>BSBM01000406.1:13712500-14312500 GCA_027924585.1 Larix kaempferi | reverse complement strand
GATTTCCCTGCCCAAGCAACCGAATCTTCAATTCCTTGGTTCGATTGATTTGGACGACTAGAGATAAAGAAATCTTTGAAGGCACTCCCACAAGCCCAAGCAGGGTCTGCTCCTTTTCCAAAGCTTTATGGGTTGAAACTCTGTCCTCCTGGGGCATGAACAACATCCATCAAGAACCCCTTACTGTGGAATAAAGGAGATGGATGGCGGACTTTCTCATGGAAATCTCCCCCTACTCCTTGAGAAAGCCCCCGAAGAAACCTAGGCCTAAGTCCTAGCAACTGCGCTTAAGTAATGAGGAGTTTCAGGACTAGAGGAAGAATTTGAACTGCAACTCTCTCTTCTTTGATGGTGCCTCAAAAGGAAACCCAGGATTGGCAGGTGCAGGGGGAGTTATCCTTGACTCCAAGGGGAAAAATATGACAAGGTATGCCTGGGGCGTTGGAAGAGAGATGAACAATGGAGCGTAATGGCTCGCTCTCATTAAAGGACTTGAGCTGGCTCTAAGGCTGGGCATCGAGAACCTGATGGTGATGGGGGACTCTCTTATAGTCATCCGAGATGCCAGGAACATTGTTAAGAACAGGAAGCATCCCTCCTCAAAACTTGACCACCTTCTCCTAAGCATCAGTAAGGAGTTCAACAAGGTTTCCTTCTTGCATGTCTTTAGAAATATAAATGAGCAAGCAGATGTATTGGCAAATCTCGAAGGACTCCCTTATGGCTCCCTCAATTGTGATAATGTCATTACAACATATATATGGATCCCTTAGCTCTGAGTTATCTCTTGAAACCATGGTTCTCCACCTCTTACATCTCATGAGTTACAATCTTCAGCTCACAAACTATAGAACTTCAATTTTGTGGTTTTGGGAATTCACACCCACCTTGGAGACGGTGATCAATATCTCTGCGAGATCTGAGGGTGCATCAACATTAATTACAGCCGTTCGGATGGACAGATGGCTAGCATGCGTGGTCGTTGGCATGATTTAAGACAGGGATGGGTAGTCGACTGCTCCACATTCGTGGGTTCTTCTCCTTTCTGGATTGCGCTGGTTCTCTTATTGGTTTTGTGTAGGAATTATTTTAGGATCTTAGTGCTTCATCTTAGAAATATGGAACATCATCCGTTCCCTCCAGTTGGGGATAACCGTTGTAGGAATTGCTTTGGGCATAATAGGTCCTCTGGCCCCATTTATGCTCGCAACAGGGCGTTTCCTGCAGATGATGATGAGGCTGGAGTCTGGAGGAGTCATAGACATTATGGGCGTGGCCTCTATCTCAGATAGGTTGAGGATGGGCGTGCTCAGGATTTTGAGGAAAACTGCGGCCTAACCAAGCTTGAACTGGAGATGAACAGCAGGCTCCAGGAGCTGGAAGGACAAATCCAGTTCATCCAAAATGAGAATATGGAATACAATCAAATTCTCACCCGTCTCTTTTCTCGTGTCACAAGCTACTCATCTTGAGGTTAAGAAATAGGGTAGTCTGGTGGCTGAGAATATTAAGCATATGGAGGAGACACTGGGCCTTTTTTACCCACAAAAAAAAATGTAAAGTTGGTGTTGGAAGTAGGGACATGGCTGAATTGGAGAGCAAGATGGAGAAACTGAAGAACTTCATGGCAGAGGCTGGGAACTTTGTGGAACCATGGACAGGATTGGAGTCGCCGAATCCAGTGGAGCAGTCATGAATGCTAATATCCCTTAGCTGCAAGTTGTTCGTTTCAGCCTTTTCTGGTTTTTCATATGTATCTGCAAAATTTTATAGTTTATACTCTGCAACTTGGAAGACACATGCTGGGCGCATCCCTCACGAATGGAAGAATGTCTGGAAAGCTCCAATTTTCAGTCTTTAAGTTTTATTTATCAGTTTATGTATGCACTTCTTCTGTATTAGGCTACTAGGGAAGTCTCTAAAATGTTACAGTTTTAATGGACCTGGAAAAATCTATCTCTATTTCAAGCATGTAAGCGACAAACAGGGTGAGCTTGATGCAGCCCTGCACAGGTTGCAATCAGCTCCTGCATTTTGTAATTTTTGGCCCTTCTTTTAATGAAAACTTATCAACAATTTGTGTAAAAAAAAAATGGAATCATCAATTAAAATTGCCTCCTAACGTGCTCAATAAAGTATTTGCAATTGATCCATGTTATTGACTAGTATATATACCTAATTTGTGGTTGGTAAATACTAATAGACTCTCCTCATTATTTATATTCACACTTTAATTACCAATTATCATAATTTTAATTTTATTGACTTCCTTCTCATTTAAAATTGGAAACATAAATTTATGTAAAAATGATAAAAAAATATTGAAAAGAATTTATTAAATATAAAATTGAATCAACATTTAAAATTGCCTCCCAACCTACTCAATATAGTATTTGCAATTGATCCATGTTATTTACTAGTATATATACTTAATTTGTGGTTAGTGTGGCATGTTGATGAGTCTGATCAATCCCACTTTTTCCAACGCATGCGCCCAAGCATGTGGAATCGGCTTGCTGCCAAGTTGAGTCCCCGACACATAGGGATCATCATACCGCATGTCGTGGTCGTCATACCGCATGCGCATCAGTGCCGGCACAATATTTGCAAAGCATGCCATTCCGGATGGTATCTCTAGCATGTTCACTTGATACCGTTGGTTCTTAGTAGGCTTTCAGGTCTGCACACCAGGTTGACATGCGGGTATATACCCGTGTATATCTGCAGCAGATTTCCCTGCCCAAGCAACCGAATCTTCAATTCCTTGGTTCGATTGGCCTACCTCCAATTGTACCTCCTCCAGAACGCCCGTGGATGATCTTAGTTGCCGTTTGCTCTGCGGGGAGTCAAATTGTTGGCCCCCCCTCCACTTTTTTGGGATGAACGACGATCCAACCGACATATTGGCGACTTCCTCTTCGACACTCACTGGGGTGGCTAGTGACCCTATGCCACTTGAGACTTCGACCACTGGTTCACTCAGCATGCCACACCAAGGTCCCTCACGTTTCAATGGTTACTAACCCTCCGAGGTTGAACAATGTGCACAAATCACTATTAGCAAACACACAACACTCGACTCTACAGCTCGACTCAGCAATGCAACACTGAACTATACTTCACAGTTTGCACAATGTTCCCTTCCAACCGCACTCAGCCCCTTCTTATAGCGTCGGATCATTCCCATAATCATCATTACCAAATCAAACCACTCATCATGACCAAATCATGCCTTAATTACCTGAATCCACCATCAATCCTATCAATCCATCGCGTTACGCACTTGAAAGAATGCATCACGCTCAACCTCAATATCAAACTGCGTCTTCTTCTTCCCAGCAAGCCGGATCAAAGGATGCGAACCATCTTCGCCGGTCATCACACCTTCACGAGTGATAACAACAATAACAGCACCTTGCGTCCTCGGCTCTGCTGAAATCGTCGCGACAGTAGGGCCTTGATTCTAGTTTGGTAATGGTTTCGCAGGTTGATTCACATTTTGATTCGCTTTCTGATTCTAACGTTGGTTCTGGTTCTGCGGCTGATTCTGATTTGGAAACTAGTTCTGATTCTGTAATTACGATATATTCCCTGCCTGCTATCGTGCAATCAACTATGGACAGTTTTCAATAGTGTGATCAGCAACAAAATAGTATGTACACTGTGTCTGCAGCTGCGGGCAATCTCTCTGGTAATGTCCCAACACGCCGTAATTATAACATTGAATAGGTCCACGACCTCGTCCTCCTCCACTACCAAAGCCTCTGCCTTGTCCTCCCAGAATCCTCCTCGAAATCCCCCTTGTTGTTGATATTGTGGTTGATTAAACTGTTGCTGCATGGGATTCGGTTGTAATTGAACACACTACCCCGGTTGAACACACGGTGTTGGTTGAGCATACTGTGGATATTGAACATACTGTGGTTGTTGTGGAGCCATCTACATTTGATTATACTATGGCACAAATTGTTGTTGTGGTTGCGATACAAACTGCATCTACGGTTGATGTGGTGGTTGGACCACCTGTGGCTGTGGTTGCGGTTGTTGTACTGCATGTTGGTTGTCCTTCACATAGTAAAAGTGATACATTCTTTCCTGAAGTAAGCCATATACGCGGCAGTCCTTATCTTCATGTCCCATGGACTTGCAGAATGTGCAATACAAATTCATCAGCTTTGTGACCATTTTCTTCATGTAATGGCACTCCTCATGTCGATGCCCATATACTTGACAGATGCGGCACCATGGCATACCCACCACTTAAAGGGTTTGGTGCATCAGATACCAGGTAGTTGCGGAAGTCTGGGAAGCTATCCTTGGTGTGCCCTTCTGCACGACATCGTGTACACCAAGCCTCCTCGCGGTGTTCTTTCCCCTTCTTGAGATGTTGCAACTAAATTATCAAGTTTTCGAGTTGCGTTTGGATCTGCGACATGCCGACTGCATTCTCACCAATCGGCAAAGCCTCTAACCGCATCACAATCTCCAAAGTTTCACTCGGTGTTGTAATGTTCTGATGCATCAATGGGAGCCGAATATGAGGTAGCAATGTTGCGATGAACCATTCCTTATGCTGGACATCGCTCATGTCGAAGTAGACTCTTGCCATCAACGTTTTGAACCTTTGGCCGAAATCCCAAACAGTTTCATTCATATACTGCTTAATCTCCTTTAGTTCGGTAATATATTGCACCTCAGATTTTGGTTTTTTGAATTCCGCAATCAATCCTTTTCTAACGTCATCCAGTGTCTTCTATGGACTTCCTATAGGAACTTGTACAAACTTCATAAACCAGTCCAATGCGCGACCCCGAAGAGTTGTCTCCAATTGACCTTTTCTTGGCGTCATCATCTCTAATTTGTTTAACAGTCCATACTGCTTCACATAAGAAACAGTATTGCTCTGGGTTGTCTGTTCCATTTCCATGGAACAACAGTAACTTTGCATCTTCACTCGCCATCCTAGGATTCCTTCCTACAGTCGTTGATCCGCTATTAATTAAGTGTTGTTGACACGATGAACACGGTGGTGTCGAAGTCGTATGTCTTACTGGTTGTGAGATAGTGAGCGAAGGTGTGGGTACATTGTTGCTGGGGGTTGGTCCTACCTCTATCTAGGGTGTATCCTGGTCGTCCTAGTCATCATTGTGAGGTTGCTTCGTCCCATGTGGTCTTCCTTTGCAGTCTTACGTTTCGATCGTAGGAGGACCTTCTCCTGTTCTTTGCCTCTTTTCTTGTCGAAACCTTGCTTCTCCCCTCGTAAGACCACTCTCTTCCTCGGCTTCCTTCACAGTCTCATTTCAACTTGCACCCATCTACCGCTATATCATTCCATTCACCCTCCCCCTGCTAGTGCAGTATCCACAGCCTCCTCCCACCAGGGTTCTACTGGTTGAGGTGCATCTTCAGTATGCCCTTTTCACAGATGAGCATCTTAATGGACAACTGTAGCGACGACAAGAACCTGCCCCTTGGTCCGTTGAAAAATTCCCTTTCGGTTTCACTATAGGACTTCGTCATGTCAACCGTGAACTCAGTGATATAGCCTTCCAATATACTGTCGACCCAAAATTCGATAGCCCGCGATGCTTTTTTGTCTACCTCTTGCAGCTCCTGGATCAGTTCTTGGGTCCAAGATGTCAGCTCACCACCTTGGAAGTTCCGCTTTTGAAAGGTCAATTTCGCTAACCATTCATATAAGATGATTGGGAATTCGTAGAAAAAATATTCGTGTGGACCGTCGTGTATGTACTTTTCCAACCACCAATATGTCGACAACCCAAGGTTCTGATTTTCTTTCTCAGCGAACTCTTGCAGCTTTTGATCAAACCAATCTTGAATTTCTGGTCTCGTCAGATGCCAAAACATGTCTTGCCTTCACTTCGCGCTATGTACCGGCAATGGAACCATTTGTTGACACAAACCTAGTCAATAGGGGTTCCTCAGTATGTCGACATCCAACCCACCGTGATCTCCTTGAGCACCGGCCCAGACAGGTTTTACCCTATCCAGCAACATCTACAGAGCAGATGAAGTCTCACCCGAGATGTTCAAGGGAGAGATGACGGAACCATGTTTCCACCAAATGAGGAAGGACTTTTGTGCATCCGCTTATGAACTTATTTTAGAATTCACAGACAGATCTAAAAATTCAACTTATGCATTTAGACATAACCGCATCATCATTCAATAGATCTTGTTGCTCAATAAACCATGATACATCTAGCAATATAACATTATTCAAAACAAGGAAACATCGCATCATTCATGTATTCAAATTGCACAACACGTCTATAGCAGGAAAACAAAAAGAGACATAGTAATTCTGCTCCAAATCATATCATATTAACCTTCGTAACAACTCATAGATACAACAATATAGTTCTTTTGTCACATACCCAGATTAACAGACAACAACAAGCAAAATCACTCGTGCTCAACTGTCTCTTTCATTCATCCAATCTTGTATATCTCAACACTTACAATGCTATGTTTATTTATAGGCTAGCACCTTTACATTTGTGGTTCACTTAGGAAACAGCCTAACTACTTCTTAACAAACTCTACAAAAATACGACCCAAAACCCACATATTACGGTCCAAATGACCCAAAACCCACAAAATGTGGTCCAAATGACCCAAAAATACATAAAATACTATCGACTTGCGTGTTGCTTTCCTCCTTTGGCGGTATCTTCAGCCTGTCGCAACATCCGCGATGTTGCGCAGTTGACTCATCCAAACCGCTTGCCAACAATGCGCCCATAATCCAAAGTAGTGTGAGCCCTATTGAAGCTCTAGTGCAAGAGCTAGTGAAGAGAAACAATATATATGGAGTGGCGCAACAATATCTATGGTGAGGTCTATAAGTTTATTCATTATCTATGGTAGGGTCTATAGGGATCTATGCATGTGGGAGGCGTAAACTACCCTTTATTCCTTTCCTAAGGGAAAGAGCATAGTAGTGTTTAATTTTTGGTTTTTTTAAATCTTACTAAACCATTTAAAATAAAGAAGTATGTTCAGATAATCCATATTTTTGTGAGGCAATATGACCTGCAGTAATTCGGGCCCGCAAGAAGGAGCATGTGGAAGTGTGTAGAAGTGACACACTGCAACACATGGAGTAGCAATGAATCCTCATTACAAAATAAAGGTGGAAAGTGTGTGGATGTACCACAATCCAAAAACATATGCAACATAAAAAAGACACATCAGACTCTACATGCGACCGAGGTGACAGTGGAAATCGGATATGTTGACGACCATAGGAAAGTATAATAACCATAGCATAATACAACTATGAAAAACTCTTTAGAAAAATCTCACATGTCAAACTTCACCCTTATTTTGTAAGGTCTTTGGTGATGTAATTATGCCTATAACTACATTCATGTTTAACATTCATTCTAAGAGTGTATGGCTTTCTCGTATATAAAACAATAAGCTACATTTACAAATATAAGTTAGAGTAGTCGAGTTTCTTTCCCTTTTTTTCTTTTAAATACATAGCCTATAACTAGTCAACCAATATACTTATACTAATAATAATTTTAAATATAAGGGCCATACTTCAACTAAATAATTCCATTCCAATTTCCTTCCTTGAAATACATCCGTGACCCTTACATATCTAATACAGTAAATAAATTGAAAAACTTGGGATTTAAATAAAAGGTTTATTAATTCAACTAAGGATTATAAATAAAATTTCATAAATCGTTCCTATACATTCGGTCAAAAATTTGCAATTGATCCAATTTATTGACTAGTATATATACATAATTTGTGGTTAGTAAATATTTATATTCTCTCCTCATTACTTATTTCATACTTCAATTATCAATTATCATAATTTTAATTTTATTGATTTCCTTCTCATTTAAAATTGGAATTATAAATTTATGATAAAATGATAAAAAATAATGAAAAGAACCTTATTCAATATAAAATTGAATCATCATTTAAAATTTCCTCCTAACCTACTCAATATAGTATTTGCAATTGATCCATGTTATTGACTAGTATATATACCTAATTTGGGGTTAGCTAATATTGATAGACTCTACTCATTATTTATATTCATACTTCAATTACCAATTATCATAATTTTAATTTTATTGATTTCCTTCTCATTTAAAATTGGAAACATAAATTTATGCAAAAATGATAAAAAATATTGAAAATAATCATATTAAATATAAAATTGAATCATCATTTAAAATTGTCTCCTAACCTCCTTGCAATTGATCTATGTTATCCACTAGTATATATACCTAATTTGTAGTTTAAATATTGATAGAATCTCCTCATTATTTATATTCATAATTCAATTACCAATTATCATAATTTTAATTTTATTGATTTCCTTCTCATTTAAAATTGGAAATATAAATTTATGATAAAATGATAAAAAATAATGAAAATAATCTTATTAAATATAAAATTGAATCATCATTTAAAATTTCCTCCTAACCTCCTCAATATAGTATTTGCAATTGATCCATGTTATTGACTAGTATATATACCTAATTTGTGGTTAGGTAAATAATGATAGACTCTCCTCATTATTTATATCCATACTTCAATTTCCAATTATCATAATTTTAATTTAATTGATTTCCTTCTCATTTAAAATTGGAAACATAAATTTATGCAAAAATGATAAAGAAATATTGAAAATAATCATATTAAATATAAAATTGAATCATCATTTAAAATTGTCTCCTAACCTCCTTGCAATTGATCTATGTTATCCACTAGTATATATACCTAATTTGTAGTTTAAATATTGATAGACTCTCCTCATTATTTATATTCATACTTCAATTACCAATTATCATAATTTTAATTTTATTGATTTCCTTCTCATTTAAAATTGGAATTATAAATTTATGAAAAAATGATAAAAAATCATTAAAAGAATCTTATTAAATATAAAATTGAATCATAATTTAAAATTTCCTCCTAACCTCCTCAATATAGTATTTGCAATTGATCCATGTTATTTACTAGTATATATACCTAATTTGTGGTTAGTAAATAATGATAGACTCTCCTCATTATTTATATTTATACTTCAATTACCAATTATCATAATTTTAATTTAATTAATTTCCTTCTCATTTAAAATCGGAAACATAAATTTATGCAAAAATGATAAAAAAAAATATTGAAAATAATCATATTAAATATAAAATTGAATCATCATTTAAAATTGTCTCCTAACCTCAATTGATCTATCTATGTTATTGACTAGTATATATACCTAATTTGTAGTTAGTAAATATTGATAGACTCTCCTCATTATTTATATTCATACTTTAAATACCAATTATCATAATTTTAATTTTATTTATTTCCTTCTCATTTAAAATTGGAATTATAAATTTATGAAAAAATGATAAAAGATAATGAAAAGAATCTTATTAAATATAAAATTGAATCATCATTTAAAATTTCCTCCTAACCTCCTCAATATAGTATTTGCAATTGATCCATGTTATTGACTAGTATATATACCTAATTTGTGGTTAGGTAAATAATGATAGACTCTCCTCATTATTTATATTCATACTTCAAGTACTAATTATCATAATTTTAATTTAATTAATTTCCTTCTCATTTAAAATTGGAAACATAAATTTATGCAAAAATGATAAAAAAAATATTGAAAATAATCATATTAAATATAAAATTGAATCATCATTTAAAATTGTCTCCTAACCTCTTTGCAATTGATCTATGTTATCCACTAGTATATATACCTAATTTGTAGTTTAAATATTGATAGACTCTCCTCATTATTTATATTCATACTTCAAGTACCAATTATCATAATTTTAATTTAATTAATTTCCTTCTCATTTAAAATTGGAAACATAAATTTATGCAAAAATGATAAAAAAAAATATTGAAAATAATCATATTAAATATAAAATTGAATCATCATTTAAAATTGTCTCCTAACCTCCTTGCAATTGATCTATGTTATCCACTAGTATATATACCTAATTTGTAGTTTAAATATTGATAGACTCTCCTCATTATTTATATTCATACTTCAATTACCAATTATCATAATTTTAATTTTATTGTTTTCCTTCTCATTTAAAATTGGAAACATAAATTTATGCAAAAATGATAAAAAAATATTGAAAAGAATCTTACTAAATATAAAATTGAATCATCATTTAAAATTGCCTCCTAACCTACACAATATAGTATTTGCAATTGATCCATGTTATTGACTAGTATATATATTTAATTTGTGGTGAGTAAATATTGATAGACTCTCCTCATTATTTATATTCATACTTTAACTACCAATTATCATGATTTTAATTTTATTAATTTCCTTCTCATTTAAGATGGAAACATAAATCTATACAAATATGATAAAAAATATGGAAAAGAATCTTATTAAATATAAAATTGAATCATCATTTAAAATTGCCTCCTAACCTACTCAATATAGTATAGTATTTTATTTGAGGATGTACTATTTTATTGTCTCGAATTTGGATGAGTGTTTTATTTCAACAAGTC
Source organism: Larix kaempferi (assembly GCA_027924585.1). Lineage (NCBI taxonomy): Eukaryota > Viridiplantae > Streptophyta > Pinopsida > Pinales > Pinaceae > Larix > Larix kaempferi. Next base: position 14,301,952 of record BSBM01000406.1, on the reverse strand, counting down.
AATGGATGTGTAACATAGCTAAAATCAGAAAGCACGACTTTCACACAGGTAAATCCAAGTTCGATTATCCCTGCATGAGTGTCTATTATGGCAGATAATGTCTCTTTCATTCTCCTATTTAGTCAAAGTTAGGTGTTGGAAAATCTGTTGATGGAGAAGAATATACACAGGTCCGCAAAATATTATATAGTGGGCATTCTTGCTCCACATTTCAACGCCGTATAGATATGAAAGCCGTGTCGAAGGAGGAAGAACTCCCACAGGGTTTAGATATGGATATCCGAACCGTGAACGACGAAGAGTTGCTGCAGGATTCGGCCTTAAGAATGGCGTTTTCAATAGTGAATCCCTTTGTTCTAAAATGTGCCCTTTCTCTTCAAATTCCCGACATTATTTGTAGGGCCGGCCCCGACACTCCGATCTCCGTTCAACAGATAGCCACCCAACTTCCCTCTGAAGCTCCCGACGTGGACGCCCTCTCCCGGATGCTTACTTACCTTTCCACCATGGGTATTCTGAAGGCGATCCAGCCGACGGATGAGGCACTGGGAGTTAACGCAGCAGCCGAGATCATGAGCATGAAATACACGCTTACCAATCTCAGCAAAACCTACTTCGTGTCTCCGGACATTAGTCCCTTGAGCCTCGCTCCCCTCTTTCAATTGCAAGCACACGCTGGTTTGAGGGCACCCTGGGACAATATTCACGAGCGTGTGCTTAATGTCGGTGATAACTTCCAGAACTCTTGTGGAGATGGCAAGGATTTTTGGTCTTATGCGGCAGAGAACCCGGAGGTGAACAACGTGTTCAACGCAGCGATGGTGTCGCTCACAAACGTTGATATGAGCGAGATCTTGTCTACTTACGATGGCTTCAAAGATGTCAACACGCTGGTGGACTTGGGCGGAGGGCACGGAGAAGTTATCAGTCAAATTATCGCGGTGTATCCTCATATCCATGCCATCAATTTTGATCTTCCGAATGTCATTACAACTGCTCCCAATCTTCCTGGTATCCCTATTTTGTTATTTTATTTTTGTACACATTAATGTGAATGTGAAATGATTACATTAATATTAATATTATAAATACATTTCCAAAAGATCACTCCATTTATTATTCTTACAGGTGTAAAACACATAAGTGGCGACATGTTTGAATGCGTGCCCTCAGGGGATGCGATTCTTCTTAAGGTTAGATATACTGGACATTATTTTCCCAAGTCATTATTAATTTTAGTTGGATTTTAAGCTACTTTGTGCAATATTTACTAAATGTGCTTTTCTCTCGATTTGTCAATATTAACAGCACATATTACATCTGTGGGACGATGAAGACTGCAGCAAGCTGCTTAATATGTGCTACAAGGCCATCTCACATGAAGGAAAATTAATAATTGTAGACGCAGTTTTAGATACCAGCGAAGATTGTGATCCGATAGGATCTGGCCAGCTTATGGATATTGTTATGCTGAATTGTTTTCGCGGAGGAAGAGAAAGGACTCAAAAACAATGGAATGAGATTTTACAGTTGGCTGGATTCTCTGTGTCGAAAATAGTGGGCAGGAAGGGAAGTATAACTAAAATCATTGAAGCAATCAAGCGCTAAGCGGAAGATCAATTAGTATTTTAGTTTGTTTGTTTCTGGTAGGAAGTCACCCGTTTTACGACGATCAATTTCTACATATCTCTATTTATTGCATGAAATCAGATTATGGTGATCGTTTATGAACTATAGTTGCAAAAGGTATGATTGTTGAGCATTCAGTTTCAAGTTAAATGGTATTTTCTTGTAAGTGACATGATGTTCTTGTTAAGCTCTATTGTAATGATTGTATTTCAAGCTTTCCTTGATTCTTCAGAATAGCAGGAAGGTGATTTTTCCGCTGGAAAAAAAGTTAAATGGTATTTTCCTCTTAAAACTGTTTTTTAATATTCCGAACGCCGATGCAGTGGTTTACAATTCGTTAAGATAATTCTCATGGGATGCATCTTACATCTTCAATGACCATGGATCAAAATCTTCACTTGTACCGAAAACTTCGTCAAATGGCCTCATCGTCATATATGTATACGTGGATAAAAATAGACTCACTATAAAATATACACTGTTATAAAATCTAGCTCAATAGCAATAATAATGATTTGTTAAAGTAACTGAGTATATCACACCTTCATAACAATGGAATCTCTTAAAATAAGAGAAGTATAAAAATGGCATCTTTTAAGGGAGAGAGTGTTATTAAAAATATTTGGGGATTGTAACTGTATCACTGATTTAGGTCAGTCCAAACTAACAAGGTTTATGAAATTCAAAAATAATAATCACATTTTTATTAATAATATTAACATTAATATTATTTACTATTTATAAGTTTGTTTTATAGATTGTAAAAAGATTGGACAAATGTATTCTCCCAAATTTATTTTATATAGTTTTTCAAATTTGAAACAAACAATTATATATATATATATATATATATATATATTTTATGTGTATAAATTGACTTTATCTAATAGTAAACTCATGATAGCAAAAATTTAGTTTTATGTAATGATAAATCACGATAAAAGTAGAACAAGATAAAAAAAGTTTAGTAGAATTCCTAATAAACTCAACGATATGTCAACATGGCTGCAATGCCTGTATGTTGACATGCCAAATAAAGTCCTTCATCTAGTGGCACCATGGGCATAGATGAGGGTTTTCTATCCACCAAGGGTTTTTCTTCCAATTTGTGTATCTCTGCGAGCTTCCACACTTACAGATTTTTTACTTTACTTGATGAATTTTATGGAACAAGCTGCTACTTTTCTATTCACATAAAACTTCATAATTACAATGGACCTTGAAAGTCTATATTTACACACTTCTACATACTAAAACCCTAACAATGCTCATGCTTTATCCCTTATGCTTTGCTTTAAGCTTTATGCATGTTTTAACTCAAGTTAACTCAACTCCTAATAATAGAACTAAGATAAACCGGGAGTTAATTACTTTTTCTAACACTCCCCTTAATTACTACCCCTAGATTTAACTACTACTAAAACATGTTTCCTCTAAGGGCTTTCATAAAAAAGAATGCATGTTGTTCTATGTCTCAACTAGGCTTACAAATACATAACTAAAATAAATACAAGCCAATCAAAGATAAGCTTACAGTAACAATAAACCTGAGGGAAGACTCTCTAAGGCAGTCACTCTTTTCCAAGAACGAGGTATATGCGTTTCAAATAGTAAATACAAAAGAAACAACCAAAATACCCAGTCCATTCCGATGGCTACGCTCTTTCTGGAAGGTGACAAATAGACAAGTTCGGGTCCAGGAAAGCACACATAAAAGATGTGTGACACTTCTAAGTTTGCACCTTAATCAACAGAGATACTGCATCAAGCAAATCAAGGGGGATGAACCTCCCCTACGGCTTTAAACATTAAAACGTGTCCAGAGAAATGGAGCTCTGCTTCTAAAAGAATATCAGCAATTATGAAACAGATACTAAAGCTTCCACCTGTTTATTTTAATGACTCCACACCTATAACACATAATGGTTTAGAAGCTCACAGCTATATAATATAATAATATTAAGAATGCTCCTCTCTGAAGCAAACTCAAGCGGCACATTTAGGAGCAGATGCCTTCACAGAGAAACTTCTTCTCTCTTGGGCAAACTCAACAAACTCGCTATTAAACAGACTTAATAACAACTCGAAGATTATTGTGCCTCCATACAACACATAATCCAAAAGAAAAAATTATAAGATATTAGGAAACAGATCGAATAGTCCATGCCTCACATAAAATATAAAAGGAGAGGAACAGAGGTTACGCCTTCCTTCTCTTACGCAGACATCTTAAACCGATAAAACTACTAATTAAAAAAATGAAATTGTACCAGGAAAGAGAAACCTGATATCGTTTTACCAGAAGCCAGTATCCATCGCATGCCATAGCGTTAATTTCCCTGTATTACATGGCTGATCTTTCTCTCTCTCCCTTTTACAAGTATCCACCGTATGGAGCCACTTCTTTTTCGAGAACCGCCTCTTGTCACCAAAGAAAAAGAAATAACTCCTTTTTCAAATTGTCTCGTTCGGTCACTTTTACCTAACCGACCCCATACTTTCTTGGAGCCACCTTCATTCATCAAACCCTAACTGAATAAAAAACTACCTTTTTCCTTTATAATAGATGTCTATCTAATTGGTCGCGGTTTCCTTCAGCGTTGGGTGGCTGAGTAGTGGAAGAATTTTGTGTCATCAGCTCCTGAAGTCCGGGTTTTGACGAAAGGATGGTTTTCCTTCATCTTAATGAACAGAGGGGAGGTCGATGCAGTTTTAAGTCGACAATGGTCGATGTTGGGAGTCCCTCTTGTTCTGAAAAGCTGGTCCCCCTTCTTCGACTCAAAAACGGAGAAGATCGATAAAGAACCGTTGTGGGTGAAGCTTCCAGGGTTTCCCATGCATTTGTGGAATGAAACTCGGTTTGGTGAGATTGGGAATTTTCTTGGTGAATATGTGTGTTCAGATTCCTCTCATTATGAGACTGGCAAATACACGGTGGCTAAGATATTGGTAAATATCGATCTTCGGCTGGGACTTTCTGCTGAGATTAATGTTCATTCCAAGGATGGGGACTTTGTTCAAATCCTGGATTATGTGGGTGTGCCGTTTAGGTGTCACCGCTGCCACTCTCATGGACATCTGGTAGCCTGTTGCCCTTTACCGTTTCGGACTAGTAAGCCTCTGACCGATGAAGCAGCTGAAGCAGACGCAGATCCATTGTCGATGGTGAACTCTCAGGCGGTGGTGGCTGATGGGAGTGGGCCTGCTATTGATGGGGGGGTGATCTTAGATTCTGTGGTACCATCCGATGATTGTGGGAGGCTTGGCTCAGAGGAATTGTTGCCACCTTTGGTGAACATTGGAATGGAGTATATTGGGGGTGCGCCTCCAGATGCTGAGGGGGCTTCTTGTGTTCCGTGACTCCTACTACTCGGGCCACCTCCAAATTGCTACAGGAGCTGTCCATTATTCGAAGGGGTTCATCTGCGAATCCCTTGGGTATGTCTCATTACTTTTCTCCTGTTGTTTCCTTGTTTGATGACTCTATTGTTTTTGGTGGGGGTAGTCTTGAGTCTCCTCCTCTATCCCGTACTGTCATACCTTGTCCGGTTGCTCCTTGTCGTTTGCCTGATGTGGATATTGTTGTCACACCGTCCATTGTATCCACCAATCACTCTACCAGCTCTGAGGGTAGAAGTATCTGATATGCTCTTCGTAGTAGGGAGATACCTGTAGATGGAACGGGGGGGAAGGGACTACTTGAATTGACCTATAGTGTTGGGGGGAAAGGTCGGGGCCGAAAATCCCTTTTGTCTAAAGCACAAGAACGGGCTAAGGTGGATTTAGTGATGGGTACACAATCTTCTATTGAGTGGGCACTTAGAGCAGTGAAAGCCCAGGATGGGGGTATATTATGAAACTTATGTCCTTCAACTGTCGTGGGTTGGCAAGTCCCATTAAAAAATCGTCGCTTAGGAGGCTGGTAGACTTAAATCAACCGGATGTTTTACTGTTGCAAGAAACTTTGGGTGGTAGTGAGGATGTAGTACGAGCTTTAGAATCTTTGCTTCCTTGTTGGAAGTTTGTTGGAGTGGATGCTCGGGGACGCTCTGGAGGGCTGGCCTCGGGGTGGAAGGTAAAGATTTGCCGATGTGATTGTTCTTGGGGAATCTCTTCTGGTATCGGTTTGGAAGTTTGGGATGCTGAGATTGGTCGGATGATCACGGTTCTCAATATATACGGGCCCTATTTAAATAGGGTTGGCTACTGGGACTCCTTGTTATGTATGGATCTTTGTGATGGCAGGGATGTGATTCTGGGTGGGGATTTCAATCTTACTTTGGGGTCTTCTAAAGTGTGGGGGCCTCGGGCTGCTCCGGATACATTAGCAAATTATTTCATTCAAGCCTTTGGCAGGAAGGATCTTCTTGACATTTTACCATCCAAGTTAACTCCAACTTGGAGGAATAAGAGAGCTGGGGAACATAGGGTGGCTAAAAGACTGGATAGGTTTATGGTGGCCGAAGTGTTGGCACTGGGAGTTGATGTTGTTAGACAGTGGGTAGGGTCAGGTGGGATATCTGACCACTGCCCCATCTTCCTGGAGTTAAGAGGTTGCAGGAAAAAACCTCCAAGCCCTTTCAAATTCAATCCTAGCTGGCTGAAGGAGGAGGCTTTTATTAAGCTGGTTCAGGATCAGTGGGTTCATCGACCACATGATTCTCTGATGCATGCTGGTGCACACTTTCATCACAATCTTAAGCGAATTAAAGAGGCCACTATTTCGTGGGCTCATGACAAAAGGGCGATTGATGATCAGACTTTGCGGGCTGCTGAGCTGAATATCGATAGGATTCTCAATAGTCTGGGCATGGGATAGCTGGATGATCAGCAGAAAGGCAAGCTGTTGGAGTGGGAGAGACGCAGGAATGTGATTCTGTGTGAGTGAGAAGAGATGTGGAGAATGAAAAGTAGGGCGATATGGCTTCAGTGCGGTGATGAGAATACTAAATTTTTTCAAGCATATGCTAAGGGGAGAAAATTCACAAACTCTATTTGGGAACTATCTTCAGATGTAGGGGAACAGGTCTCCAGCTTTGATGGATTAGCGGAGTTGGGTGTTAGACATTTTGGAGATTTATTCACTGCTCAACCTGGAGCCTCCATTGCTGAGATTATTCGGGTGACTCAGCTTTTCCATCGTTTTGTGGGGGAGAAAGATAATAGATTGTTGATGGAGGAGGTGATGCCGAATGAGCTCTAGCTGGTAATGCAATCCTTTCAAAAAGATAAAAGCCCGGGGCCAGATGGCTGGCCTATAGAATTCTTCTTAGGATTCTATGACTTCTTCGGGGAGGAATTATTGAATGTGGTGGAAGAATCGCGCAAGGCTGGGTTTGTCCATGGCCCCTTCAACTCCACCTTTATAGCTCTTATACCGAAGACGGACAAGCCTGACAGCTTTGATGAATTCAGACCTATATCTCTCTGCAAATGTATCTATAAGATCATCTCTAAGGTTATGGCGAGGAGACTCAAGAATATTTTGTCTAAGCATATTTCTTGTGAGCAATTTGGCTTCTTGGAAGGCCGCCAAATTCATGAGGCCATTGGAGTTTCCCAGGAAGGATTACACACTCTGAAAGTGCATAAGCAGAAGGGTGTTGTGATTAAGATTGATCTCTCTAAAGCATTTGATAGAGTTAGCTGGCTATATATCCGGATGCTTCTAACTCATCTGGGGTTCTGCTATGAATTTATTAGATGGATTATGGCCTGCCTCACTACGGTGAGCTTTGCTGTACTGATCAATGGTTCTGCTAGTCCATTCTTCCAAGCGGGAAGGGGTCTACGAAAGGGATGTCCCCTCTCTCCGCTGTTGTTTCTCCTTGTTGTTGAAGGACTCAGCCGTTTTATTCTGAATGCAAAAGCCGATGGTTCCTTTCGGGGCATATCCATTTCTCAGGTATTGTTTATTACACATCTCCTTTTTGTTGATGACATTCTGATATTTTGTGATGGCAAGCGACAGGATATTGATCAGGTGGTTGAAGGTCTCCATTTAGTGCAAGTTGCAGTGGGTATGTTAGTGAATATTGACAAATCTACTATCACATGCTCGAATTTAACCGAGCAGGAGATTCAAAGAATGGCTAACAAACTACCTTTTAGGACTTTGGATATTGATGATGGATTAAAGTACCTTGGCTTTCACTTGAAACTGAATGCTTATCTGAAGGCTGATTGGCACTGGTTAATAGCAAAATTAGAACAGCGCCTTCATGGATGGAGTCATAAATGGCTCTCTCGAGCTGGGAGGCTGGTCCTGGTTAAATCAGTTTTGGAAGCAATTCCGGTGTATTGGATGTCTCTTGCTTGGATACCCATAGGAGTCCTGGAGCAGATCCGGAGATTGTGTTTTGCCTTCCTTTGGAAGGGTATGGGTGAGCTTCGAGCAATGGTGTGGGTCAGATGGGAAAAAATTGTTGTCCCAAAGGCACTGGGAGGATGGGGGTTAAAGAATATTTTTCTGTTTGCAAAAGCCTTGGGGGCCAAAGTGTCGTGGTGACTTATACATACACAGAGTCTCTGGACAAGAGTGGTATATCATAAATATATTGCCCCTCTTACTCTTCTCGAATGGATAAGGCTGGGCAATAAGTCGAGGGAAAATTGCTCTGTGGTCTGGAAAGCGGTGGTGCAGCATTTCTCTTTGGTCGGTTCTGGATTAGTGTGGAGGATAGGAAATGGGCGTCTCATTCGTATTGGGCTGGACCCTTGGGTTGGCTGCAAGGGAGGTCATGTCCTTTCTATGGAATTGAGGACTTTTTTGGCTACTAGAGGTTGTCATTTTCTGGATGATTTAGAGGATCCGGGAACATCTACTCTTTGGCATCAGGGGTGGATCTCTGCACAGTGACTTGAGATCTCTGAAGAACTGCAGGGGGCTTGGGAGGATTTTCTGCGGATCTTAAGACATACAAATATTTGACTGACCAATAGGGTTGATGAACTTATTTGGGATCACCATCCCTCGGGAATATACTCACCTAAAAATGGATATATCCAGCTGAATGTGGAAGTACATAACAGGGAATTGGTGTGGTGGTGGAAATATCTGTGGAAGTTAAGGTGTTCGGGTAAAGAAAAATTACTCTTCTGGGCTTTACTGGAAAATAAGGCTCCTACCTGGGACATTCTGCAACAACATTTCCTCCAGGGTCCGGGGATCTGTCCACTCTGTCGGGATGTGGAAGAGACCATTGCTCATCTTTTTGTTCAATGTCGGTTTACACAGGCTGTTTGGAATGATATTAGCAATTATTTGGATTTTAAGGTGAGGTGGAGGGGCGAGAGCGTCCTGGTAGCGTTCCATTTGTGGTGGTCTTTTCATAAATCCTCTTCCATCCAGGCCTTCCCGTGTATTTTCGCCTGGGGCATTTGGATTACCATAAATCAGAATATATTTCATGACAGCAGGGTGCCGATGGAGTCTGTAGTGGCTCACGCTGTGGCGATTACACGACATTACGAGGCTCCTGTCCAAGCGAGTAAAACACGACCTATGCAGGTGGGACGGATTGACAAATCCATGCCGTGGGAATTTTTTGATGGAGCCTCATTAGACCATCAATCGGTGTGTGGAGGGGGGGGAGTCCTTTACAAATTGGAGTCCCATTACTTCCATCTCGTGGCTGGTTTGGGGAGAGGATCAAATAACTATGCTGAACTTATGTCTCTTAAATTGTTGATGTTATTTGCACTTGGACAAGGATGTCTATCTCTACAGATTTTTGGCGACTCCATGTTAGTTATCGACTGGGCAAAGGAGATCACACATTGTCATGTGATGGTACTATTACCTATCCTGGAGGAGGTGATCCGGTTAAAGCATTTCTTTAACCACATTACATTTACACATGTTTACAGGGAGAGGAATGGGTTGGCCGATCAGCTCTCCAAGGAAGCAACGCAGCAGGACTTAGCACTTGGCACTTGGAGGATTACTATTCATTCACCGGGGGGCACTTTCAACTATTATCACAGACCTTTTCATGATGATATTGAGGCACAGCATTGAGAAATAGCTCAGCTTTTGTTGACCAATGATGGTTACGTTCTTCCATTTCTGTTACAGTAGATTTTATGTAATAGGATATATGCGGGTTGTATGGACAGCAGTAGTATTGTTTTTGTTGTATGTATGGGACATCAGATATGATGATAATATGGGACAGTAAATATATGACAATGTAGGGATCTCAGTGATTCTACTACATGTGCAGAATGTAATTTTGTTCATCTATTTGAAATAAAATTACGATTTTTTCCGAGGAAAAAAAAAATAGATATCTATCTAAATAAAACTTCATTTCATTTTACATTTAGGTTAAGTTAACTATTCCTTTACAAAAATTCTAAGGAGATATTCTTTTTTTAATTTACTTTCTTTTATATATATATATATATAGATAGATAGATATGTTTTTTGCTCAAAAAGGGATTTCTCCTTTCCCTTTTTTATTGGAATATAATTGGATTTTATATTTACTCTTCTCGTAAATACTTTTTTTTTTAAATCTAAATTATGTATACAAATATTTATATAAATTGTTTCATATTAAAATTATATTATCTAATATTATATTCACAATTGACCATATATATTTATGCCTATTATACAAATAGATATTTAATAATAATTCATAAGGAAAATTTGTAATATTACTCAATCCTTACTTTTCACTCAAGGTAAGATTTCTTGTTTCCTTGTTAGTAATATCCATAAGGATTACTTAATTTTATGTTATAGTACTTACTAGTAATTAGCCTAATGCTAGCAGTCAGGTCATAGGAATTCATTACTACCTTGTGGCGGAAAGTAGTATCTTCAACATCCCTCTCTAGGAGTAGTAAAATTTCACTTCTTTTAAGTGCCCGCGGCACCATGATGACACACGTCATCAATTCATGGCCTACTACCCATTAGACTTCTCCCCCTAGTGGATTTTTGCCTTCATTGTTTATTGCATCAATCCTTTAGTATCCTAAGTCTACAAACTCAAATTACAACTTAGGAACTTCACAATGATACTTATAGTGTTTTACCGACGAGGCCATAATCTTGAGCTTCTCACCAACGTCTTGTACATCGTAACTTCTATTTGTATTTTTGCTTCAGAACGATCGGGGTAGTAGAGTAGACATTACACATTTATAATATATGCATTGGATTCCATGCTATTATATATCTATAAGGTTCAAGGTTCAATTGGTGCCCTATACTTGGTGGTTCTAGCTATAATTGTTGTTGTCTTCCACATGCATCATCTTGTCTCTCGATCGGCTAGCTCAGAAAGACTATGGCATGGTTTCAAGCGGCGATTGATCAACTCTCAATATCTTCTACGGGTTGTCCCTAGCCAAAGCACTTATGTTTCTACTGGAGAAGGCCTATTGGCAATGGAAGATCATAGCCAGGAAGCTACTGACCAATGTAAACATAGAATTTTACTTCAACCATTATGAACTGCACATGGTCCGACGTTTTTTCTATGATGTGTATTCTCAGTACATCAATGGAAGCATTTTCGGCATCGTGAAGCTGAATTTTTTGACATACATCATGGAGTTGATATAGTCTAGCATTTACCATGGACAACTCATGGGGGATCGATTCTTGTTTGCGCTTTCCCACAATGATTGATACCATGGACACGACCTCGACTGAAGGTTGAAATTTTACAAGTGTAATGCATGCGAAGAAAAGATGATCCCCAATCCAACAATGGTTTTTTAACAAATGTCGGGAAGAAGAGATGACCCCCGGGATAAAAGTGAATTTTTAACAAATGCCATTATCTCTTGGGATATTGCATGTGTTGGATGTTTAAGCTTTGCTAGTTTCATTAATTGTTGCTCTATAATTGCTTTTATTCTTGTTGTGGCACAAGGTGATGAGTAGATTGTATAAACCATATTCTACTCGCATAGAAAATTAAATTAAATTATATATTTATGTATGCATTTTAAGTACAAGTGCATGGATTTACAAGATGTATAGCAAAAAATAAATGGCGGTTACTTTTTTAATCACAAAGTAAAATTCATTATTGCTCTCCACTCCTCAATCCAAAACAAATAGCAATAGTAGTTTTCCCGTGTAACAACCTTGCAACAACATTCATTTTCGTTTTCTTTTACTCGATTTATCATGTTGGTTAAAGTATCCCACAGCCTTTTAGACTTTAGATTCTCCCTCGTTGTTGCTTACCAAAGAACGACTATATAATAATAGTAGTAGTTGGCATGTAGAAGTAGCAAGCCAACTCATAGTAGTTGGCATTTAAAGGGGATAACCATTGTATAGTTGCGCATTAACTTCGAATTCTGCAAATAAATATATCCGTTACGCATAAATATGACCAAGTAGTAGTGTCATGCGTGTTGACACAAACCCAGTCGACACGGGTTCCTCAGTCTGTCGATATCCAACCCACCGCGATCTCCCTAAGAACAAGCCCAGACAGGTTTTACCCTGCCCAGCAACACCTGCGGAGCAGATGAAGTCTCACCCAAGATGTTCAATGGAGAGCTGACGGAACCATATTTCCTCCGAATGAGGAAGGACTTTTGTGCATCTGCTTATGAACTTATTTCAACATTTACAGACATATTTAGCAATTTAACTTATGCATTTAGACAAAACCGCATAATCATTCAACAGATCTTGTTGTTCAATAAACCATAATAGATCCAGCAATATAACATTACTCGAATCAAGGAAACATCGCATCATTCATGTATTCAAATTGCACATCACATCTATAGCAGGAAAACAGAAAGAGACACAGTAATTCTGCTCCAAATCATATCATATTAACCTTCTCAACAACTCATAGATACAACAATATAGTTGTTATGGCACATACCTAGATTAACAGACAACAACAAGCAAAATCACCCATGCTCAATTGTCTCTTTCATTCATCCAATCTTGTATATCTCAACACTTATAATGTTATGTCTATTTATAGGCTAGCGCCTTTACATTTCTAGTCCACTTAGGAAACTGCCTAACAACTTCTTAACAAACTCTACAAAAAGATGACCCAAAACCCTAACTGAATAAAAAACAACCTTTTCCTTTATAATAGATATCTATCTAAATAAAACTTCATTTCATTTTACATTTAGGTTAACTTAACTGTTCCTTTACAAAAATTCTAAGGAGATATTCCTTTTTAATTTACTTTCTTATATATATATATGTGTGTGTGTGTGTGTGTGTGTGTGTGTGTGTGTTTTTGCTCAAAAAGGGATCTCTCCTTTCCCTTTTTTATTCGAATATAATTGGACTTTATATTTACTCTCCTCGTAAATACTTCTTTTTTGAAAATCTAAAGTATGTATAGAAATATTTATATAAATTGTTTCATATTAAAATTATATTATCTAATATTATATTCACAATTGCCCATAGATATTTATGCCTATTATACAAATAGACATTTAATAATAATTCATAAGGAAAAGTTGTAATATTATTCAATCCTTACCTTTCACCCAAGGTAAGATTGCTTGTTTCCTTGTCAGTAATATCCATAAGGATTACTTAATTTTATGTTATAGTACCTAGTAGTAATTAGCTTAATGCTAGCAGTGAGGTCATAGGAATTCATTACTACCTTGTGGCGGAAAGTAGTATCTTCAACGTCCCTCTCTAGGAGTAAGTAAAATTTCACTTCTTTTAAGTGCCCATGGCACCATGATGACACTCGTCATCAATTCATGCCCTACTAGCCATTAGACTTCTCCCCCTAGTGGATTTGTGCCTTCATTGTTTGTTGCATCAAGCCTTCAGTATCCTAAGTCTACAAACTCAAATTACAACTTAGAAACTTCACAATGATACTTATAGTGTTTTACCGATGAGGCCATAATCTTGAGCTTCTCGCCAACGTCTTGTACATCGTAGCTTCTATTTGTATTTTTGCTTCAGAAGGATCGGGGTAGTAGCACATACATTACAAATTTATAATATATGCATTGGCCTTTTCTTTATATTTTTTACATTATTTTTTTCTTTCTATTTGAATTATTTCTTGATATTAACTATTTCTTGATTTCAACTATATATGGTGGAAGGCGCTGTAAACATGGAAATGCTAGATTGGGAAAACTCAACAACTGTGGATGCAACAAAGAATTTTTTTATAGATATATAATAGCATGGAATCCAAGTGACATTCATCATCAAAATATAATGATTGCTCACTATATTAATGATGATCCATGCTTATTAGATATGTAATACATATTTTTGCTTCTCATCCCATTTAAGATTATGAAAAGTTGTTGAATCTTGTTCAAAGACATATAAAACGTAGTGTGGATTCTTGCTTGCAAAGAAAGGGGTCTACTCTCACCTATCGTTACAATGCTCCATGGGAGCTTCATAATTATATTCATAAATGATAAAGGAAAGAGGAAATATGAGCGTTGGCATAATGATGAAATGATAAATTATCATAATAATGCTCGTCTCGCAATGTGGTGTGCTAATGCTGTCTGCAACCAGTTCTTTCTCAACATGTAGTCCTAAATATAATACATATTATAAAGAAATAGATTTTAATTAAAAATCAAAAAGGTTAATGTCAACCAATTACATGAAAAATAAATAGATTTTGATCGTAAAATATAGAAAAAAATATCTAATATAATACATGAAAAATAGATTTTAATAAAAAAAAAAATGCTTAATGTATATAGAAAATGCGAAAATAATTTAATCAACTACCAAACTAATTTATAACTCAGCGTGAAATCGGATACAATGAGACACTAGGTTTTAGGTAAAGGTGCAATGATGAAGTAGTCAAACATAATTTGACCTTGACCTTTTTAAAAGCTTAAAAAATAATTATGATTTGAAACACAATTAGGCATGGACATCAAGAACCACTTTAAAAAATGGGCATGTAGATCCCACATTTAAATAAACAAGATTGAGCTACGAAGCAGCTTATCCCTGCCAAAGTGCAAGAGAACATGTTCGTTGCCCAAGGTTCAAGGTTCAATTAGTGCCATATACTTGGTGGTTCTACCTATAATTGTTGTTGTCTTCCACATGCATCATCTTGTCTTTCGATCGGCTAGCTCAGAAAGACTATGGCATGGTTTCGAGCAGCGATTGATCAACTCTCAATATCTTGTACGGGTTGTCCCTGGCCGAAGCGCTTATGTTTCTACTGGAGAAGGCCTATTGGCAATGGAAGATCATCGCCAGGAAGCTACTGACCAATGTAAACATAGAATTTTACTTCAACCATTATGAACTCCACATGGTCCGATGTTTTTTCTATGATGTGTATTCTCAGTGCATCAATGGAAGCATTTTCGGCGTCTTGAAGCTGAATTTTTTGACATACATCATGGAGTTGATATAGTCTAGCATTTACCGTAGACAACTCACAGGGGATCAATTCTTGTCTGCGCTTTCCAACAATGATTGATACCATGGCCACGACCCCGATTGAAGGCTAAAATTTTACAAGTGTAATGCATGCGAAGAAAAGATGATCCCCAATCCAACAGTGGTTTTTTAACAAATGTCGGGAAGAAGAGATGACCCCCAGGATAAAAGTGGATTTTTAACAAATGCCAATATCTCTTGGGATCTTGCGTGTGTTGGATGTTTGAGCTTTGCTAGTTTCATTAATTGTTGCTCTATAATTGCTTTTATTCTTGTTGTGGCACAAGGTGATGAGTAGATTGAATAAACCATATTCTACTCCCATAGAAAATTAAATTAAATTATATATTTATGTATGTATTTTAAGTACAAGTGCATGGATTTACAAGATGTATACGAAAAAATAAATGGCGGTTTTTTTAATCACAAAGTAAAATTCATTACTGCTCTCCACTCCTCAATCCAAAACAAATAGCAGTAGTAATTTTCCCCTGTAACAACCGTGCAACAACATTCATTTTCGTTTTGTTTTGCTCCATTTATCATGTTGGTTAAAGTATCCCACAACCTTTTAGAGTTTAGATTCTCCCTCGTTGTTGCTTACCAAAGAACGACTATATAATAATAGTAGTAGTTAGCACGTAGAAGTAGCAAGCCAACTTGTAGTAGTTGGCATTTAAAGGGGATAACAATTGTATAGTAGCGCATTAACAATGAAAGCCATTATTAGATGATGTAAATAAGAAAAAGGTGGCATGTGTGCGTAAAAAGAAAACAAAAAAATAACGGTTCATTATAGTCACATTCATTTATTTATTTTTATGTTTCTTGGTCTTACGCTCTTTAACCATAAATAGTTATAGTTTCTCCATTCTATCTTCGAATTCTACAAATAAATATATCCGTTATGCATAAATATGACCAAGTATTAGTGTCATACATGTTGACACAAACCCAGTCGATAGGGGTTCCTCAGTCTATCGACATCCAACCCACCGCGATCTCGCTAAGCACAAACCCAGACAGGTTTTACCCTGTCCAGCAACACCTGCAGAGCAGATGAAGTCTCACCCAAGATGTTCAACGGAGAGATGACGGAACCATGTTTCCTCCGAATGAGGAAGGACTTTTGTGCATCCGCTTATGAACTTATTTCATCATTTACAGACAGATCTAACAATTCAACTTATGCATTTAAACAGAACCGCATAATCATTCAACAGATCTTGTTGTTCAATAAACCATAATAGATCTAGCAATATAACATTATTCGAAACAAGGAAACATCGCATCATTCATGTATTCAAATTGCACATCACGTCTATAGCAGGAAAACAGAAAGAGACACAGTAATTCTGCTCCAAATCATATCATATTAACCTTTGCAACAACTTATAGATACAACAATATAGTTGTTATGTCACATACCTAGATTAACAGACAACAACAAGCAAAATCACCCGTGCTCAATTGTCTCTTTCATTCATCCAATCTTGTATATCTCAACACTTACAATGTTATGTCTATTTATAGGCTAGTGCCTTTACATTTCTAGTCCACTTAGGCAACCGCCTAACTACTTCTTAACAAACTCTACAAAAAGATGACCCAAAACCCTAACTGAATAAAAAACTACATTTTCCTTTATAATAGATATCTATCTAAATAAAACTTCATTTCATTTTACATTTAGGTTAAGTTAACCATTCCTTTACAAAAATTCTAAGGAGATATTCCTTTTTAATTTACTTTCTTATATATATGTGTGTGTGTGTGTGTGTGTGTGTGTTTTTGCTCAAAAAGGGATCTCCCCTTTCCCTCTTTTATTCGAATATAATTGGATTTTATATTTACTCTCCTTGTAAATACTTCTTTTTTGGAAATCTAAAGTATGTATAGAAATATTTATATAAATTGTTTCATATTAAAATTATATTATCTAATATTATATTCACAATTGCCCGTATATATTTATGCCTATTATACAAATAGACATTTAATAATAATTCATAAGGAAAATTTGTAATATTATTCAATCCTTACCTTTCACTCAAGGTAAGATTCCTTCTTTCCTTGTCAGTAATATCCATAAGGATTACTTAATTTTATGTTATATTACTTAGTAGTAATTACCCTAATGCTAGTAGTCAGGTCATAGGAATTCATTACTACCTTGTGGCAGAAAGTAGTATCTTCAACATCCCTCTCTAGGACTAAGTAAAATTTCACTTCTTTTAAGTGCCCGAGGCACCATGATGACACCCGTCATCAATTCATGGCCTACTAGCCATTAGACTTCTCCCCCTAGTGGATTTGTGCCTTCATTGTTTGTTGCATCAAGCCTTCAGTATCCTAATTCTACAAACTCAAATTACAACTTAGGAACTTCACAATGATACTTATAGTGTTTTACCGATGAGGCCATAATCTTGAGCTTCTCTCCAACGTCTTGTACATCGTAGCTTCTATTTGTATTTTTGCTTCAGAAGGATCGGGGTAGTAGAGCAGACATTACAACTTTATAATATATGCATTGGCCTTTTCTTTATACTTTTTACATTATTTTTTTCTTTCTATTTGAATTATTTCTTGATATTAACTATTTCTTGATTTCAACTATATATGGTGGAAGGTGCTACAAACATGGAAATGCTAGATTGGGAAAACTCAACAACTGTGGATGCAACAAAGAATTTTTTTATAGGTATATAATAGCATGGAATCCAAGTGACATTCATCATAAAAATATAATGATTCCTCACTGTATTAATGATGATCCATGCTTATTAGATATGTAACACATATTTTTGCTTCTTATCCCATTTAAGATTATGAAAAGTTGTTGAATCTAGTTCAAAGACATATAAAACGTAGTGTGGATTCTTGCTTGCAAAGAAAGGGGTCTACTCTCACCTATCGTTACAATGCTCCATGGGAGATTCATAATTATATTCATAAATGATAAAGGAAAGAGGAAATATGAGCGTTCACATAATGATGAAAGGATAAATGATCATAATAATGCTCTTCTTGCAATGTGGCGTGCTAATGTTGTCTGTCAACCAGTTCTTTCTCCACATGTAGTCCTAAATATAATAAACTGGCGCGTGCACATGTTTTTAAAAAGCACGTACACGCAAAATGGCGCGTGCGCGTTGTTTTTACTAAAGTTTGAAATTTGTCATAGTGATTAAATAATTGTATAAATTATATATTTTTTAATAATTAATAATGTTTTAAATTGAATTAAATTAAATTATATGATGAGAAGGAGGAAGAGGATGGGGATGATGACAATGATGTTGATGATGATGATGGGGATGATGATGATGAGGATGATGGGGATGATGAGGAGGAGGATGATGATGGTGATGGGGATGATGATGATGAGGATGATGGGGATGATGATGATGATGTTGATGATGATGATGAGGATGATGGGGATGATGACGATGATGTTGATGACAAGAATGAGGATGATGATGCTGATGATGATGAAGATGATTATGATGATGATGATGATCATATTCGTCATCATTAGCATCATCATCTTCATCTTCGTACTCATCTCCATCATCACCCATCATCTTCATCATCATCATCTTCGTCATCATCATCATTGATGAAGAAGATGATGATCGTACTCATCTCCATCATCATCCATCATCTTCATCATCATCATCTTCGTCATCATCATCATTGATGAAGAAGATGATGATGACGAAGATGCTGATGATGATGTTGACGATGATGATGATGATTGAAAATGATGATGATGACGAAGAAGATGATGATGATGATGATGATGATGATGATGATGCTGACAATGATGATGATGTTGATGATGATGATGATGAGGAACTGGGTGATGACGACGATGATGACGATGGAGATGATGATGATGATGATGATGATGACGATGATGATGATGATGACGATGATGATGATGATGTTCATGATGAAGATGATGACCAAGATGATGATGATGATGATGATGATGATGATGATGATGATGATGATGATGGGGGTGAGGATGAGCATGATGATGATGATGAGGAATTGGGTGATAACGACGATGATGATCATGATGATGATGATAATGAGGATGATGGATGATGATGAAGATGATGACGATGATGATGATGTTGATGATGAAGATGATGACCAAGATGATGATGGTGATGATGATGAGGATGGGGATGATGACGAGGAAGTGGGTGATAACGACGATGATGATGATGGAGATGATGATGATGACGTGGATGATGACGATGACAAGGACGATGATGATGAGGATGATGATGATGATCATATTCATAATCATCAACATCATCATTTTCATCTTTGTACTCATCTTCATCATTTCAACGCCATATAGATATGAAAGCCATGTCGAAGGAGCAACACTTCTACATAAGGAGGTGTTTTGAGACAATAGTTTAAGATGAAATTATAATTTTGTCTCAAATACACCCCACGTACCCCTATCATCTCAAACGCTCTCGCCTTCCCCTCCCTTTTAATTGAATGGTTTCAATTTTCTTAACTTATGCTATATGAAAACACTTATGCTTATTATTTACCGCTCTAGATCTATAGGACTGGGGACGGAGTTGTGGATGGCAATTGATTGCGCCTCCCATTTCTTCCATAGGGAAAAGAGTGGTACAGTTCAGAATAGGGTTTAAGGATCAGCAAGCGAGAATGTTGGATGAGCTGGGGAAAAAAATGGCAGCGTAAGGAAGGAGGCAAGTTATGCGTAGGCTGGAGGGAGAGTGTGTGCAGGTGGGCAGCGTGAGGAAGGTTTCCTAGGAGTGTGCGTGGATGAGAACTGCATGGGTTTGGCTACTAGAGAAGTGTGGAAGCCGGGGGATTAGGGCGCAGCCAATAGAAGAAGAAGAGAGGTAAGGGAAGGCATGCCGACTGAGGGGAGAGCCTGTGCAGGTGGGCAGCATGAGTATGGCTGCCAAGGAGTATGCACAGAGGAGAGAAGCGTGCGGTTGGTTGCTAGGAAGGCATGGAAGCTGGATGGATTAGGGCATCCTGAGTAGCAGAATAAGGGTTGCGTGAAAACTGAGGTGAAGGGGGCAGGAATTAGGGCGCAGATGGAGTAGGCAGATAAGCATGAAGGCTATCGTGCATGAGTGGAGGATAGTGTAGGTGGTAGCTGGGCGTGAAAGGAAGGATGAAGGCTAAGCATGGAGGTTGTATCAATAAATGTTGAGTGTGGAGGTTGGAGAGGGATAGAGCAGTGTGGAGGAGTGGAGCAGCGTGGAGGAGTCGTGTAGCATGGAGATCTAGGCACAGATGGGGGCGATGTGATATTGGGGTTGCAGGCTGCGTGGAGCTTGGGAGGAGTGGAGCAGTGTGAAGGGGTGGAGCAGCGTGAAGAATGGAGAAGTGGAGCAGCCTGGGGATAGCAGTGTGCAGCTGCTTATGGGTTTCATCATCAGAGAAGATGAGACTTCCATTTTTTGTGCCCTTGCCATCGTGGACAAGAAAATGATCTTTCACCTGCTCGCCTATGAGTCGAGAGTTATAGTCGCGAGGGTTTTAATCCAAGACAAGGGACCGTATGCTCTCAAATGAACTGCTTATTTTGGAGCTCGAGATGGTGAAGATCCGCAACTCCTCGTCTCTATCACCATCGTGGAAGAAGATTGCAAAGATGCCAAGTCCAGAGAGAGTGCAATGCCGCAGGGTTTGAAGTACGCTTGCAAAAATAGCCGCCCTACCAAATAACAAGGGTTTCAACACAAGCGCTGCCAAGGTTTTCAACACCAGTGCTGCCACTGCTGAAAAAAAGGGGTTTTCCACATAGGTGGTGGACGATTCTGGTTTGGTATATTCTTATTCTCATTCTATTTTTCTTTCTTTAATTTTAAAATTGGAGCAATGATCACAGGAAGTAGCAAGGAGTGTTTAATCTTGATTTTTGTCAGTTAATCATTCAAGTACTTGTATATTTTCATGTGGGTTTTTAAAAATTGGGGCTTTCGAGTGTTAATTTGTATACAGACTTGGTCTCAAGGGTAACCAGGGTTTGGAGAAAACTTTGTGCCAGGGGTGAACAATGTGAACAATTTGATGGTATTATTGAGACACATTAATACCCTATTATCCACTACTCTTGATTCGATCCACCTTTCGTCTTACTGATAGTTTATTATTGTTTGTCGCATCGACCATTGTTGCCATAGCTCATGGCCTACAATCGGGCCATGGATTCCCAACACTACCCCAATAATAGCCTCGAAGGGGCCTCTCGATACCATAGGGTACTTGGTTCAATCTCTATTAAGACTATGACCACAGATTTTGAACAAACAATTCGAAAAGCTCAGCTGATTGGCTAGGGATTACCTCTTTGCTGTTATTGCTGAGTTTAAAGGCCCAACAGTTATTGGGGTTGTGAGATTGGCTCAAGTAAATATGGAACTCTCTATAAAATAGGTTAACTTTAATGGATTGTCAACTGGGGTCCATGGTTGGTGTACCGTCTATAAAACAATATGGGGATTTGAAGCAAGCTGTAACAAGCAGAGGGAAAATTTATAACACTTCAAATTCTAGCTAGATCTCAAGATGATGATGAAGTAAATGTTTGTTGGTTGTATTATATACCTGATTTCACCCTAAAATCGCATGTGGTAGCGATTATGCCCCATCTTTTGCTCTTACTACAGCCCCCGTGATGACATTTAATGCAATCAACAACTGGTTGTAGACATGGGACCTATTAAGTCATTTGTACCTATAATATAGGCTATGGCCGATAGAAATTGATTCCATCAATCGTTTGATGGAACAGTTTTGATCTCTCTGCCTCATTTACTGAGAATATTCATTTCAACGTACTGGTGTAATTTATTGAAAATACTAAACATACTGTGATATTTAAACATATATTGTGTCGTTCTTGCACTTAATAAATAGGAATTTGGTGCTCTAAATTGATGATAATTGATATGCTAGCTTATAATAAATTTTGTAAATGTAATAGTATTAATCCATTTTAACGAGCTTTACCTCGATATCTTTGATAGTATAAATCCATCTTTTAGAATTTGCTTCAATGCATCTTCATCTGAAGAGTTATTTGTATCACCTCAACTAAAATCAATTGTCCCCTTTAGTTTTTTTTGTCCATGCTTAATCCAGGATTAAAAGTTCAATTCAAATAATAATAAAAGATGGAAAGACATATACTGGATTATTACACTATTTAGAGACATAAAGACATATATTGGATTGTTAGTAGCAACTTCCTCATCTATGAGGTTGAATTATTTTGTATTGCGTGCGGAATCTTTAGTTTAGAAGTAGTAAGTAGGAAGATAAGTTGGAGCTGCAGAAGTTCCAATGCAGACATGGCCAACAATGCAGATCTGTTAACTCATTTTGTTTGGCCAAGAAAAGAGATTGGGATTACTTTTTAATTCGAATTACTTTCTAATTCAAAGTTATATCTCTTCTATCACTAACATCATAGAAACTGTAACATGATTAGCAACCATGTGCCTTGTTGAGATACAGAGTACTTCATAGCATAGCAGCAACATTCATGCTTTGTATATAAATTTTGGAATTCCAAATTTGATAAATATTATTGGACATAGTATGGATAGGGTAGTATAAAGTTGACTAAATACTTAACTAGCAGCACTATCATTTAACTTGTGGCTCATGAATATGGATAGGCCACAAGTTAAATGCCTTGTTTTCTATGTGTAGTTTGTGATTTATTTTTTATAATTCTTTATTTTGAATAACTACGACCATAAAATCAATTTGGACAGTACACTTGTTTCATCCTTGTGCAATCTAGGATCAGTGGAGATCAACCTACATTCTGATCAAAAGTGATGAAAATTACACAGATATATTTGATTTCTTTAGATTTCAATTGCAAATTCCTTTGAGTTAAATACCTAAATAGTTTTGAACTCCAAAATATTGTATGTCTGGGTGAACTGGGTGAACAATTTCAGATTGTAGATATATTTGGACAATTTCTAAGTATATTTGGGTGAATTCTAAAGCTCCATTAATATCTTGGCGAATGGTAAAACTGGATTGGAACCAAATAAATTAGCATTTGGTTGTAGGAAACATCTTGGTGATGCACATAAACCAACCAAAAAGGATGTTTTGAAATAAAAATAATAATTAAAATACTAAATGTCGGGCTGTTAGGAGATTCTCTATGTCAAATTACGCATGATGGCATGTTTACCAGCAGCAAAGCAATGGCATTGCATTCTGATTGGCAAAGTAGAATGAATAATGGTGAAAATATACATGTCCACCTATTATTTAGGTGAATTTAATATTCACTATGAAACAAACATTTACAAAAAGTTGGTAGACCGTCCCTACTGTTCCCAATAATTTGACCTAACTCACTCTTGATGAATTCAAATTCTCTTTTTAGTTTTTCTGTTTTGTAAAATAAGGGTTAGTTGGAGGTAGTGTATGTTGGAATGGCTTTTAAATTGTAAATTCTTATAATTGTAATAGGAATGTATAGTAAGGAAATTATATTATAGTATGGATATTTTTCATTAATTAATTATATTATATTATAATTGTAATATGGATATTTATATTATATTAAATTATTAAATTTTGAATAATTATAAGTAAGTATTTTTTTTAGGAGATCTATGGCATATTAATGTAAAAAATATGTAGATTCTATTGTCAAAATCTATATATTATTATGTTTAAAGTGACTTAATTTACACATTTACAAAGCTTTGCATATTTGTACATAATTATTGAAGATTATAAAAGAGCCTAGTTTAAAATAGCACAATGAAATGAAACAACACAGAAAACAAGAGAGAAGCTTTTAATCAAACACAAGAAAAGAAAACCTAATTGTTTATTTCCCATTAATCTTTAGACTTCACAGCTACATACTTATATAGATTACATTGCATAGAAATAAAGACGTTATTTACATGCCGTAAAATCAGTTGTAGGTTGCTGTATAATTCTGCAAATTATTTAATTCTTCACATTCATTAGCATGTAGTGAATTTTGCTACAAATTTATTTAATAAACACCTGCAACCTAACATAGACACTGTCAAATTTTGCACAGCATCAATTATCAACATACTCCCCCTTGATGTTGAGAGGGCTCATAATAAGATCTCTGAGAATAAAAAACTGGGCCTTTGAGACTGCCTTAGTGAAGATGTCTGCTAGTTTTTTTTTAGTGTTGATGTATTTCAATTCAACTTGCTTCTTTTGGACCAAATCTCGAATAAAATGATACTTCAAGTCAAAATGTTTTGTCCTTCTATGATGTACTGGATTCTTGGCCAATTTGATGGCACTCATATTATCACAAAAAAATGTTGTAGGTTGAATTTGTTTTTCTTCAATTTCTTCAAGAACTTTTCTAAGCCATAATGCTTGTGTGCCGCTGAGGTGACTGCAACATATTCTGCTTCTGTAGAAGAAAGAGAAACTGTAATTTGCTTCTTTGAGCTCCAAGTGATCAAACCAGAACCAAAAGAAAACCAGTTACCAGATGTAGACTTTCTATCATCCAAACTACCTCCCCAATCAGAATCACTGAATCCAACCAATTCAAAACTCTTAGAAGTATAGTAATGAATGCCAAAATTTAGAGTTCCTTTCACATACCTCAGAATTCTTTTAGCTGCATTCATATGCATTTTAGGTGGCATTGTCATATACCTAGAAACAAGTGAAACTGAATAAGCAATATCAGGCCTTGTGTGTGTTAGAAACATTAACCTTCCAACAATACTTCTGTAAACTATCTCATCAGCCATTTCAGCACCATCATCTCTACACAACACAACTCCATGAGCATTTGGAGTAGGATATGGTTTGCAATCAGCCATATCAAATTTCTTCAACATATCGTTTGCATACTTTGTTTGACAAATAAAAATTTCATCTTCACTTTGATAAACTTCCATTCCAAGAAAATATTGCATGAGGTTTAAATCTTTCATCTCAAACTCACGCATCATAGCAAATTTGAATTCATCCTTCATCTTAGAACTGCTACCCATATACAACAAATCGTCAACATATAAACTGACAATAAGAATATCATTACCTTCTTGTTTATAGTAAAGGGTAGGTTCACTCTTACTTCTTTTGAAGCCATTCTCTTGAAAATATCCATCAATCCTGGCATGCCAGGCTCTTGGTGCTTCCTTTAGGCCATATAAATCCTTCTTCAACTTGTAGACTTGATGTTCTTTTCCTTGCACTTCAAAACCCTGTGGTTGTTCCACATAGACTTCCTCTTCTGAGTACCCATTCAAGAAGGCACTTTTCACATCCATGTGATGAATGCTCCATTTCTTTTGTGCTGCCAGTGAAATCAACATTATGATAGTCTCTTGCCTTGCTACAGGTGCAAAGGTTTCTTCATAATCAATGCCATACTTCTGTGTGAATCCCTTAGCAGCTAACCTTGCTTTGTGTCTTTCAACAGTCCCATCACTGTTATACTTTGTCTTGTAGACCCATTTAGTACCAATTTTTTTCTTATCATGTGGAAGATCTGTAAGCTCCCAAGTATCATTCCTATGAATTGAATCTATCTCTTCTTGCATAGCTTGCACCCAAACCTCATTAGTAGAAGCTTCTTCAAAACTTGATGGCTCAAAATCAACTTGTGAAAATAAAGCAAAATTTACAGTCTCACCTCTTGGATTTTCTTCATGTGCCAGACTTGTACTTCTTTGATAAATTTCATTCAAGCTTCTCACCTTCCTTGCGGTACTTGGACTTGAATATGGAGAACTAGATGAGGGGCTACTTGGTGGATTTGTAGCATTTGGAACTGAAACATTAGTGGGATTCTCATTATTAATATCATCAATAATATCACCATCCAAACCAGATTTTGATTTCTCAACATGGTCTTTTTTATGGCCATAAACTCCCCCTTCATAAAAAATTACATCTCTTGACACAACAATGCGATTGGTGAGAGGATTATACAACCTGTAAGCCTTACTTTGCTCACTATATCCAACAAAAATGCATGCTTCACTTTTTGGATCTAACTTTTGTCTCTTTTGATCAGCTACATGAACAAAGGCTAAACAACCAAAAACTTTGAAATGATTAACATTAGGCTTTTTCTCATACCAGGCTTCATAAGGATTCATCATGTGAAGTGCGCTAGTGGGACTTCTATTGAGAATATACACTGCTGTAGCAACTGCATCACCCCAAAAGGAATTGCTTAATCCTTTGGTATGTAACATACTCCTTGCCATTTCCACCACTGTACGGTTCTTTCTTTCAGCTACCCCATTTTGTTGAGGTGTGTAAGTAGTGGTGAGTTGTCTTCTAATGCCATTCATATCATAAAAATTCTGAAAACCTCTTTAACAAAATTCTCCTCCACGATCAGTCCTTAAGGATTTTATTTTGTAACCACTTTCATTTTCTACAAGGGCTTTAAACCTCTTGAATGTATCAAATGCTTCACCCTTGCTCTTCAAAAAATAAACCCAACACATTCTTGAGTAATCATCAATAAAAGTAATGAAACATGATGACTTACCCAAACTTTTTGTCTGCATAGGACCACAAATATCAGAATGAACTAGCTGAAGTGGATAATGGGCCCTCCATGCCTTTCCTCTAGGAAATTTCTCTCTTGCATGTTTTCCTTTAGCACATCCTTCACAAACCTCTTTGTTCTCTTCAACCTTAGGCAAACCATAAACTAATTATTTTGATGTTAGAAGCTTCAAACTGTGAAAATTCAAATGACCATACCTGAGATGCCACAACCAACCTTTGTCCTCATATGCCATATTAGCAAGGTTGATGCTAGTTTCTCTAAACTTCAATGGCAACATCCTATTCTTTGACATAGGCACAACTGTAACCACCCTATTGCTTTGATTCTTATCATAAATTGTGCATTGCCTATCATCAAACACTACTCTGTAATTCTTTTCACACAGTTGCCCAACACTTAATAAATTATGCCTTAACTGTGGAGTGTAATAAACATCTTTAACACTTTTCATACCTTCTTTTGTATGGACTGCCATATCTCCTTTTGCAGAAACCTCTAAGGTTTTTTCATCACCAAGTTTGATATTAGTTTTGAAACTTTCATCCATTGTAGAGAAAAGTTTGCAATTTCCTATCATGTGGTTAGAACAACCTGAATCTAAATACCAAACATCTTTAACTATATTTTCAGTTTTTCCATAAGATAAAAACAAATTGTTTGGAGAAGCATCATCACCCTCTTGAGCATAATTAACACTTTTGTTTTCTTTTAATCTGCAATACCTTTCAAAATGACCATACCTTTGACAATGATAACACTGGATGTTTCTCTTATCAAATCTGCCTATACCTCTTCCTCTAAAACCACCTCTTCTTCCTCTATTTCCTCTTGGAAAAAATTGATACTGACCTTTACCTTGGGCTTGGTTTCTTCTGGAGCTAGAACTAGCATCTGCATTCTTTGTAATCTGTAGCTTTGTGGAAAAAGCTTTATCATCACTTTCTCCAAATGAATCTCTCACTCTATCTTCATGAGAAATAAGAGATCCAACTAGGTGAGCAAAGTGAAGGTTAGTCAAATCCTTGCTTTCTTCAATGACTATAGCAACATGGTTCCATCTTGGTGTTAGAGACCTCAACACCTTTTTAATCACAACTTCTTTATCAATAGTTTATCCTAGAGTAGCCAATTTATTGACAACATCATTTACTCTTACACAATAACCACTCACCTTCTCACCTTCTTGCATCTTCAAATTCTCGAATTCTATCCTCAGTGTCTGTAACTTGATAACTTTAACTTGATCACTGCCTTAGTAAGCTTCATGTAGAGTCTTCCAGGCATTCTGAGTTGACTTTGCTCCTGCAATTCTTGGAAATAAGCTCTTATCTAGAGCTATTTGAATATGAAATAAAGCTTGGGCATTCTTCTTCTTGGCTTCTCTCTTAGTTGTTTTATCATTGGTTGTAAGTGTGTTCCACAGCTAGCTCTTCATAACATGATTCTACAATCTCCCACAAATATTTTCCTGTCAAAAAGGTCATCATCTTGATGCACCAATAATCATAATCACTTCCATCAAATTCTAGAATTGGCAAAGAGTTAGAATTTGACATTATGAACTTTAAACAAAATACCTGCTCTGATACCAAATGAAGATTATAAAAGAGCCTAGTTTAAAATAGCACAATGAAATGAAACAACACAGAAAACAAGAGAGAAGCTTTTAATCAAACACAGGAAAAGAAAACCTAATTGTTTATTTCCCATTAATCTTTAGACTTCACAGCTACATACTTATATAGATTACATTACATAGAAATAAAGACATTATTTGCATGCTGTAAAATCAGCTGTAGGTTGCTGTATAATTCTGCAAATTATTTAATTCTTCACATGCATTAGCATGCAGTGAAGTTTGCTGCAAATTTATTTAATAAACACCTACAACCTAAAATAGACACTGTCAAATTTTGCACAGCATCAATTATCAACAATTACCACATATTTTGAGTTGTAATAAAAAGAAGTTGGAACCATAATATATTTTTAATTTTTTCTTTAGAATGTTAAAGCTATATAATCAAGATGGCTCAGGATTTCATAATGCCGTTAACAACATTTGTTATTCTTTAGTATTTTTATGATGTATTGTTCTTCACACTTTTTTTAATAGTATTTATAAGATGTATTGATTTCAATGAGATTAAAATTTGTATGGCATCATTTTAAAATTATTGTTTGAATGCATTGATTTCGGTGATATTAAAATTTGTGTGGCATCTTCCTATGGTGCATTGATTTTTGTCAATTCAATTTTTTTTCACATGTATTATCATTGAACTTCATTATGTGGCCACTACGATTGGAACCAGCATAGATCCATCTAAAGTCATGCTCTATCAAGTGTCGAGAGGGATACATTTTCTCATGTTTAGTACTCTAAAAAGAGATAGCAACTCAAGGAATTTGATCCCTCTCGGTGCTTGATAGAGCCAGATTTAAGATGGATCTATACTGCTATACAATAAGACCATGATTTCATATATACAATGAGACCAATGAGGCCATGAGCCCATGCCTACCTATTAAACTCTATTTTCAAATTTTTATATAATATGATTAAAACTACATGTTTTGTACAACCAAAACCCAAAAAAAACATAATTAAATAATATATTCAATTTATGAACACATAAAACTGTAAATAAAAATGTATTACTACCTCTATTATGAATTAAACAAACATCAAAACCAATTAAAGTTAGGGAAGTTTTAAATATGTTAATAGATCTAGGATCGTATTATACAAATTAAGAACACTTATCTTTTATAAATTCTTCACAATTTGCTTTATAAAAAATACATTCGGTCCTATTACACTTAATTTGTTTGTAACAAAGATACAGAGGATAGGAATCCATAAAATGATCCTAGTTTCCCTTGCAGAATCAATTTACAAATTTACTAAATTCCCAAACAACCAGTTTTCTTTCACTCATCTTGCACATCTTCTCTACTAAACAGTCGTTCACACTATCCCACTTTTGAATACGACTTCCCCAAAAGATTCTAACATGTGCCATAAAATTTATATCCATGGATTCTAAAGATTTTGAGCTATAAATTATTTCATTTATGGAAGCAAAAGGAAACCATTTAGTCATATTTTTTTCATAGTATGATTGTTGTAAGTGTTCTTTATTTTATGACACTAGCCATTGTGGCGTGGAGAGTGATTTAATAATTGATTTGGTTGGAAATGAAGCAGAGTGGGGGAACGTTTTGGGAGGTTCTGTTGGGGAGGAGGGACTCAAGAAGTGCAAGCAAGAGTAGTGAAAACAACCACATTCCTGGCCTCAAGTTCTTCATACATGTCCAGACAAAGTGTACCTTATTAAGGTCAGTATACTCTGCATTGCATTTCTCACATTTTATTATTATTTTTTATTGTATTTTTGTGGATTTTTGGCCCATACTTAGATCCATGGTTGTAGGGTAATTTGAACAGCAAGGAGATATACAAATAATCATTATTTTCGAAAGAATCCTGATATAGATGAATCTATATCTTGTAAGAAAATATTGATGTAATTGAATACATATAAAATCAGATTAAATGAAAATAAATATGAGCTTAAGATTTGTGTAGGTGGAAACCGAACATTTAATATGCATGCTTTGTTACACGATAAAAAAACTTAATGTTCTCCTATTTTCAATATGCTTTTGATAAAGTTTTTTGTTAGATAATAAATTATTTTTTTAACTATACATATGAATATCAATTTATTTACTTTTATGTTTTCATATCATCTCTTCCCATGCTTAGTTCCTCACTCAACATTAGCAATGGGTAAAAGAAGTATTGTAAATCTAGTTCATTGGCAATTTGCAAAAGAAGTATAGTAAAAATAGTTCATTGGCAATTTGTAAAAGAAGTATAGTAAAATAGTTCATTGGGTGTGTCTTTGTATTCATATCTAAGTGAGCACCTTCTCTCAACTTTTATTTGTTTTGGTCCTGAACTAAAGTTGAAATCTTGGTATAGCAAGAGGGTTTTATCATATTTGATTTAAGGAAGCTCAACTTTATGGCCCAAATCTTGAAAATAAAGTCTTGTTTGAACAAAAATATTTGGCATCAAAACCCTCATCAACAACTCTTCTTTTGACTTCAACCTTACTTTTCCTAGTTGTTATTGGAGGATTTTTCACAACAGCATGGAGTCTAGCTCCAATGTCCTTCATGGTGGACTCCAATGACATTCTTGGTGAGTTCAAACAACAAATTCAAACTATATTCACTCACATTCAATTTTATATGGCATGTTGTGTATTTAAACAAATATGTGGTGGAATTTGTCAAATCCTTGATGGAATTTGTCAAATCCTCATGCACCCTACTTTTCCTCATACAAAAATACATCAAAACTAGCATGGCCACTCATGCTAGTAGGGCCACATCTTCCCATCCATTTGGAAAAAATTCAATCCATCCCCACTTTTCAACCAAATAGTTGCTTTGTCCTCCCTCTCTACACCCTAATAATCACATACTCAGTGAGCTATGTCAATCCCACACCAAAAACATCTCAAACTCTAGATTAGAGTAAGTTGTCTTCCCACCCTCCCTTGGCTCCCTTATCATTACCCCTTTCAATCCCATACCTTTAGCTCAAGCATCCCTTCTCTCATCATCATTCTCAATACCTTGAGTACCTAATCTACCTCTACTAGACCACCTAGACTCCCTTCTTTCTGCACCAAAATTGACACAACATGTGATGCTATATTAAACCTCCCTTTCTTCCCATATATTATCTCATGGGCTATCAAAGATAGCACCCATGTAGACAACTCCATATGGGTTTACTTCAATACAATCAAATGGAATAAAAAGCATCCATCCTTCATCTTAAAAAACTTGCTTACTCTTTACACAACTCTTGTATCTAAGGTATGTGGACATTTGCACACTACTCTAGACTATTTAACAGTAGTATTACGATCCCCAAGACTATTTAACAGTAATATTAGTTATTAAGGTATGTGGAAATTTGCACACTACTATAAACTATTCAATACCTCAACTTTATGATGGTAGTTGCAATGCTTATACCCAACATTGACTATGGCAAGCACCTCAAAGTAAGAGGCCTAGGGTGTGTCCAAGTCATCACGATTTGGGATATACTCACCCACTTCAACTGCAACAACTTTGAGACTTTTCATAGAATATCAATACTTCATGGTGGATAGGGTGATTCCCTCCTCAAATGGACTCCAGGGGCTCGCATTCTACTTGTTGAAAAACAATTTGTCTCATAGTTTTTTCACATGTTTGGGCTTGTCATGTTTTCATCTTTTAGTATGTTGAACTTCTGTTGGAGAGTGTAGTTTGTGGGATGTTTGAGCCTGTCAAAGGCTATAGGAGTTTCTGGTGGATGGTGAATGTCCTCTTGGGTTGTTTTTTTTTTAGAGAGATCCTTTGTTTAGAAACCGTTTTTGTGATGTAAGTACTCCTCCTCCAACAAGCCACCGAACTTCACTATAGATGCTCCACATTGCAATAGATCATGGGGTTGGTTGTTTATGATTTTTAGAATGTCATGCATGGTGGAGAATATTACAAGCATGCCTTCTTTCTTCCATAATACACTTCTCATTGTTGGTTCATGGATGAGAAGTTCCTAAACATGCCCAGACTAATGATAATTCATCCTTCTTCATGCTCATATTTGCTCAAACATGATTTTTGATGTTGGTATGGGGTACAAACTAAACTCAGCACATCCAAAAATTTTAAATGAGTAGTCTCTTACGCTGATGTTTTTTTTAGGTTTTCCCATAATTGATTCTTAATGCCTATTTACTGGTGTCTAATCCATAGTTAGGCTTGTTTTGACTTCAAGACTTGCCTAGAACTGGAAATAAGGTAGCTTCTACATAGGAACACGCTCACATTTTCCAACAAATAGTCATAGGTTTCGCCCAGTGATAACAAAATTGATGGTGAGTTCACAAAATTAATCTAGATCTAATCGACAGTAACCAAGAAACTGCTACAAATTTAAGGATAGGTCTAAAAGGAATGCTAGTTGTAAATTCCAAACTATGTGAAAATGCCACATTGTTGTTGGTCTCTCCATTCGAGTTTTTGGATTAAGTTCTTAAGATGCATGGGAAAGTGAGCATGTATGAACTCATTCTACCATTCCAACAGTTGAACACAAGCTATGGGTCAATGGTTCAACCCATATATGAATTGAATCATGCTCATCGTCAATGCTTTTTACAACTACCTTCACATGGTTTCCCCATGCATGATGATAACAATTATCAACATAAAAAAATAAAAACCAGTTGCCCAATGTATAGTTTTCTTCATAGCTTCCCCTTCCCTTATCTATGTCTAGTTCAACTATTTATCTTGGACATGCATATGAGGGTGCTCCCTCAATGAGATTAGTTAAAATCCGATTCATCAGGGTAACAAAATACTTGCTTACTCTTTACACAACTCTTATATCTAAGGTATGTGGACATTTGTACACTACTCTAGAATATTTATCAGTAATATTAGCATCCCAAAGACTATTTAACAGTAATAGTAATATTAGTTATTAAGGTATGTGGACATTTGCACACTACTGTAAACTATTCAATACCTCACCTTTATGATGGTAGTTGCAGTGCTTATACCCAACATTGACTATGGCTAGCACCTCAAAGTAAGAGCCTAGATTAGGGTGTGTCCAAGTCATCACGATTTGGGATAACCTCACTCACTTCAACTGAAACAACTTTGAGACTTTTCATAGAATATCAATACTTCATGGTGGATAGGGTGATGCCCTCTCAGAATGGACTCCAGGGGCTCGCATTCTACTTGTTGAAAACAATTTGTCTCATAGTTGTTGTCACATGTTTGGGCTTGTAATGTTTTCATCTTTTAGTCCCAAAAAAATCAATCCTCACCCTTTAGTCCTCTTGCACTCCACTTACATGTAACTCGCCAATTAATTTAGGTCTGATCCACATCCATATCTACCTAACAAGCAAGCTATATTCAATCCTCGCGAACTTTTGCAATGCATGCGTTACACCTTGTTAGATGAACTTAGCTTGATAAAGAAGCCATCCATAATCTCATAGGGCTAATTGTTTAATTGAATCCTGGTTCCCGCAAGGATTAGGGATGGCTGCAAATAGGTGGATAAAAGAGGTATTGTAGCCATAAAGCATCATCATCAAATGCAAGTCTGCATTGGTTGAGGTTGCACTACAACTTAAGTAGTACCTACCTGTCATTGTTATCCATTTAGTACTATTTGGTGTATACTTTATTTTTTGTTTAAAAATCCATTTATTTTTTAATTTTCTTTTCATATCAATCTTCCTTTCAACTCCCACAATAAAAAATAATTCTCATAGTTTTTTTTGTAATTGAAACAGTTAAATTGTGTTGAGTCAAAAGTTGTTGCTTTATCTGTTCAGCAGAGAAGAACAGGACAATAAGGGGTCTTTGTCCATATAGTTTCCTCCATTTATGATTGAAAACCCACCCAAACTACTTTTTAAGGATAAACTAGGCTCTATCTGATTCAAATTGTGAATTAAAGGCATCAATATGAGTTCAAATCACAAGTTTGACTCAATTGATCGAGTTAATCTTGGTCAATGTGAGTTTGAATCGGGAAGGTTTGAATTGGCTTGTTTGAGGGCCGATCTGAGTTAAATTCACAATTTTTAGGTTTAAATTGCAATTCCTATTAAATGAATTTTGACCGCTTTTGGTATATTAACGCTAGCCTCATAAATCCCTTCAAAATAGGCAACCCTAAGATCAAATTTCTCCTTAAAAGTAGTACCTTTAGATCCATCCTTTCTCCTCATCTCCCAAAAGGTGTTTAAATCTTTCTTATGATTAGCAGATTGGTGGAAACATTATGTATTCTCATCTCCCTTGGCCAACCATAAGGTTGATTCTTTTACTTTCGTTGGGATTCCATTTTTCTAGAATTTGCCTTCTCTTTTGCTTCAGAGTCGAGATCTAGGTTGGCCTTCGCATTCGCATCTATATAATTTTCCAAGTCATTCTCATAATTTTCAGAAATATTGGGTTCAATGGAAGGTAGATCCTGATAATCTTCTAAACTCTTAGCATGTGCCCGAAAAGAAGCTTCCTTTTTAACTTGATATTTGCAACAAACTGGATACTGGTAAACACCCTCGAAGACGCATCATAATGCTTCCAAACAGAGTTAACTAGATTAACAAAATCTCCATTCCGAATCCATTTGGAGTTGAGCTTTTACTATCCCCCTTAGTAAATTGAAGAAAAACCAAAAAGTGGTATGAGTCCCCACTTACCTCGACCCAGGTTTTGATCCTAGCACGACGAGACATACGAAAATCAGAAATCGTTCCATCTAGTCTATTTTCCACTCTGGAATCTCCAGTCCTCCAATTCCTTCATGAAGGGACCAATTTCATAGGATCAACATATAACCAATCCAACCTTCATTTTGGTCAGAAAAAAAATTAACAAAAGGATCAACTTTGGTAGAACTACCCTAGATTTTATCCCTTTGGAGAGTGAAATTCAAATGACCTTTTTTCCCTAATTAGATCACGATCTAATAAGCCACCCCACAAATTCACTACCTTCTCATATGGACCATAAATATCGATAACATAAAAATATTCCTCCATCTACTGCGAGATGAGCTCTGCTTCGATACTTGTGTCTGGAAATGTAGAATTAGATAACGTAAAAGATCTCTTCTTCTAACCAATAATCTAACTTGTTGACCTACCCTTAGAATCAAAACATAAAAAAATCCCAATATTACATAAACTTTGACAAATCTCCCAAGATCTTGGCATCCACCCTCACAATTTCTTGAATTAGAACAATCTCAGGCTTATGAAGATCCAACAATCTCTTTAGGGATAATTATTTTTAAGGGTTGCCCAAGCCACTAATGTTGAGGGACATAGTAATCACACGAAACCCTTTTGAGGTGCATGGACTACTCTAAGGTCCCCTTTTATTGTCTTCTACATCCCTTGATAAATTTATTTTATGGTTTCATTTTAAGATCTAAATATATTTGATTTCCTTCCTCTATGAGTGATAACAACCTCTTTGTGTCATCAAGACTTATGCCACCTTGAGGTCCCTCTTTGGATAAATCCAAGGCAGAATGTCTAGATCTCAATGGGTAGCAAGCTCAATCAAATATGGATTTTCTTCCCCTCCCCTATTCTCCTTATTACACGTAGAAGTCTCATAAACCCTAAATTTCCTTATAAATCCTCAGAATACATCAACCCACAATTGGAGAGATGACATGCCCCCTAATCTAGATTCCCTTTTTTTAACTTCTAGAGAAGAATCCTTCTTATAAACCCCTAATTCCGACCAGTAGTCAACATCGAGGGATTGGGTTCTTGAATCAATGAAAATAGAGTCAAAATGAAAAAATAAAGATTTACTAGAGTCTATAGGAGGCAAATCCTTAATGTATGTCTCCTCCCCAGGTTCATTCGTGGTTGGATTAACACCTTCCATAGCCTCAAGATATATTTAGATTGAAACTAAACTTGTGCATTCTAACTTTGATGACTCGGTTTTCTTTGACCTTTCCAAGTTCAGACCTATTTCCCCCTCTTATACTTACCCTACCTCTCGTTGAGACTCGGGCAATTCCTTTCTCAAAGAATGAACTAAAGCTCTTTCCTATGCCAATTTTTTTTTGTGAATTTAGCACACAGTTATTTTTTGTGAATTTAGCACACATTCACTGGGAAAATGACCATACACATGGAAGCACGAATAAAAAAATGGGATGCCAGCATTGTCAAGGATTGACAGTAGGTCTCACCCTAAACTATAATACTAATTTCTTTGGCCAATTCATCCATCATATCAATCTCAATAAGAATGCACGCTATCAAGTAGGAATTGGAGTGCATGAAACTATCATTGGCTTCTAGAAAATTTCCCACCCTATTGCCAATGGCTCTAAAGACATCCATCGATCAAAACTCCAATGGAAATCCAAGTAACTTCATCCATGATGGCTTCATTGTCAGTTTCTTTGAGTGTGGGTCAAAGCATAATCTCCACTTCTTCAGGGTGAGGAATGTTACCTCACATCCTATGCTAATATTTTTAGAGCATCATTCTTTGCCCTAAATATGAAATCAAGCTAGCATAGCAAAGTTGTGGTTCTCATAATTCCTTCAACCATTCCTTCAAGGTGGACTTAGACATTTGCTGCCAAAGAATCTACCTGTCAGAGCTCTATTGGCCATATCGGTTATGTGGTGCATTTTGATATCCTCCCCAAGGACAAGGCTCACCTTTTGTTTTTTATCCTTTGCACACTTTTTACCATGATTCCCGAGACCGGTTTTGCATAAGGTCTTTCCTCTTCACCCTACCACTTGTGCCCTGCTGCAGCCTTATGTTCCTTAGATTTTGTGATTGCATCATCTCTAAATCCCACTTCAGCTATCTAGAAAACATTCGATTGAACAGCCTCCACTCGCAACTCACTAAAGCAATTAATGGAATCTAAGAGATAAACATCCCTCTATAACCACAAAGCCAAAGATAGACTTGCCCTAAAACTAGGTTGGAGTAATTTGGTGAAGGGTTGGAGTTCGGGCCCAGTTTCAAATTAACAACATAATTAATGCTAGCGTTATCTATTCCTTTCTGGACATGGAATTCAATGAAAGTGGATCAGTGGTGTCAATCCTGACAAATATGGTATTAGCCTATGATCTAACCTCCTTGAACATGTAACCATGTAGAGGATTAAGGTTTGCAATGTCCCTATCCTTGAAACTAATGACTTCCCATGGCCCAGAAACCTTTTTCATCTTCTACAAATTGTGAACTAAATGGCCTCAAGGAGAAGATGAGACACCCTTCCAAAGGGCCTCCAAAGTAACTGAGTAGATCCTTGTCCCTTTCCATGGTCTGGAACTCTAGTCCTTCCAATTGAATTTCCATGCTTCTTTTTGTGTTGCAATGTGATACATTGATTTGTAAATTCTTATGCACCTGTCTATGCATACTATGAACATAAAATATTTAGGCACTTATTCCATGAATTGTTACTAGTATAATATCTAGTAATTCTTGTGCATTTGTCAAAAACCAGATATAGATAGTACCTGGCTTAGTGCTAAGACATATCTTTCTCCTCTCACTGAAGGCATTAAAGGTTCCTCTTTAAGAATCCTTTTTATATTTTTAAACTAGCTAAATGCCTTAATAACACAATTGTAATAGGCCTTAATAATGTTGTAGTATTTGGTTGCTAAATTCTACATATATCATAAGCTGCACCTTTACTTTACACTTTAGATTTGTTCACATGTTGAATATTGAACGCATGTTTTGTTAGAGATCAATACTCTTTAGAAGCATTTCAATGAAAATACGTTATATTTAAGGTTCTTATGTTGTAATCGTCTTTACTAACATACGTATGCTTTGGGTTACAAATTTAATGGGTCTGCAGTAGAAATATGGTTATATACTACTTACATATCAATACCCACAAATTTGTGCATATATTGAATATGAAAATCCTTGTTTTTACTTAATGAGCACATTATCTACAACTGCAAGCACCTATAGGTTCAGGTTGTATATATATGCTTTCTATTCTTTTTCTATGTCCATCTTTGTGTGGTGACACATTTTTGCTTTGATATTTTTGGGGAAGCAAGTAACTGAGTGTTTACATTCTATTTGTATTGTAGAATAACTGCGGTAATATATTCATAGTCTAAATATATTCATTTATTTGTGAAATTGGGTTTGATTGACATCTTTATTTACATTGTTTTATTTACACCTTTTAATAGTTTACCACTGTGGAAACTTGTGATAGTTGACAGTAGTGACTGTTGAATTAATCATGTTGCATTTTGCTATGAAATTTGTTTGCAGAAAATATGAATCGTGTTTACTTATATTTCCTAGTTTGTGCTTTTAAAAAACTACAGAGTTTCACTTTATTTATGTTATGTCATTCAGATAATTTATAATATTTTGTCTGATTCTTTGAATCACCAAATTGACACGTGAAAATGTAAAAGAACAATATACATGTTTTGTTCATAGTATATACTTAGCTTTTATTGAGTGTTTAATATTAATTTGGAGAGCCTTGGTTAATTTTAATTTTTTATGCTTCTTGGTGTTGTACACAGATAGTTTGTTTCAAGAATGAACTGGAGCGAAACATCACTATTAACCTGGGATATGCAAATGCAAAAATATGCTTCCCTCGATTGATGAGCTACAAGTAAGACAATTTTCTTTTATGTTTTTGCTCAAAATATTTGATAGTTTTGTGCATTGGCTGCACCTACTACTCCCCTAGCATGCTTCTTTTGTCTCATTACATTCAATTATGCTACTAAGCTTTCTAATGACGGATGAGAACAATTCTGCTAGGCTAATGAGTTACATTCAGAATTGGTCTTGCATTCTCATCTGATTGTGCAACTCGCTAGGAAAGAGAAGCAAGTTGGAATGATATTTGATATAAGACATTTCCAATGAGACTTATTTACAACATTTGTTCCTTCCATTCATAATATTTGATACCATATTTCTAGTTGTTTATACTTTATATACTTTATTGTATAAGAATCTGTATGTAAGTGATCAAATTAATATTTAAGAATTAAAATACTTATTGAGTTATTAGGCATTGCACAACCACCTACTTCTTTCCACTAATTTTTAAAGGGTGTTAGCTCAAAGGTAGAGCATCTGCATTACAAAGCAGAAGGTCGGTGGTTCGATTCCACTGTTCCCTGCCATAAATCAATACAATATAGAATATTGTAGTTTATTTAAAGAAAATAATCTTTAATTGATTTTAATCAAATAATTACATGTTTTTTATACATTGTTTTATATATTGTCTCTCAAGAGACAAAAATGATATTGTCTCAGGGACAAAAATATTTGGATTCTATATGTCTCTAGAGAGACAAAATTTGATACAGTACACAATTTTTTTCCGTCTCAACTTGAGACAATATGGTCTATTCTAAATTGTCTCTATAGAAACAATAGTTTAAGACAATAATTTAAGACACTCGCTGAAAGACAATATTTAAGACAATACATAACTTTTTTTTTGTCAATATTTAAGACAAAAACAACTTTTTTTTTTTTGTCTCCCACAGGGTTTAGATATGGATATCCTAACAGTGAACAACGAAGAGTTGCTGCAGGATTCGGCCTTAAGAATGGCGTTTTCAATAGTGAATCCCTTTGTTCTAAAATGTGCCCTTTCTCTTCAAATTCCCGACATTATTTGTTGAGCCGGCCCCGACACTCCGATATCCGTTCAACAGATAGCCACCCAACTTCCCTCTGAAGCTCCCGACGTGGACGCCCTCTCCTCATATCGCGGTGTATCCTCATATCCATGCCATCAATTTTGATCTTCCGAATGTCATTACAACTGCTCCCAATCTTCCTGGTATCCCTATTTTCTTATTTAATTTTTGTAGATATTAACGTGAATGTGAAATTATCACATTAATATTAATATTATAAATGCATTTCCAAAAGATCACTCCTTTTAGTATTCTTACAGGTGTAAAACACATAACTGGGGACATGTTTGAAAGCGTGCCCTCCGGGGATGCGACTCTTCTTAAGGTTAGATATATTCCATTATTTTCCCAAGTCATTATTAATTTTACTTGGATTTTACGCTACTTTGTGTAATATTTACTAAATGTGCTTTTCTCTCGATTTGTCAATATTAACAGCACGTATTACATCTGTGGGACGATGAAGGCTGCAGCAAGCTGCTTAATATGTGCTACATGAAGGAAAATTAATAATTGTAGACGCAGTTTTAGATACCAGCGAAGATTGTGATCCCATAGGATCTGGCCAGCTTATGGATATTGTTATGCTGAATTGTGTTCGTGGAGGAAGAGAAAGGACTCGAAAACAATGGAATGAGATTTTACAGTTGGCTGGATTCTCTCTGTCTAAACTAGTGGGCAGGAAGGGAAGTATTACTAAAATCATTGAAGCAATCAAGCGCTAAGCGGAAGATCAATTAGTATTTTAGTTAGTTTGTTTGATCAATTAGTATTTTAGTCACCCGTTTTACGACGATCAACTTCTACATATCACTATGTATAGCATGAACTCAGATTATGGTGATCTTTTATGAACTATTGTTGCAAAAGGTATGACTGTTGAGCATTCAGTTTCAAGTTAAATGGTATTTTTTGCTTGAAACTGTTTTTTCATATTCCGAATGCCGATGCGGTGATTTACAATTCGTTGAAATAATTCTCATGGGATGCATCTTACATCTTCAATGACCATGGATCAAAAATTAAAATCTTCACTTGTACCGAAAACTTCGTCAAATGGCCTGATCGTCATATATGTATACGTGGATAAAAGTAGACTAAGTATAAAATATACACGGTTATCAAATCTAGCTCAAAACAATAATAATGATTTTTTTAAATAAGGGAGCATATCTCACCTTCATAACAATGGCATCTTTTCAACGAAAAAGCACACACCCGCAGTAAATAAGATTTAACTGCCCAGTAGATGAATATTTTCTTTTTTTTCTTTCCGGACTTAGCTGACCATACAATAGAGAACCCCAAATTTTACTTCGCAGTACACTTGCTTCACTAAGAATTAAGCGGATTTTGACTTTCTACTGCCCAGTAAAACTTCGCGCACTAGTGCACAGTTAACTTCACAATACTTACTTCGCCGACTTCTCAAATACGTCGCGAATCACTTAAACAAACTTATCATGAAATATGTTTATCTAAGACATAACAACTAAAACATCTTACGCGAAGTTACTCCTTGTTAACTTCGCAATACTTACTTCACGGACTTCTCAAATACTTCGCGGATCATTTAAACAAACTTATCATCAAATATATTTCTATAAGACATAACAAATAACAACTAAAACATCTTAGGCGAAGTTACTCCTTGTTAAATTAGAACTTTCACTGCTGTGAACTATTTGGAAATCTTGAATTCTTTTACTGCCCTTGAATGTAAACAATATTCAAGGAGAAGATGTGCGACTGGCAATATTTAACATTCTTGAGAATGAAACATAAAACTATAGACTTGCATATATTACCATAGTAAACTACACGATGCCTCAAAACATGGAGATGAGTTTTTACATGATCTTTTTACTTTCACAGAGCTTGAGTTCTTGATACAATTCACCGATCTTCACTTCTATTCTTCTCCTCTTTTCATCTCACTCTGAGTTTTAACAATGAGCTTTTACTTATAGAGTTTCAATCAACCGACTTAAGATCGCTTCACTTGGAAGCTATAGGATTGCATTAAAAATTGTAATTAATTCTAATCTAAGATTTCTTGACATGCCAACTACTAACATGGTTACATAAATACAAACATGACGTGCGTCGGATTGGATGCGAACTTACTGACAAACTGACATTGCAGACTGCGCGCTGACACAAAAATACTGGCAGGGTCGACTGACGGGGTGACTGTGAGAGCTGGTGCATGAGATACGCGATCAGCTCATTAATTACATATTTTCCAACACTCCCCCTTAATTATGAGCGGGTGGAGATCATTAAACAAAATTAAAATTTTACAAAATGTTTCAGAGCTGAAACATGCTCTATTCCTGACATAGTTCAGTGTGCAGAACTAGTCACTCCCAAACAACTTCACAGATATTAGAATGGGTCATTTGCCAATGGTTTGGTAAAGATGTCTGCTACCTGATCTTTAGACCTGCAAAATTTTAAACAGATTTCTTTTTTATTTATCAATTCTATGATAAAATGATACCTTGTGTCGATGTGCTTGGTTCTCTTGTGGAACACGTGATTCTTTGACAGTGCGATAGCTGAATTGTTGTCGCAGTAAATGACTGTGGGTTCTTGCTGCTTCTACGACAAATCACTTAACATCCTCTGCATCCAAACTGCTTGGCATGTAGCGCTTGTAGCTGCGACATACTCTACTTCTGCTGAAGAAAGAGTTACTATGGGCTATTTCTATGAAGCCCATGATACAACACTTGTTCCTACATGAAATGTATTCCCAGATGTGTTTCTTTTGTCATCTATGTTGCCTACATTGTCATTGTTAGTGTATCCAATGAATTTGAAATTTTATGAGATTGAATACAAAATACCAAAGTCTTTTGTTCCACTTACATACCTCATAATCCTTTTACCTGCTTGCCAATGCGATTCTTTTGGTGACTCCATGAATCTTGAGATTAAGCTGACTCCATGTATGATATCTGGCCTTGTCACTGTAAGATACATAAGGCTTCCAACGAGCCTTTTAAATAGAGTAGGATCTACATTGGATCCATCATCATCCTTGCTCAATTTCAAACCTGTTATCACTGGTGTTGGGTCTGTCTTACAGTTTAACATCTTAAATCTGTTCAAGACATTACTTGCATATTTTGACTGAGATATAAATATGCATTTTTCAGACTATTGAACTTCAATGCCCAGAAAATACTTCATAAGCCCCAAATTAGT
This sequence comes from Larix kaempferi, assembly GCA_027924585.1. NCBI lineage: Eukaryota > Viridiplantae > Streptophyta > Pinopsida > Pinales > Pinaceae > Larix > Larix kaempferi. Next base: position 14,258,769 of record BSBM01000406.1, on the reverse strand, counting down.
CATTTCGAATTCACTTTCCATGACTGTTCTAAATTCTTCTATGGCAAAATCACCAATAAATATTAAATCATCTACACACAAGCAGGCAATTATCTTATTACCTTGCTTGTTGATTTTAGTGTACAGCGTTGACTCACATTCACTTCTATGAAATCCATTCTGAATGAAGTAAGAGTCAATGCGACTGTACCAATCTCTAGGACCTTGCTTCAAACCATAGAGCACCTTCTTCAGTTTGTATACTTTGTGTCCTTGTCATGGAACTTCGTAGCCTTGTGGCTGCTCCACATATACTTCCTCTTCCAAATAACCATTTAAAAATGAAGACTTAACATCCATTTGATGAATAGGCCATGTCTTATGTGCTGCGATTGCCAAAACTATTTTGATAGTGTCCATTCATGCTACATGCGCAAAGGTTTCATTGAAGTCTATGCCAAGATTCTGTGTGAATCCTCTTGTTACCAATCTTTCCTTGTGCTTCTGCACATTTCCATCAGCATATTGCTTGGTCTTATAAATCCATTTCACGCTTATCACATCCTTGTCCTTAGGAACATCAACTAATTCCCATGTTTGATTTTTCTCAATGCATTCTATTTCTTCATCCATGGCTTGTGCCCAAACTTTATCTTCAACATCTTCTTCAAATGTTAGAGGATCATTAACTTGAGAAAATATTGCAAAAACTGAGAATGAATTAGGTGTACCAGTCTCATATATCTCGCGCAGACTTCTTGTTCTTGGCGGAGTTGTTGGTGTCAAACTGCCTGCTGGGGTCTGCTACGCACTTGGAGTGCTTGTCGGAGTTGCTTAAACTGCGACTTGTGTCGGAGTTCCTTGTGTTGGAACATGTTACGCAGTCCTTGGAGTAGATGGAGCTGCGAAGTTTTGATTCGCATGCGGAGTCTCAACCGCATCTTCTGTGATGTCATCATATTCGATATGTGGCACAACTTTAACATTCTTCTCTACAGTTCCATCCCATGCTTCATTCTCTACAAACTGAACATTGTGACTGATGATAACTTTTCTTGCAACAGGATCATACAACTTGTATGCTTTTATGTCTTCATAATACCCAATAAAAATGCATTTCTGTCCTTTATTGTCTAATTTCCTTCTTAGCTAATTTGGAACATGTGCGTATGCTACACAACCAAAAACTTTCAAATGTGAAACACTATGTTTCATACCTGTCCATGGTTCCTGCGGAACTTTGTTCTTCACGCTCTTTGTCGAACATCGATTCATGATGTATATAGTAGTTGACACTGCTTCATCCCAGTATTCATTTGACAGATGCATGGCTACCAACATACTGCGCGCCATCTCCATAATGGTTCTGTTTTTTCTCTCCGCGATACCATTCTGTTGTGGTGTATACCGCACAGTGAATTGATTCTGTATGCCATGATTTTTGCAAAAGCTTAAGAAATCATTTGAAACATACTCACTGCTTCTGTCTGTTCTTAATATCTTGATGCTATAACCACTCTGCTTCTCCACAAGTGCCTTGAACTACTGAAAACAACTAAACGCGTTAGATTTATGTTTTAGAAAATATACCGAGGTTTTTATTGTGAAATCATCAATAAATGTGAGAATATAAGTGCATCCTCCCATGGACGGTGTTTGCATCGGTCCACAAATTACAGAGTGCATAATTTCAAGTGGTGTGCGAGCTCTGTATGACTTTCCAACTGGAAAAGTCTCTCTGTGTTGTTTTCCAAAAATACAGCCTTCACAAATTCTCTCTAGATTTTCAATTAGTGGCAATCCTTTCACCATGTCCTTTATGTGCAGTAACTTCATCCCACCAAAATTCAGATGTCCAAATCTGAAGTGCCATAACCAGGATTCACCCCGAATTTCTGTGTGAAATGCAGCTTGCATTGCGTTGTCTTTTTCTTCTGTTGCACAGTGAATTTCTGCTCCTTTGCTCTCTGCGCTGAGCGCAGTTCCAGAATTTTTACTTTGTCTTTCATGAACAACTTAAGTTGTTTTTCCTTTTATGATTGGTGTTATCCTCAAAGGAAACAAGTGATTGCTTATCATATGCACTTCGGCTATCAACTGATTGCTTGGATATATGTCTTTGATCAGACAAAGCTTTCCTATCATATGGATTCTGTAACCTTTTTCCATCAGTTGTCCAGTGCTCATCAAATTATGCTTCAAAACTTGAACATAATAAACATCAGACATATATTTCTACTCCCCCTGTTTGGTTAGAATATCAAGAGTACCCTTACCCAAAACAGTGACTTGAAAATTATTTCCAAGTGTGACATCAGTTTGAACTCATTTATCTAGACTAGAAAATAGATTTAAATTACCAGTCATATGATTTCTACAGCCTGAGTCTAAATACCATATGTCATTTGGACTTTCTTGGACAGCATTGCATTCCAATGGAGATGCACATGCTAAGAACAGTGAGTTGTTCGAAATGTTGTTGTTGCTTGACTGTGTTTGACCTTGCTTTCCTTGGTCATACTGCTTCTTCCTGCATTCATATGCGAAGTGTCCATACTTCTTACAATAATGACATTGAATTTTTTATTTATCATACGTTTGTCCACTTGGCTGACTGGGGCTCTGATTCTGACCTCTTCCTGTGACATGTTCAGGACTACTGCTGCGACCTCCTCTGAAAGAACTTCTTCCTCTGCCTCTAGAGTTTGATCTTCCTCTGCCTCTTCCATGACTTATGGATGAGTGTGCTGCAAATGCACCTTCCAGCGATGTATCTGAACCGTTGATTCTATGTTCATGATTGAGTAATGAGGCTTGCATTTCATCAATGGTAAATGTGGACAGATCTTTGTTTTCTTCCAGTGTTACAACTAAAGATTCAAATTTCTTTGGAAGAACTCTAAAAACTTTTTCAACAACTCTTTGGTCACCTAGAATTTCTCCATGAGACTTTAGTTGATTGACCAAACAAATAACACGAGTATAGAATGAGTCTACTGACTTTGTATCTTTCATTGATATAGATTCAAAATCTCTTCTAAGGATTTGAAGTTTGGCAGTCTTTACCTTATTCAAGCCTTGATAGGAAGTTTCCAGTGTATCCCACGCTTCCTTAGCTGACTGCGCTGTTGCTACTCTTGGGAATGTAGATTCATTTGTCGCTTGATGTATGTGGAACAACGCCTTTCCATCTTTCTTTCTTTGTTCTTTAAGAACATACTTCTCAGCTTGTGTGAGATTGTTGTATGTTGCCAGATCTGTTGGTTCTGCATAACCATGTTGGGCTATTTCCCATACATCTTGACCTCTAAAAAAAGCCTTCATGGTTAGAGACCAATATTCATAATTTTTTCCTGAAAAGAATGGAGTTTGCAAATTACCCGAAGTGGAAGCCATCGCGTTTCCCTTATAGATTGAATTCTTACTTTCCGTAAACCAGGCTCTGATACCAGATCAAAGAAAAAGCACACCACGCAGTAAATAAGATTTAACTGTACAGTAGATGAATATCTTCTTTTTTTATCTTCGAACTTCGCTGACCATATAATAGAGAACCCCAAATTTTACTTCGCAGTACACTTGCTTCACTAAGAATTAACTTCGCAGATTAAATGCGCGGTGAGTAACTACGTGATTTCAACTTTTTACTTCGCAGCGATTAACTATGCAATTTTGACTTTCTACTGCGTAGTAGAACTTCGCAATACTTACTTCGCGGACTTCTCAAATACTTCGTGGATCACTTAAACAAACTTATCATGAAATAGATTTCTCTAAGACATAACACTAAAACATGTTACGCAAAGTTCCTCCTTGTTAAATTAGAGATTTCACTGCGGTGAACTATTTGGAAATCTTGAATTCTTTTACTACGCCTAAATGTAAACAATATTCAAGGAGAAGATGTGCGACTTGCAATATTTAACATTTTTTAGAATGAAACATAAAACTATAGACTTGCATATATTACCATAGTAAATTGTGCGATGCCTCAAAACATGGAGATGAGTTTTTACATGATCTTTTTACTTTCACAGAGCTTGGGCTCTTGATACAATTCACGGATCTTCACTTCTATTCTTCTCCTCTCTTCATCTCACTTTGAGTTTTAACAATGAGCTTCTACTTATAGAGTTTCAATCAACCGACTTAATATCACTTCACTTGGAAGCTACAGGATTGCATTAAACACTGTAATTAATTCTAACCTAAGATTTCTTGACATGCGAACTACTAACGCGGTTACATAAATACAAACATGACATGCGTCGGATTGGCTACGAACTTACTGATAGACTGACATTGCAGACTGCGTGCTGACACAAAAATATTGACAGGGTCGACTGACGGGGTGACTGACAAAGCCAGCACAGTAGATACGCGATCAACTCATTAATTACATATTTCCCAACATCTCTTAAAATAAAAGAAGTATAAAAATGGCATCTTTTAAGGCAGAGAGTGTTATTAAAAATATTTGGGGATTTTAAGTGTCTCCCTGATTTAGGTCAGTCCAAACCAACAAGGTTTATGAAATTTGACAATAATAATCACATTGTTGTTATTAATAATATTTACATTAATATTATTTATCATTTATAAGTTTGTTTTATAGATTGTAAGAAGATGGGACAAATGTACTCTCGAAATTTATTTTATGGCGTATATATGTCTGTGTAAATTTAATTTATGTAATGGTAAATCATGATAGCAAAATTTAGTTTTATGTAATGATAAATAACGATAAAAGTAATGTGAAGAAATGTTTGAACAAAGTTTAGTGGAATTCTTAATAAGCTCGTCGATATGTCAACATGGCAGCGATGCCTGTATGGTCACATGCCAAATAAAGTCCTTCATCTAGCAAAATGGGAATCGATGAGGGTTTGCTATCCACCAAGGGTTTCTCTTCGAATTTGTGTATCTCTTTTTTATTACTTATTGTCGTGGCCAGCTTGCACACTTATAGATTTTTTACTCTACTTAATGAATTTTATGGAACAAGCTGTTGCTTTTCTATTCACATAAAACTTCATAATTACAATGGATCTTGAAGGTCTATATTTAAACACTTCTTAATTCTGGTACTATATGGATGAATGCATCTGATCCTTGCAATTTATCATCAAGTACTTCTATAATTCTCAATTCCCACATGGGTTTCAAAATTTGAACATAGTCCATCCAACTCATATTATCATTGATGTTATAGGTCTAGTGCTGTCCTACTAAAACCCTAACATTGATCATGCTTTATGCATGCTTTAACTAAACTTAACTTGACTCCTACTAATAGAACTGAGATAAAGCGAGAGTTAATTACTTTTTCCAACACTCCCCCTTAATTACGACTGCTAAATATACGATCTAACTACTACTAAAACATGTTGCCTCTAAGGGATTTTATAAAAAAAGAGTGTTTGTTGTTCTATGTCTCAACTAGGCTTACAAAACATCTTCATCTTGACTTTCTTTGCTGCAATATGCTGATGCATATTTTTCTAGTACTTTATGCTCCAAACTTTGAGGCTTTCAATGCTTTTTTTCTTCCTTTTGCCCCGGACTTTAAACTCTTAATATCTCTTCTTCTTGTTACTGGATGGCTTTTTCCATTTCTTCTTATTGTATTTGAGATATGCAAAAGTGCACTGCTTTTTTCCACTAATGTGGTTGTAAAACCAGTGAGTTATGAGAAAAAACTCCCAACCAAAAGGGGGCGGCTCTTCTTTTATAGAGGTCACTCCTTACTAAAGGAATCAAAGATCAAATACAATGATTGGGTCTCACCCTTCTTCTTCTGGCAGCATTTATAAATGCTTAACTAAAACAAATACAAGCCAATCAAACATAAGCTTACAATAACAATAAACCTGAGGGAAGACTCTCTAAGGGAGTCCTTCTTTTCCAATAGCCAGGTATATGTGTTTCAAATAGTAAATACAAAAGAACCAACCAAAAGGCCGAACCCATTCAAATAGCTACGCTCTTTCTGGAAAGTGACAAATAGACAAGTTCGGGTCCAGGAAAGCACGCAGAAAAGATGTGTGACACTTCTAAGTTTGCACCTTAATCAACAGAGATACTGCATCGAGAAAATAAAGGGGGATGCACCTCCCCTACGGCTTTAAACATTAAAATGTGTCCGAAGAAATGGAGCTCTGCTTCTAAATGAATCTCAGCAATTATGAAATAGATACTAAAGCTTTTGCTTATTTATTTTAATGAATCCAAACCTACAACACATAATGGTTTAGAAGCTCATAGCTATAATATAATAATATTAAGAGTGCTCCTCTCTAAAGCAAACTCAAGAGGCACATTTAAGAGCAGATGCCTTGACAGAGAAACTTCTTCTGTCTTGGGAAAACTCAACAAACTCGCTATTAAAAATACTTAATAAAAACTCAAAGATTAATGTGCCTCCATACAACACATAATCCAAAGGAAAAAAAATATAAGATATTAGGAAATATATCGAATAGTCCATGCCTCGCATAAAATAAAAAAGGAGAGGAACAGAGGTTACGCCTTCCTTCTCTTATGCAGATATCTTAAACCAGTAAAACTACCAATGAAAAAAATGAAATTGTACCAAGAAAGAGAAACCTAATATCGTTTTACCCACAGTATCATAATTCAAGTACGAATACGATTCGATACAAAAAAAAAAAATGTAATGAAAAAATCTAGTACGAATAAAATACGAAAGTAGAATGCTTACATATAATACTTTTAATCAAATATTCACAAATAAAACATAAATGTACATAGATATTTATATAATAAAATCAATCATTTATTTTTATTTTTATTTTTAAATCTTAAGAACCTAGAATACTGGTATGGCAAGTAGTTATTAATAATTATTTTAATAAGATAGTATTAAATTGAATTTTATTTTTGTTTTATAATGTTCAAATAATTAAAGCTTGGTTTTTTTAAATTGTTTTTAAAAATTTCATTGTTCACTAGTAAAAACCCATATGTGCATTACACCTACACCGAATATTCAATGAATTCGAATTGTTCCGAATTTTCGTACATGAACTACCAATACGGCTGAATTATGCTACTATGGTTTTACCAAAAGCCGGTATTCATTGCATGCCATAGCGTTAATTTCCCTCTATTACATGGCTGATATTTCTCTCTCTCTCTCTTTTACAAGTATCCACCGTATGGAGCTCTGCATGTGCCCAAAACAGCACATAAAATAAATAAGCTGCCTAGCTATTTCTCCTTTTCAAAAAAGTGCCTAGTCTGTACTGAACAAGTGAGTCAAAGAAAAGGGAATTGCCCCTTCTTTTTGGAGAACCACCTCTTGTCACCAAAGAACAAGAAATAACTCCTTTTTCAAACTGTCTCCTCTGATCCCTTTTACCTAAGTGACCCATCGTGTCTAGGAGAGGCCTCCATTCATCAAACCCTAACTGACTAAAAAATGACCTTTTCCTTTATAATATATATCTATCTAAATAAAACTTCATTTCATTTTACATTTTGGTTAAGTTAACTATTCCTTTAAAAAAATTCGAAGGAGATATTCCTTTTTTATTTACTTTCTTTTATATGTGTGTTTCTTTGCTCAAAAAGGGATTTTCCCTTTCCCTTTTTTATTCCAATATAATTGGAATTTATATTTAGTCTCCTCATAAATACTTCTTTTTGCAAATCTAAAGTATGTATAGAAATATTTATATAAATTGATTCATATGAAAATTATTTCTCAATAATAATAACATAGTGATAATAATTTATTTATCAATAGTTTACTGTATATATTTATGTATATTATACAAATAGACATTTAATAATAATTCATAAGAAAATTTGTAATATTACTCAATGTTTACCTTTCACTCAAGGTAAGATCCCTTGTTCCCTTATCGGGGCTGCTAATATCAGTATATCCATAAGGATTACTTAATTTTAGGTTATAGTAATTAGTAGTAATTAGACCAATGTTATTAACAGTTAGGTCATAGTAATTCATTACTACCTTGTGGCGGAAAGTAGTATCTTCAGTATCCCTCTCTACGAATAAGTAAAATTTCACTTCTTTTAAGTGCATGTGGCACCATGATGACACCCGTCATCAATTCATGGACTACCAACCATTAGAATTCTCCCCCCAATGGATTTGTGCCCTCATTGTTTATTGAATCAAGCCTTCAATATCCTAAGTCTACAAACTCAAATTACAACTTAGGAACTTCACAATGATACTTATAGTGCTTTACCGGCGAGGCCATAATCTTGAGCTTGTCGCCAAAGTCTTATACATCGTAGCTTCTATTTGTATTTCTGCTTCAAAAGGATCGAGGTAGCGGAGTAGACATTACACATTTATAATTAATGCATTGGCTTTTTCTTTATATTTGTAAATTATTTTTTATTTCTATTTGAATTATGTCTTGATATTAACTATTTCTTGATTTCAACTATATATGGTTGGAAGGTGCTCCAAACATGGAAATGGCAGATTGGGAAAACTCAACAAGTGTGGATGCAACAAAGAATATTTTTATAGATATATAATAGCATGGAATCCATGTGACATTCATCATAAAAAGATAATGATTCCTCACGGTATTAATGATGATCCATGCTTATTAGATATGTAACACATATTTTTGCTTCTTATCCCATTTAATATTATGAAAAGTTGTTGAATCTTGTTCAAAAACATATAAAATGTAGTGTGGATTCTTGCTTGCAAAGAAAGGGGTCTACTCTCACCTATCGTTACAATGCTCCATGGGAGCTTCATAATTATATTCATAAATGATAAAGGACATAGGAAATATGAGCCTTCACATAATGATGAAAATATAAATGATCATAATGATGCTCTTCTTGCAATGTGGCGTGCTAATGTTTTCTATCAACTAGTTCTTTCTCGACATGCAATCCTCAACTACATTCCAACATATGCAACAAAAACCAAAAAAAGTTCAGTAGAAACTTATGAGTTTATAGTTCCATGGTTTCTCATTAAAATTGATTCTCGATTACGAGAAGCATTTCCGGATAATAAGACAATTCCTTTTTGTGGTAGATCCATCATTCATGTTGGATACCTTGTTCAATTAGCTCCTAAGAGTGATAACCCTATACATGCATAGAACACAACTAGAATATTTTTATGGAAAATTTTCCACATTGTTGTCACTTTGGATTCAATATTTTGTTAACAAGGTAATGATATAAAAAAAAATTCTTTCCGGTAACTGTTAACAAACATAAAAAAAAATGTTGAACTAGTTTTTTATGATTGGAATATTCTTGTGGAATGGGATCACATGTCTTTTCTTCCTATGGAAAGAAGAAAACTTTATTTAAGGATACACCTTTTTCCAACTAATGAGTTGATCGTGTTATATAATAGATGCATGCTAAGAACTTTAAATTCTCCAATTGTGTCATGTGTAGTTGAACATATCAAGTGTTCTAAAAATCCATCTGGTGATGATGAACATTTGGAAGTTGAATATCTTATATTCCCTCAACAACGTTCATGTTGTCATGTACCCATTTGATCTTTTGGAAAAAAAGGGTAGAATTTTTTTTCTTCCTTTCAATTATTAATGCAACATGAATACCATATCGACTATAGACATGTACACAACTTCTTAATTATTCAATACATTCCATGTTCAACATCAGGCATTAGTTACTTTAACGATGACTAGTTAAAGCATGATTACTAGTCCTTACGATAACCATTCACAAGGCTAGATACCTACAAGCATACAATGATTATGATCATACAGCAAAATCATCATTAATATTTTCTTATAATCATTAAGACATATGAACTGTTATCACATAGTCCAACCCTCTCCCAATGATAAACACATAGGATTACGATGTTATTACTAACCATTCCATGCATAGCACATTAACACTACACATTCACCAATCATCCCTTTACACAAGCAGAACATGCATCATGATCTATAATCAAGTAGGATCATCATTACAATATCAAGCAATAGATTAGTATGCATCATACCTTTACATAAGTGGAACATGTCTCATAAACATTAATCACATATGTTTATTATGGCTACACTATGCTATATTTCGCCATGCCTTCATTCGCATTATGATCATTAACCACATCTAATCATTGGAACAACATCAAGACTATGCTATCATCAATGACTATGAGTACTACATGCAAGTACATATTATTTACAAAACACCATTGAGTATGGGAATCATCCATACCATACTTGAGGGAACCCATATCCTCTTCATCGTGAGCTTCTAGAATCACCCAAGTACAAGCAATTTACCAAAAAGGTTACTCAATCACTCATGTAAGTTTATGCTACTTTCATGTATCATGGGTGTTTCCTAACCAAGGCCTTGTTCAATAACATGGTTAGACATTATATATATATATATATATATATATATATATATATATATATATATATAACCATGTTTTTGAACAATTCCTTTATATTCCAAACATATCTTTATGCTTCAAGGATGATGCCACCCTTTCACAATATAAAAACATGGTCACATGAATCAAGGTATATACTGTGTGTAAGTATGTAACAATGTTTAGTTCATTTTGCATCAATGACATCATCAAAGTATTATGCATGCAAATTTAACATCATAACTCAATTACCTTCCAAGGAGGTTATATCATAGTACTCATTCAAAACCATAAACAAGAAAGATCCCACCAAACTCTTTATGTCTCACAGGATTGTACTTCTTATAGTACTAAATTAGAACAAGACAATCAAATGCGTGTACATAAAACACTAATCATTATGCATAACACTTATCATTTTACAACTACAAAACTTGGCAATACTCTCCAACAACACGTGTATACATAAGGTCTTCAAGTACAAGGATATATTTACATCTCAAACAATTCATTGAAGAAAATTTAACTCATGCAGTGCAACTAAGTGTGCAAGTACCACATTCCACCCAACCAAGATATACTATTTCTATTGTGAGGCCGCCCATGAGTTGGGAAATGGTTCCACTAGGAAAAAGGAATTATAGAAATCTTTCCCAAGATTTCTCAACATCAACTAGACACCGAGTCCACAACCATCCCTAGATGGAATTTCAAGGATCTGCTTAGAGTTTATCCTTGATAGGCTGAGTACTAGAGCCTACTTTGTCATACATAGAATACAAACAAGGGAAACAATCCCTTTCCAATGAACATATCCTTACGAAAACCTTATGAACATGTCCAACCATAGCTAACATAAATTCATTGACTCACCAAGAAATAATACCATAATTTCCTCACAAGGTTCCAACCTTGATCTCAACAAAAAAGACTTAACAGTCAATTGCAACATGGATGGCATGGATAAATTTAGGGGCTAAATTTATCTCATGGGCTAAATTAAGGGGGTTTCAAAAATTTAGTCTGCTATTTTCTTATATGGAAAGGGTTTTTTTCAGTTGAAATATATTCATCCAATATTTATTAGAAAAAAAATAAATTCAAAACGAATTGCCTCCTATATATTAATGAGGAAAATGAAAAAAAATATTTTTTCCCTAGCATAATCTCAATCCATTCTATCTTTTGCCCCTGATTTTCAGTAATGGAGGCTCAGAGGGTTTGTTTCACCCTCTATTTTCCCTATAACTTAGGCATACATTTGCATTCTCCTAGATTTTCAGTCAATTTCATGTTGATACCTTCTTTGAGCCCTAGATTTCTAGTATTGGAGGGAAAATCAGAGACAATTTTGTCCTATATACTAGCATGCAATGATTCATAGTTCACCCACATCATATTGCACTCGCAGGGTGAACGTTATGATTTAAGTGATTCCACTTTTCATTCTTAGTTTTCTCGACATTTTAATCTTTGCACAACATTTCCATTGTCAAAAGCTCGTGTCTTTAAAGGGCACGCTGCATATGCAATTCATCAAAGTATATAGACTCACATCATGATTTGTGTCCAATAAGTAATGTGGTATGTGTTTTATCTGCATCTACAATAGATTGTTATATAGTAAATTTTCCTTCTATCATGATTTTTATCATGGATGCTTTATAAGGCCTATTGAATTCTAGGGAAGTGATGATTCTTAGGATTGATTCAGTGCCGTTAGGGTTTTAATCTATCCTAGGAGTATGATTTTCGTGAAAGCCTTATAGAGATCATACGATATGATTTATTGTATTCCTTGTCATGTTTGAACCATCAACTGAAATTTATACATTATTAGGGGCTACTACGATGGAGAGACTCCACATAATTTTTATATATTCAAACTAAATTTGAACCAATTGCTTAAAATGTCCTTTTCTTAGGATCTTGCTCTACAATTATTATTGGATCTGAGGCATTAATGAGAGTGTGTATATTCATATTTTTTGTTTGTTGTTGTTGATGTTTGGGATGTTGGTAATATAAATGAATTCACGCATATTATAATGGTGGGGATACAGTGGAATGGTCATTATTTTGGCAGTATCTTCCTCTAGAGTTGTCCAAAGAGTTCCGGTAGACTCTTTTATTTGTATTGAGAATTTCATCACTGGTAGGATTTTTTATTCATATTGAAAAGTTCATAACTTTTATCTGTAACCTAAATTGTTGGGATCGGTATTTTTTTTACGATTTTTTTTTGTAAGGGTCAATTAAAAGTAAAATGTTTTTGGTGATTTGTTTTGATGTGTAATTTCTATCATCATCTAGAAACGGATCTAGTTATGTATGATGAATATATGATTTAGTTGGAACACAATACTTCATTTCCATCATGATTATATATAATATGTACATGGAATGTTTTACTTGATATGTAGACATTCTACTATTTGATATCTCATCTTTTCATTCAATGAGGGTGCTAAAACAATTTTACCACATTTTGCATGCTTTCGAAAATTTCAAGGACATGGATACAAACACCACTTCAGTTTATCTAAGAAAAAGTAGTCTTTAGCAGAGTAGTTCTAATCATATACGTGATTATGCATTAATGTGCTTTCTATTATTGTTAGTGTATGTTTTATTTTTGATAACCATTGCAAGTTTCTAACTAACTCTAAAAATTCTAAATCAAATGACGTAATTCAAATTTTGATTGTCAACAAAAGAAAGGAAAAAGCGGTATCCATATCTATAAACATATAAGAAAGTTATTTTTTTCCTAGAGGGTGGATTAAAAATGGGAGATTTGGAAAATAAGCTAATTGGGAAATCGTACACAATATTAAGGTTGCGGGTCTTGATAATACTCCACGTTGTAATAATATTTTGTGGGTTCCGTAATCACTCCATAGTGTAAAGTGTCCATTCCATCATTTTTTTGGTCTGACAATATTTGGGTCACCACATGTCTGTTTGACCATTAAGCGAGGAGATAACAAGTGGAGTCCCACTTTCCATGAATCTACTTAGTGCATTTGTGTTTCATCGAAACCTTCAGTTGTGATTGACTGAATAATTCTTGTGAAATGTATAAATAAATACCTCCTCTCTAATTGTTGTGCATTACATGTATTAACAAGTCATTCCTCTAAAGCATGCAAGCCATAATCATCTATCTATACTTCTTATTCATAAAATCATAATATTCTTCACATAGGAATGATTCCTTTTCATAAAATATTTTGTGACAACATTGATAAGTCATTATTTGTCCAAATGTGTCATGTTTGTCGATAATCATATCCTAGTATAAAATTTGTGAGATGTAACGCCCTCTCCCATCTATCCAATGCAAGGAAGGGATCATGGAACTAGAATCTGAGCTTTTACACAATACTCAACCCGATTCATTAGATTCATAAAAACAAATGTGTGCAGATGCAATCAATCAAACATGCACAGCGGAGTAATACATCATCCACACATATCTCATATGCATTCATCATATTAATAACATTCATCCAATTATAACATTTCAGAAATAAATACACATGAGCGGATTTACTTATCTTGTTATAATGGTGTCCCAAGCACCTAGCTATGTCGCTGCAACGTTCCACCCAACCATAGGTCTCTTCCCAGCCTGTATTCTTTCAGCACTCAAAGACCACCCCCGAGATGGGCATGATATCTACAATGAAAAGGGGACTCTCAATCTCAGCACAGCCCAAAGCAATGGATACCCATCTCAACCCCAACATTCTTTTACACACAGCAAACTCAAAAACTGGGCATGGATACACATTTTCAACAATGGATTTTACAAATTAGGATCTATGGGTTTTCCCCAAAATGTTGCACACCCAAAACGGATTGTGAGAAGAGGAAATCAACCCTAGGGAAGAAAACCGATTTCTGCCACATATGTATGAGAATTCAGTGGGCCAAAACGGCCCCTATAAACTCCAAAATTAATTCTCCTTTTTTCCCACTGTTATACAACATAAAAATGCCCTTCTCCCAGCTGAGAATGAGGGAAAACGCCCAGGTGACTCCCCACTTGTGAGAGAACAAAACTGATGGTGAATAATGGCTTGGGGGGGGGGATTTCGTGGCTCCTTTCTTGCCCAAGAAGCCAAACACAAATTTCTATGAAGGGTGGCTTTCCCATTCCCGAATTTCGACAACCATACCTCTCCATTCCCCAAGGCATTAACTACCTCAACCAACTCTTGGGATAAATGAATGATTGGGTACAAAAGTCAACATGGGTAGTTGAGGGTTTTATGGGTTCTCTCATTGACACTTGGCTTGACTTGATTGGCTCAAGGGTTTGAATATTCCCCCCGATTCCTTGTAAACATCATGCCCCAATCTCTTGTTGCATTGCATATCTAGTTGTGGGAATTTATATTAAAATGCATATTTACAATTCCCATGGTTCACTAGCACATGGGTAGCATAATATCCAATACTTGCCTCTTCAAGGTCGAGCGTTCACTAGCGGGGCCTTGGCCTTGAGCTCCACACTAGGAATCATACATAATATGCATACAATATTTACATTATAGCCCAAAATATTATAGGGGTCAAAATGGGGACATTACGTTCCCCTCCCCTTGGAATAACACCGTCCTCGGTGTTCCAATACTTAGGAATAAATACCTACTTTATACATGTCAAAAATTCACAAAATGTGGTGGGTCTGTCCTGCATTTCATTAATTGGAGATGTCAAGATGAGGTTCTTTAACCCCTGCACATTGCTCCTGCTGGCTGTCGCTTTTCTTGCTACCCCTTGTTGGATATTCGCGGAGGAGGTGACTTCCTCCACATCCCCAACATTCTATTGGAGGTAACTGTCTCTGTTTTCCTTTGTCAAAATTCTTGCTCTCTTCCAGCCTTGGGCATTTCTTAATGGGGTGATTGGAAGAATGCTTCTTCATTGATCCACTTTCCTCTCCCTTACTGATTGCTCCCATAATACTTTTTACCTCTTTTTGTAGACGAATTGAGTCCTGCAAAACCTTGTGGTTCATTGCATTTTGTTGCTTCTATAGCTTGAGCATCTCTCCAAGGTTTTCTTGGGCCTCGGTAATGGTTTGGAGAAGACTTTCATCCAAGTCCAATAGCCCTTGTTCTACTGCCATGGTCAATGTGTGCAGCTTCCCTGACTTTGCTTACTAGAACCACTTGTTTTTTTTTGCAACGGCCGCAACCAATTGCTTTCAATTTCTCACCTGTGAAACTCATTATTGCAATTCTTTGTTAGGACAAGCATAACACAAACAGTAAAATTAGTCGATTAATTTCCGAATTGACATGGAATGTCCATGCTTTATTCATGAAACTTCCACACTTTTCATGCTTGCCCAACATACATATGAACTCATTCATGTTCATCCTTTCATAGGGAATTAGCTTTTTCAGCATTCACAATTTATTCAATCAAATAAACACAATCAACTTTCAGTCATGACATGCATTCAACAATTTTCTGTTTCTAAGATGCATCAGTCAAAAAGGAAAGAGAAGAGTAAGAGTTTCCCCCTCTTATTCTTGTTCCAATCCGGAGCCACACCATCACTGTGGTTCTATGCTCCTTAGCCTCTTTCACTTCAATGTGAATGCCCGACTTGCCCTTTCTTGGCTATGACACTTAGTGTCTAAGTTCTGTCTAAGGTTTTCCTCTATCAAGGAATTATTCCCCGTTGTTTCCTACAGAACCTTTGGCTGCTAGGACCCACACATGTCCACTAGCATCATTCTTATCATTGCTTCTCATACTGAGCTTTCTAGGACAATCATGTGTCCAAATGAATCCCTAGGATGCCTTCAGGGCTTCTTGCTTTCCTACAAAGACAAAATTTTCCAACAAAGAAACAACAATGTATCAACTTGGTTGTCATAAGACTTGTTCATGAAATTTTCATTATCAAAAAATGAAAGAAAATCAAATACTTATCTATATTGGGCAGTTCCTTGCTACTCCACAGGTTTCCTTCTCTACTTTACAAGCCTTGGATCACCTGTGGGTTGGATGTTTAATTCCTAACTAGTACACCTTCACGCCGACTAGGTTTACCAAGCATTTGGTGGTGCCCAACCAGTCCCATACCTGGTTCGCCCTCTCCATTGGAAGGAAACTGCGCCATCGACCATTATATGTCAAAGCTATACTACGGAGCCATGGGCATATAACAACCTTTCACTAATACCTCCACAACAGCCAAGTAATTAATGCTAATCCAGTACACCGACTGGGTTTATTAGGCATGCAACAACCATTCATCAATACCTACACAACACCCAAGCAAATAATGCCAAACCAGTACACAGACTGGGTTCATTAGGCATGCAACAACCCTTCATCAATACCTCCACAGCAACCAAGCAAATAATGCCAAACCAGTACACTGAATGGGTTCATTAGGCATGCAACAACCCTACATCAATACCTCCACAACACCCAAGAAAATAATTCCAAACCAGTACACCGACTAGGTTCATTAGGCATGCAACAACCCTTCACAATAACCTTTCATTTTGCTCCATCCATGTGCAGCACCTAATTGCATCTATGCAAGATGATAGCACAATAAGGATAAGCAAGATCATCAGTATTGTCGTCCAAAATTACAACCACATTTCATAACATTCTCTATCAAGTATTGAAACACCAGGAATGCGTCCATTCCCTTAGGGTGTAGTCAATATTGACACCCCTAACATAACCCAACACCCGAAAGGTGTGTACCCCTTTTTGATGTGAGACATGTAGGCCCTAATCACACTCAAGCAATCGGTAATAATAATGAAATAATAAAACATGTTAAATCTAATAACCAGATATGTATATCCTTAGTTAGGGTTACAGAATACTTATCCGCTTTACAGATGTATCTTTTCTTTATTTGCGAATAATGGGGGCTCCCTTCTCTGAGTCAACAGTCCTTCGATTTTCCACCCCAATCTTTTCACGTTCCATAACCCACACATGCCTTCTTGGCATAATTTCACCATCTCACTCACATGGCCCTCCAATATGCAGTTCAACGGAGATGTCATCCTTAAAATATGCAATAGCGTTTCACCCGAAACCCATTTCCAAAGCATGGGGTCCTTCCCATGAAGTCTGGCTTCTGCAGGTCATCACACATGGTCTTCCTGGCACACTAATCAAATAGCCAAACAATCAGCAACATTTAACAATAAAATTCAAATTTGATTGTCTCATGGCCAATCAATGGCATTAAGAATTAAATTCAATCATGAATTTGCAATTCTTTCTACTATAGAAATTGACTTGCTTAGTCATGAGGTTATCCTCATATTGTTTGTCTCTTGTAAGTGGCACCCCTCTTCCCATTATGGTTTTATGCTTGCTACCATAACATGAACATCCACTTACAACACGTCCTCCTAACACAATTCTATGCAAGCCAACGCTGATTAGCAATTATAAACAAATTCTCAAATCTGAAATCTACAAGTCTAAAATTGGCAATTTGTTCTACACATAAACTATTTTTACAACCATGAGATCCTTCTCATGCGGTTTGGATCTTGCACATGGTATATTCAAATTTTCATCATGGACTTACCCACATTGCCATACCCAAAACAATCTACCTGAAACCTGAAACTTCAATCAGCCAAACGCTTTGTAAGTCTCTATGCATATAATATTTCATTGTTGCAATGGTCAGTGAAGCATTTTCAAAATTATAACACTCCATAATTCAAACACTTCCAGTTGTTAACATCTTAATATCACCAAAACTCAGTTACTTCACGTGAATCATTACTATACTAGAGTCGCAAGGTACAGTCACATCATTTATGCAATTTAAATGAAAATTTAGATACTCATTTCTTCAAAGCCATATCATTTTATGCAACTCTGTCCTTTCACAGAGCATTCTGTGTGATGAACCTGCAACAATTAATTAATGAGAATATGCGAAATAGCAGAAATAATAGAACTCAGAATCACTTTTATTGATCGCAAGCCACTTCGAGGGGGCAACCTCCTTTGAGCAAGCTCAATACAAATAACTTCACGGTACCATCATTGGTCTCAACACAAACTTATATACTAAGTCTAGGCACCAATACCATGTGTCAATACAAACCATGGGCCAATACAAAATATGGATCAACAATTACTACGAGACGACTTACAAAGCATATGCATCCAACAACAATAATACAAACTATGGATCAACAAATACTATGGGACTACTTACAAAGCATATGTGTCCAACAACAATATACTAACAAAGTAAATAGAAGGGTTGACATGGGTTCCTAACATTCTGGTAGCCCATCAACATGACTACCTTCTCCATGCAATCATTCTCCTGCATTCATAGCATCTCATGAAATGGTCTCAGTATTAACAATAGTTCACCATTTCATCTATTATCTAATTGCATTGAAACGTATATACATATTGCAACCATGCATTCACACAATGCATCTCAACATGTGCACTCACACATATGCATGCACATTTACATCACTCTCATAATATTTTGATGTGCACTCACTCAATGCTTTCTTGCATGGATTCATGAATACCACCATGGCATGTCATTCCTTTTACCATGACTGTCTCATATGACATGCACTACACAACATGACCATAAGTCATCACTTGCTTTGGTTGTTAAACTCACAACCAACATACACAAATGGAATGATATAATTTCATATGCATGCATTGAGGTTTCTAAGAAACTATAGGATGCAAGGTTCCTTACCTTTTCTTACCCACACCTCACCATACTCGGTAGGTTGAAAAATACCATATGCAAACCAAATCAACATAGTTTAAACATAGTTGAAGGAATCTTACCAAATCCTCTTTCAACATTCATGCAATTAAGCACAAATGACCATTACCTGCATGGTTGTCATTAACATCGCTCGATGTTACCTGATCAGTTGGCCTATTACCAAGGATTCACAGTCCTTTTTCCAACCTCATGATCACAGATTTGTTACACCATCCTTTCTTCATAAGGTTGTTGGTCATATGCAACAATCATCATCCATATCCTTAGCCATGCTTCAGTTGTCTTTGGTCCTACAACGAATGCAAACACAACTAATTATTAGCAACCACAATAATTATCTTGAGTGGCTCATTGCATATGTAAAACCTCAATATTTTACCAATATGTAATATCATATATATATGCACAAACATTTTGACATGCACTGTACAATGTCTATTAGTATTCCAACTAGTGCATATTCACTTTGTTTATCCAATCTCTTGCATTTTCAATCATGCTTCTATGGTCTGATTCCTACAACCTTAGTTGTCATTAACCATAAGCAATACCATTAATGTGCTATTGCATGTGTGACTTCACTACCTTTACCCATGTGCAACATCATGCTCATGCATAAGCAATTCACATGCACTATGCAATGACTCTTTAATCATGCCCACTAATTCATATTTAATCTGCTACTCTCTTTCATTTTCAACATCCCTACGCCATAATTTTCAGTATATAAAACTCAGGAAATATAAATACAATAGCAAGAGAGGAGTTAAGGAATTCTCCCTTTCCAATTCCCCATTATAGCATGGAATTTTCTCTTCCACATCATAGCTGATCCAATTTCATGGTCTCTCTACCATGCAGACAAGCAATTATTAGCTATGATCTTCTCACCAATTAGAAATTCAATATATGTATGCACATGTATAACATTCATTCTTGATACTTTCCAAGCATACAATTATTAAGTTATAAACATAAATAGTTTAAGGTGAGAGATTTCCCTTTCATCCTCCATAATGGATATTACAACCAATTACCCTTACTGAGAATTCGACACCCCCTTTATGCAATTCATAGAGCACATTCCAAGCATAGAGAATGCCTTTCACACTTTTAACAACTGTCAAGTTGCGCCCTCATTTTTATTTTTTTTGTAATTCTTTCAATTTTGCGCAATCTGGCACATATGTTTCATGGCAAATTTTCACTTTCGGACACCTGAAAAATCCCCCCGAAAACTGTTGAAATTCTATGTTTCAGCGGACTTTGGTAATTCTCCTCCAACCTGTTGCGGAGCAATTCGCTGACTTACGGCAGTCGGCGAACTCACCTATCTCTTCTGACCTATTGTGGAGCAACTTGCCCAGTTTCGCCGACCATTTCGGTGCAACTCGACATTTCTTGCCAACCAATTCGGCACAAACTCGCTAGTTCTCGTCGACCACTTCGGTGCAGACTCACTAGTTCTCGCCAACCACTTCGGCAGAACTCGCGATTTGTCGCCAATCCATTTCGACGCAAAACTCCCAACTTTTTGCCAATCACCGATCTATTTTGGCGAAACTCACGATTCAGCACCAACTCGTTTCAGCGCATTTTCCTCTTTTATGCCGATCTGTTTCGGCCAAAAACTCATAACTTTTCGTCGATCTATTTCGGCGAATTTTTCCTTTTTCGCCGAAATTTTTCCTTCTTTTTCGGCGAACTTATTGATTTTATGCCGACTATTTCAGCGCAACTCACAAACTTGAGCCTACCGTTTCAGCAGAAATCGAAATCTTGCGCCAACACAGACTTAGCAGAAAAACTAAAAAACACTTAGAAAATTTTTTCAAAAATGCTTAGAAAATTTTTCAAAAATACTTAGAAAAATTTGAAAATTGTCATTCTTTTTCCCTGGCACTTCCACAAACTTCGTCGGCACAACTCAGCGAAATTCACCAACCGTCTAGGCGCAACTTGGCAAGATTCGTTGAAACGCATCGCCACAATCGCGTCCCAGCTATCAACCCAATCCATGGATTCACATTCGACTCATTCACCACTACTGCATGGATAACAAAAACATGACAATTTCCTTGTCCACATTTCAAGTATAGCATTGTTTGACATTCTAACTGAATGAAATGCACGAGTTCCTTGGATGGTCTTGAACTCATATAACTATGAATGATCTACATCCACCACCTCCCAAAAATATCTATGTACATGTGCTTTCCTGGTTGAGTGATCTTCCTGTCTTCTTGATCCCTCCCCCATGACTAAAGCACACCATTCAATGATGGTTTTTGCATCTCGAATGATAGGTCCATCTGTGAACTCCATTTCTTTCCTGCATAATGCAATCTTTATACACACACCTGCTCCATCATGTTCACCTTTTCCATGTCTGGTCTATAAATAGTTCCAAATATGTGGCACCTTGTGCCTTTTGTGGAGCATACACAACCATTGGAAGACACAGGCATTTTTGAATTGCCCTGCACAACCATTAGACCAAATCCAATGTTGTTCCATCCATATACTATTATCGTTCAAGTGATTGTAGAACATTTGAAAGCTGTGTTGTACAAAAGCTAAGTCATGACACCTGTCATCACTTATGTAGAAGTGATACTCCTTCAATATAACCATGTTGTCTTAAGTACTATCTGCCCCATGTCTATACGTGATATGGACCATTAGGTTGACCTGGTCTGAGTGATAGTATTGACTCTGAAATCATTTTGTGGTTGAAGAGTGTAGTTTTTCGCAAAATTGACCACTGATAGGATAGTCCCAATAGGAAATGTATCCATGCACGTTCTAAACTGCTCATCTTGCCAACGAGCCACATGCACATGCTTTACATACTGTTGTGTCTTTTCAAAGAATTCCTCCATGAAGTCGCAAACCCGTACCTGGTAGATCAACAATAAAGACATTATATCAATAAATTGTTACATATGAAATTGCAATCTGAAGAAAAAATAGTATCCAATAGCTCATTACCAATCTCAGAAGTGACCAAATGTATTTTTTTTTCTTTCATTCCCTCCATCAATATCATACGTGACATATTTGAATGACTGCAAGTTCACCTCCTGCCTCCCAAGTTCATGCTCATCGGTCACATATATGCATTTTTCCAATAATGCGAATCCACCACACCCTGGGCATGTCCCATCTATGCAAATTTTTTGATAAAATGTGCAATCGTTTGGCCTACTACACAAAATGCTATGAATAAAGTCTCTATATGGCATCGATTGTAATGTAGCTGAGCATTTTTGCACAAGAGTGTTATGCAATACACAAAAAATATATGTATATGTGTCATAATAGTAACCATATTCAATGTGGTATCGACAACAACATGTGTTACGAATTGTGTTTATTTTAACATACCATGGTTTGCATTTTTGAAAGGATATTTAGCCCAAGTCAAGTTCGTTATGTTCATTCCTAAATCTCTCATATAATTATGTTTGTGTCATATCAAGAAAATGTTTAATGTGTGGTTCACGATCCTTTGAACCCCTTCCCAATTTTAATACATCTTTTTGGTTAGAAGAAGGTCTAGTGTTGTCATGCCAAAAAGCTTGCACTAATCCCTTTACCACATCAATGAGCTTCATATCGAAGCGTGGCAACCTGCCAATGAAGGCCCAAACATCTGTTTGACCAACCTGTATACGTTTCGGAATTCTTCAGCGTGCAGTTGCTAATGCAGGTAAGGGTGTTGGAACTGGAGCATGTGCAACATCAACAGGACGCTCTGGCATTTCAATAGGAGCATCTTGTCTTTCATTCTCTTGGACAGTCTCCATAACATTTGCTTCTTCCGTTGTAAATCCTCCACTCAATGCATCTCTAAATTCATTGCTTGTATAACCACTACCCAACAAGTTATTCACTACCATATTTTGAGGTTGACTTGATGTGGGAATTGAAATGTTGGGTGCTTGTTCATCAAATGTTGTTGAAATTGAGGGCCCCTCTAATGAATTTCTTTGTTTTTCTTAAGGTGAATGGGTAGGAATTACCGTGGCATCATCTACAGTTGGAATTGGATGAGTTTCCATGGAATGCCTTCGATTCCACATGTCCAATATTTTCTTTTCTCTAACTTCTTCCATGGTTTCTTGAGGCTTCTCTTTCCTTGCTGATTTCCTTTTTTGATTGCGTGAATTCCCCATGACCACAATGAGCAATACTAAGAAAATAAATTCTAGAGGTGTGCTCAACTATTCAAATATCCAAATTATTTCTCAATTGTGAATATAGGTTCTTCAAGCTTGCTCAATTGTCAATATAGATACTTCCTCAATTTTGAATATAGATTCATCAATCTATCTCAAATGTGAAAGTAAAGTTTCTACCTTACTTGTGAATATAGAAAATTATTCATTTGTGAATATATATTCTTCAAGCTTGCTCAATAGTGAATGTATATTCTTCTTCAATTGTGTTCATATAGATTCATCAAGCTTGATTGAAATTGTGAATGTAGAATCCCCTTGGAGCTTGAAATTGTGAATGTAGAATCCTCTTGAATCTTGCTAATTGTGAATGTGGAATCCTCAATTCCAAATGCTACCTGTAGAATCATCTTCAAGCTTGTTGATTGTGAACATAGAGCATCTTGACCTTCCTCAATTGCCTTGAACCATGATTGTGAAGTATCCTGTTGTATGGGAGATAGGAAGAGGGGAAGATAAAATGCGGGATTTTGGGTATAAAAGCATTTTGCTGAATTTTTGCACAGACAAAACACGCGCGTGTTATGTATAGACAAAACACTCTAGCATTATGGACAAACAAAACGCACTCACATTTCGGGAATATTAAAAATAATCATAGGCATTTAATATGTTTGGTGCACGGCTAAATAACGCCTACTTGCACAAAACGAGAGAGCATTTTTTCATGTAAAAACGCGCTAGCGTTGTTGTAATCATCAAAACGTTATTCAATAGTTTATTTAATAGTTTCTATGGGTTAGGGGGTTAAATAGGTATTTGGTGTTAGGGGCTTAGGGATTAGAGATGGGGGATGGTTAGTTAGGGATAAGGGGCTAGGAGGGGGGTTAGTTAGGGGTAAGGGGCTAGGAGGGGGGTTGGAGAGGGGGAGAGAGAGAGGGGGTTAGTAATGGTTTGGGGGGGAGAAGGAGGGAGAGAGAGAGAGAGATAGGAGAGCAGGGTAATTTTTAGGGGCGAAATTTTGCCAATTGGCTATTTTTCGGGTTTTTTTTCAAAAAATAAATTTGCTATTTGGTCATTTTTAGTCTCTAATATCGCCAATATATACATAAAATATGTTTTTTTATCAAAATTTTCGTCAAAATTTACAAATTTCAGTAGCGAATTGTATGTTTCATATTTCATATTCACCTACCTATCTATATATATGTTTTTTTCAATCCAAAATAAATGCCTAGAATACTATACTTAAGTATAATATTAGAATCCTTAAAAAATACCTTGGAGGAGAGGGTGTTAGTTGTAGGGATGATGATGATGAATGATGATGATGGTGATGATGACCACAACGATGATGATGATGATGATGATGATGATGATGATGATGATGAATGCTGTTGCTGCTGCTAATGATAATGATGATGAGGAAGATGGATATGACGATGATGATGATGAAGATGGTGATGAGGATGTTGATGATGATGATGAAGATGATGATGAATATGACAATGAGGATGATGAAGATGAAGATGATGGTGGTGATGATGATGATGATGGTGATGATAAAGAAGAGGATGATGATGATGATGGTGATGATTAAGAAGAGGATGATGATGATGATGATGATCAATCATCAATCATCAATCATCATCATCATCACCATGTAGTGGTAGGGGAAGGGGGATTAGGAGAGGGCAGGAGGGGGGAGAGAGAGAGAGAGGGAGGTGTAGAATCTAGGAAGAGAGAGTGAGAGAGGGGGGGGTTAGTTAGGGGTAAGGGGCTAGGAGGGGGGTTAGCGAGGGGGAGAGAGACAGAGACTGAGAGAGGGGGTTAGTAATGGTTGGGGGGGGAGGAGGGAGAGAGAGAGAGAGGAGAGGGTGTTAGTTGTAGGGAGTGAGAAAGAGAAATGGGAGGTGTGGTCCATGGTAGGCGGAGTTATAGGGAAGAGAGAGAGACTCAGAGAGCCTGGGTTAGTAAGGGATAGGGTAAGGAGGGGAGAGAGATAGAGAGGAGGGGGTTTTGGGCTAGGGGGAGTAGCAGGGAGATAGAAAGAGTATGATGGTTAGAGATGGGGGAGAGGTTAGGGAGAGGGAGAGGGGGTTTACAGAGAGAGAGAGAGAGAGAGAGAGGTGTAAAACTAGGGAAGAGAGAGTGATGACGATGATGATGAGGATGAGGATGAAGATGATGATGATGATGATGATAATGATAATGATCGTGATGAAGATGATTATGATGAATATCATGATGAAGATGATGATGATGTTGAAATATCCATAGTTGGATATTCTCAATTAACTCGGGAGGAACCCGTAATTTCTGAAATAACCCACATATCCGTAGATATAAAAAATGATATATAAATTGATAAGATAAGATGATGTCTTTACAAGATATACTTTCCCGTATTTATAATTGTTTAAAGGGTGTCTAATGCAACTCTTCATAAAGAGTTACACCATTTCACTAATTAATTATATTATTATATTATTCTTGTTTGTTGTTGTTATTATTATTATTATTATTATTATTATTATATATACATATGTTGATGTTTATTTTATTATTATTTTATTCATAACATTGCCTCTCTCTTAGAAAGGCTTTGTCCTCAAAGCCTTATAACGTTGTCGCACCGTTCCTTGTGACGTCGTAGCTGACAAAACATGTCGGTATGAACTTCTAAGTGTAGAACATAACTTCTGATATGTTGACGAATCAATCCAGCGAAAATTGATTTGTTGCCGACTGTTGGGATTCTCTATTGATCTGTTGTCATGAGCTTTGAGAACATTAGTACGATTATCTTTCGACAATTCCCATTTTTTAGGATACTGGTTTATATGGTTGGGGTGTCGATAGGGAGTTATTGTTGTTTGTTTTTTTACAAGATTGTCTTCTTTTTGAACTGTGATGAGGACTGAATTTGTATTTGCTTCTTTTTTCTCAACGTAGATTTTTTAGTCCAAGGGCTTTGATGTTCTCTTTTGAATTTGCTCCAACTTATTGTCTAACGAGTCTTTTTCTTTTTTAATATTTCGGGTCATTTCTTCTTGTGCTTTCTGATCATCTTTAAGCTTCTGAATTTGATCCATTAGATCTTGTTTGTGCATCTTGAGGTGACCATTCTCGTCAATGTTTTCTAATAGTTTCTTCTGAAGATCTCGATTCTCCTCTTCTACCTTTTGATTCCATTGTGCTTTATCCTTCATCTTTTTTATTTGAAGAAGCAATTTTTTATTATGATCTCTTAAACAAGAGATCTCTTCTCCTTTATCTGTGATGATTTTGTCGAATTCTGACTGCATCTTTTGATTTTCTTACGAAATGACCAAGGCAATATCCTTGAAGTCTGTAGATTCCACGACTTTTGAATCTAACTTCATTCTAACATCCTATAGTGTGACTTGCTTCTTCTTATACGAAAACGTTAAAAACTTTTTCTTCATATTTAAGATAATTGTCTCCAATGTTTCCATCCAAGATAAGCCAAGAATGATGTCAACTTTATTTAGATAAATAGTTGTAACATTGAATTGGGATGTGAACTTATATTCATCAATTTCCAATTGTAAGTCCCTAATTGCATATTTCTTCTCACCCCATTTATCTTTCTTTTCGATTATACTTAGTTCTGGGACGAATAATTGATTTTCCAAGCCGACGTTAATATGATTTTCCTCGATGGTCGGGCAAATAGCGATGCTAATAGGCTTTCTTTGAATAATCCCTTCAAGTTTTAGTATGTCAACGGCTACCTTTGAGTGCGTCTTCTGGAATCTTTCCCTTTTGTAACACTGAGACTCCATTTTTTTTTCAAATAATAATAATTATTATTAAAAGATAATAATTATAATATTATTAATAAATATAATATAATAATTATTATTAATGATAATAATAATATGATAATTGTTTTTGGAGTTGAAGGATAATAAAAATGGTGTGGATTGGGTGGTTGGGAGGAATGATTGTTACCTTCCCCACCTAGGTTCAAATCTCACTTTTGGTTTGTTCTTAGGGAATAAAACCAAACCCACTTCTCACAAAACCACGTGCACCTTAAAACCAAGTGCGGTTTCACTTCTTACTTTTACTTTTTACTTCTACTCACTTCTAAATTTTACTTTTACTTTTTACTTCTACTCACTTCTAAATTTTACTTTTACTTTTTTTTTCCTTTTTTCTTCTTCTCACTTCTTTTTTTTTAATTTCTATATTCTATTTTCTTCTTTTTTACTTGTCTTTCTTTTCTTCTTTTTATTTTCTTTTACTTTTGTCTTTTTCTTTCTTTCTCTTTTTTTCTTTTTTTCTTCTTTGGGCCACGGGCCTGGTTTTGGACAAGGTCCTAGATTGGTGGCTACAAGCCTGATACCAATGAAATATCCATAGTTGGATATTCTCATTAACTCGGGAGGAACCCGTAATTTCTGAAATAACCCACATATCCGTAGATATAAAAAATGATATATAAATTGATAAGATAAGATGATGTCTATACAAGATAGACTTTCCCATATTTATAATTGTTTAAAGGGTGTCTAATGCAACTCTTCGTAAAGAGTTACACCATTTCACTAATTAATTATATTATTATATTATTCTTGTTTGTTGTTGTTATTATTATTATTATTATATATATATATATATGTTGATGTTTATTTTATTATTATTTTATTCATAACAGATGTTGAAGATGGCGATGATGATGATGATGATGATGATGATGATGATGAAGATGATGATGATGATGATGATGATGAAGATGAAGATGATGGCGATGATGATGATGATGAATGATGATGATGATGATGATGCTGAGGAATATGGAGATGACGATGATGATGATGAAGATGATGATGATGATGATGATGATGATGATGATGATGAATATGATGATGAATATGATGAAAATGAAGATGATGATGATGGGTGATGGTGATGGTGATGATGATGATGAAGATGATGATGATGATGACAATGACGATGACGATGATGATGATGATGATGATAATGATGATGCCGATGAAGATGATGATGATGCCGATGAAGATGATGATGATGATGATGATAAAGATTATGGTGATGACAACCACAACGATGATGATGATGAGGAGGAGGAAGATGGAGATGAGGATGATGATGATGATGATGATGACGACGATGAAGATGATGATAAATATGACGATGAGGATGATGAAGATGAAGATGATGGTGATGAAGATGAGGATGATGATGATGGTGATGAAGATGAGGATGATGATGATGATGATGATGAGGATGGTGATGATGATGATGATTATGATGATGATCATCATCACCGTCATCTCCATCTTCATCATCATCATCATCATCATCATCATCCTCATCTTCATCACCATCATCATCATCCTCATCTTCATCACCGTCATCTTCATCTTCATCATCATCACCATCATCATCTTCATCACCATCATCATCTTCATCATCATCATCATCATCATCATCATCGTCGTCGTCGTCGTCATCTCTATCTTCATCATCATCATGATCATCGTCGTCATCACCATCATCTTCATCTTCTTCATCATCATCATCACCATCTTCATCATCATGATATTCATCATCATCATGATCGTCTTCATCATCATCATCACCATCATCATCTTCATCACCATAATATTCATCTTCATCATCTTTCTCTCACCCCCTTTATCTCCATCTAACACTTCAAAACATAAATTTGTGAAGATGATAATGCGTGCACCTTTTGTAAATGCACTGAAGAAAAAACGCGTGCACGTTGCGTATAACATTGAGCGCGAAAACAATAAAATTTGAATTTATATATAACGTGCATGCGTTATTTGAATTTAAACATAACGCACGAGCATTCCAGAGCACCTAATCACCCCCTCCTCCCGCGCCCACGTGTCATCCACGGTCCTATGTGATTGGTTCGAGCTTACCAAACCTATGCTATGGAATTTACTAAACCATAGCTAATTAGACATTTGCACCATTTTTCTCAATATGCCTCTCTTTTTCACCACTCCCTACAGCATGACATACATGACCATTATTGACGAAATTTTAGACAGACATAGAATTTTTTATGCAAATTCCAAATATGTAATTTAAAAAAAAATAGATTGAAATTTTCTATTTATTTCTTAATTTTCTTGTGTCATCACTCCTTAAGTCAAAAAACATACTGTTAGTGTTTATTCCGTAACTTTTTCATTTCACAACCATTTTTTAAAAAATTCTATACTGCACTAGTAGACACCGACCTCTATATTCTATAAAAAATCCAAGTCGAAATAACTGCATTAAGACCTTCAAAGGCTGCACCTACATTTGACGTACCGTTCTCGAAGTTTGATCACTTACATAATTTAAAAAAAAAACATTTAATTTTGGAACAAATAGCACTGCACTAGTGCTACGGGTTCTATACATGTCTACCAATTTTTGTAACTCGAAACCGTCATTTAAGCATTAAAAGGCTGCACCCACAAAAGCATATACCTTATCATTTGCCAAAAAAATAAAAAGTGACTATTAGAAAGCATGAAATTTGACATAGTTATGTAAATTTTCAATACTTAAAACTTATATATTCGTAAACGTGACTCAATTTCCTATGTTTCATCTTTTTAACTCGATGCAAGATATCTTGTGTAACTATCTTAAAAAAACTAAGTAAGTTGAGGGATGCCTGATTTTTCAGTTTTCTATTGCATCTAACGCGCTAAAAGTGACCCTCATTAGCTTGCACATGCCCATATGGCAATATCAATAGATAGCATGACAAATGGGATCTCACTTGAAAACAAACCTCAATGTGACAAAAGAAAAGGACACCAGCCAAGAAAGGCTAGAGGAAACTATGAAAATAACTATAAACAATTAGAAATCCCAATTCTATTTGCATAAGTACCATCTTAAACATAATTTGTTGATCAAGGATAAATTCACAAATGGTCATCCACATGGAAAATTTTAGGGGCTAATCTTAGCCCATGGGCTAAATTTAGGGTTTCAAATTTTTAATGGGCTATTTTTTATTAAGCACTTGTTAGGTATGATTAACCCACATTTTGTTTATTTATTTTTAATGAATAGGAGGTTAGCCCCATCGAATTTAGAAAGGGGAGCCACGATAAAACAATTTAGCCCCTCTAAAAATTGATTTAAACCTCATTTCGTAGGAATCTCCCATTTTCCCTCAATTTCTAGAAATGGTATTTGCTAAGGTCACTTTTGCCATCCATTGATCACGAAAATCGAATTCGAAATTACATTCGTCCAGATTTTATGGGTTGAATATTGTTTTGCAAGTTACTTAATGTCCACATGAGAATGATAGTTGATATTTAATGTCAAGTCTTATAGCGACCTTTTTGCATCAAGGAGACTTTACAATATTTTATAATTTAGAAAAAGAGTTGCCAAGACTTTACAAGGTTTTATAATTTAGAGAAAGTTTCGCCAATATTTTACAAGGTTTTATAATTTAGTTTTACAAGATTATATAATTCAACGAGAGTTTCACCAAAAAATTATATATACATAATATAACGTTGATAAAATAACCTTCATATTTTCCTATATATCATGGGGATTTTCCCATTTATTATACATGGAAATTTAGGAGGGGTTCTTAAAATTTTCCCTGGTCATCGAAAACAAAGATAAGGATACCAAGTCATTGAATTTAGCATGTTGAACTTCTTATGGCATCGAATAATTGGCATTGCATGGGAAATTTAAAAAAAAAATCATAATTAAAATAACAACAATAACATATGTAGGTATGCATAACAACAATAAAATATGTATCCATGCATACAAATCTGAAATATACCACCAAATTTCCTGCAAATAGATGCTCTTTCACCCAACTGCTGGGAAGAGACAAGATCTGGAGTTCTATTCACACTTGATCCAACCCAAAAGCCTAGAAATTTCAACAACACCAAACATCTATTTCCATATCTATCAAGAAACAATCATGATCGAACAACCATACTCATATATAATCTTAGCATAAATACATTTGCAACAAAAAGATCAGATGTATAGGGGAAAGCCAATAGCCCCAAACCCATTCAAATATGTCACAGAAACAACAAACAAATTTCCCATGACAACTCTGAAATGTACCAGATCTCTAAAATATACCATCAAATTGCCTACAAATAGGAGCTTTTCCAGCCAAAGTTTAGGAATTTCAACAACACCAAAGAAACAATCATAATTAAACAACCATATCCATATATATTTTTAACATAAATATATTTGCAACAACAAAAAAACCATATGCATATGAGCAAGCTAATAGCCCCAAACCCACAAATATGTCACAAGCATAATAAACAAATTTACCGTGCAAGGAAACCATTGCATTACACAGCTCTGGAATGTACCAAACGAGCTCATAGGAAAAAATAACAACTAACCTTTATTCACTGCATTGCCCTAAAATTTCTTGGAAGACAATAAATTATAGTGTAACTGCTTCTTTATCCTTGACAAAACATAGATATACATAAGCTATCAAAGTATAGTGCCCAACATGTCTCCCTAAAGAAAAGGTTCATTTAGTAGTTGTTGTTCTTAACTTATGCAAAAGAAAAATAACATGTGGCAATGTCAATAGACAACATGACAAATGGGATCTCACTTGGAAACAAACCTCAATGCAAAAAAAAGGACAACATCCAAGAAAGGTTGGAGGAATAAATCCTAATTCTATTTGCATAACTACCATCCTAAACATAATTTGGTGATCAAGGATAAATTCACAAATGGCCATCCGAAACAAATATAAACATGCCAAGTCATTGAATCCATCATGTTCAACTTATTGTGGCATTGAACAATTGGCATTGCATGGCTAATAAAAAAAATTCATTATCCATGCATAACAATAATAAAATATGGAGCCATGCATACATCTCTATGTGTGCAACCATCAAATATTAGCCCACAACTTGAAAAGCCAAAAAATTTCTTCAAGATTACCCCACGACTTACAGCTGCGTACGGGCAGACTAATAGCCCCAAACGCATTTATATATGCCACAGAAATAATAAATTTAAAAAGTTATTTTATATTAAATTTAAAATATTATAAAATTAGGTATTGCTATGATACTCTAATGAGGGTCGAGAAAGCGAATGGAGGCACCATCCCTGTATTTAAATGATTTGAGTAGAAAGAAAATAACATAACCTCATGATAACCCACATCTAGTTATAGTTATTACCAGAGAATAGAAGTTGCTACCATAGATATCATGTCATTATAGGCGAGATGGCCGATCCAATCGTTGAGCCTTCCACTTGTTTATTTTTCCTAAAGATTTTATGCTTGAAATTAATAGAAGAAATGGATGAACTCGAATTATTATTTTATCTTTAAGTGTACACCATGCAATCATCCAAGTGTACATAATGCAATGGTTTTAAACCATTGTCTATGGATTGCAGCAATGAATATGGCATTCATCTTTTTATAAAATTAAATACAAATCTAGGTAGTACCCTTATTCTTTTATCTCCAATTCTACACCTTGCAATGGTTTTAAAACATATAATTGTTTTACACTTGTCGCAGATCGCATAAATGCATATGGCATTGCCCTACACAAATGGAAATACATGGAATACATATGGCATTGCCCCAGACAAATGTACGATTGCTCAGAAAAACCTCAGTTATGCCTTGGCTGTCCTTGCACATCTAAAACCTGAACTTCATCAAATGCACATATGAAACATGAGTTATGCCTTGGTTGTCCCGATCAATTACATGTATGCACAAATCTAGCATTTACAATTTGGTTCTCACAATAGAATATTTTTTTTTGTGATGATGAACCAAAATTTTCCAGAGAAACAGAGATGAACCATAAATAACAACAACTCTACTCTAGTGTGGCTAAAATAAAAAATTTGTGCTACAATGAATAGATATAAAGATGAAAATGTGATTAGTGGCCCATGTCGAGTATTCAACAGTTGCATATTTACCCAATATCAAAAAAAATCAAAGTGCCATGCTTTCCAGAGAGTCGAGGGAGCCCCAAAGAAAATATTGGTGGCTCATGCCGTCAATTCCTAAGAAGATCAGAATATTTCTCCATAAATGGATTTAACTATATTCCTCTTACTATGGGTTCAATTCTCCACACCTCCATCTACCCTTGATTTTAATTTGGTTTCATGTAGTTGTTTCAATCATAGACAAATTTTGAGCATTGTTGGATTGGATATGCCATGTTCTTTTCCACAAATAGTCCATAATGTCTTACATGCATTTTCATAAGACTGCCCAAATTATCTATGGGTGTTCGACATTGCGGCACAAGATGTTATCTTAATAGACATGTTTGTTCAGTTCTTTCTTTCCTTCAGATATTCGCATACATAAAAGATGGTTTATGATTGGCGTAGAATTGTTGTATGTCATGCAAAAACAAGTTTCAATATGGATTTTCTTGGGTGCTTGCCATGGGATATTGTTTACAAATTTTTGGGAAGAAAATAAGAGTGAGGTGTATGTTGTGGATTTGGTTGTATTGAGTGCGGAAATTGACTCATTTTTTTGGAAAATTGAAAAAGATATATTGTTATTTTTTTGGAAAATTGAAAAAGATATATTGTTATTTTTTTGGAAAATTGAAAAAGATATTGTTGTGCACATACTGCTCCTTGCATGTTTTATTATCTAGCCATAACTATTCCTGAGTCGAATGAAGTGTATACGTGGGTTGGAATCTTAACTATGGGGGCATTAATATTGCAGTCATTTTTGGGAGATCAGCTTGAAAGTATTGCACACAACCTCTCTCTATTTTGCAATAGCTTCCATGGCCACAATCAGATATAGAGATATACATGGAGTGAATTGTAGGGAAATGATATTTATCATGATGATATGTGTCTTTTGGATAAAATGGCTAATCTGCTGAAGTACATGAATATACATAAATTGGACAAACAAACTAGGGCTCAAATCAAAGGCCATGTCCAATTGTAGTATGAGAGTAGCTATGGTGAAGCTAGTTTTCTAAAAGATATTCCAGTTTCTATTTCAGCCAAGGTCTAACAGTTCGAATGAAGTTTATATGTAGGTTGGAAGATTAATTATGGGGTCATTACTATTGGAGTCTTTTTTGGGATATCAACTTGAAAATATTGCACATAACCTCTCTCTATTTTGCAATAGCTACCATGGCCACAATAGGATATGGAGATATACATGGAGTGAATTGTACAGAAATGATATTTATCATGATATATGTGTCTTTTTTATAAAATGGCTAATCTGATGGAGTACATGAATAAACATAAATTGGACAAACAAACAAGGGCTCAAATCAAAGGTCATGTCCAGTTGCAGTATGAGAGTAGCTATGGTGAAGCTAGTGTTCTAGAAGATATTCCAGTTTCTATTCGAGCCAAGGTTTCACAGTCATTGTATAAGTCAGAATTTGAATAGATTTCTCTTTTCAAGGGTTGTAGTGTTGGTTTCAATAAGCCAGATTGTATATAACTTAGTCCATAAATTGTATTGGGCTTGTGTATGAATACTAAGATTTGATGAGTCCAATATGCCTCGAATCATTGGCATCTTATTTGGATTCTTTTGGTGATTCCAATAGAGATGGTAACTTAACATACTTATAGCTTAAATTTTACAATGCATTGTAGGAATTCATGTTTATTTCATTCCTAAAAAATGGCCTTTACAATATTCTAAGCTTGTGATTGTTTGAAATCTTAAAAGGCATTTCCTAGTCATTGGTTTTGTTATACAATTTATGTATAATAAATACAAAATAATATTTGTTGAATTTAATTGTTGTACGTACTTAATGCTCTATCCACAGGGAGTTGTATTGGCATTCATTGTCAAACCTTGTGATATCAGAGTTGTTGTATAGATTCGTTTCTGGTGGAGAAATTCATTTCAAATTCACTGAAACAAGTATTGAATTAAAATGCAACAACACTACAAATCTATTGGAGAAATTCTCAAAGAGTATTGAAGTCGGGTGTATGAACTGCGAAAACCTTTGTGAAGTGGAACATAGATGATGTGAATTGGAACAACGATGAAGTTGAGGAGTGTAGGATTCTTCTAGATGCATGCCTCACAAATAGAAGATGGATGGAGAAAAGCAGTAAAGTCGTTACATGGCATGGTGGTTAAATGAATCATGGTAGTGGCCATGGCCGGTGGCTTGTAGGCAATGCATTCAATGACCATTATGGACAACATTGAAATACCTTCTCTAACCCAAAGAATGTCATTGTCAACTCAATAATAAGACCTCCTCAACCAATTGCATGAAAAATAAATAGATTTTAATAAAAAAATAGAAAACAAAAAATGCCTAATGTAATACTTAGGGAAAATGAAAAAATAATTTAGTCAATTTGCAAACTAATACCACTCAGCGTGAAATCGGATACACTTCTTCATGTGAAAGGATGAAGTAGTCAAATCTAATTTGACCTTAACCTTATTAAAAAGTCAAAAAATAATTATGATTTGAAACACTATTAGGCATGGACATCAAGAACCACTTTAAAAAACAGGCATGTAGATCCTTATATTTAAATATAAATAAATATATAAATATAAATAAGTAAATATATTATAGGTTCAATATAATCATATCTACTATATTGTGACAAACTCATTGACTGAGGATCTTGATGAAGGTGTACGTTAAACCCAAGGTAAGTGTATCAGCACATGGAGCAGGAGAACATTTCTCCCTCAGCTAGGTGTACGTTAACCCTAGGTAAGTGCCAGATACCAGCTCTAAGGTAGGGTTTTGCATTAATTTATCATGTCTTGCTTTGGGGGAGGCTTGGACATTAATTCCACCTCGTTCCTATTTCCGAGCAAGGAGAGGGTTGATGTCCTGCCTTTTGAAGGTTTTATTCCTTGTGCTCCCGAAGTCACCTCTTATGCTTCCATTTCGGCCGAGGGAAACGTTCTTGCTTCAGAGGTATTTTCAGGGACAAAAAGCAGACAAGGTGTGAGGTATTTATTGGAAGGAGTCAAGAAGCTGAAGAAGGTCATTAGAAGAAGAAATAGTGTCAAGCTTACAGTGGGAGAGAATTTAAGGGTGGAATCCATAATGGAGTTCGCAGGAAAGAATTTAATTGGCAGATTCTATGGGGTAAGGGTTAAGCAGGACAATCTACGGGAATTGCTAAAGGTGAATTGATTTCTGGTTCTTGATTATACCGATATTTCTTTATCATGAAGAGAGGCTGGCTCGGATTTAAACTGAAATGGGATGAGGACGCGGTTAATATTATGAAGGAATCATGGCTTTGGAGGGAATACTTACCTTAATCTAAAACTCCAGAATCCATGTTTTGACCCAAGGAGGGAGGTTAACAGTAAAGCTTTGGTCTGGGTAAAAATCCCGAGCCTCCCATTGGAATTCTGGAATGATACACTTCTTACTATGGTGGGAAACCAATTTGGGAAGACTGTGTTGGTATACCAGTCTTAAAAATTTCTGGTCCAACGCATAGTGGAAAAGGTTTTAGTATTAGTGGATCTCGCCATTGGGCTCCCTGAGGTAATTGAAATTGAATTGGGATACTTAAGGCTGGACCAAACCCTGGACTATGTGAACTTACCTTTCCGATGTGGGAGATGTCACGCTTATGGTCACGCCATAAAGGAATGCTCCCTTACTTTTCACAAAAAGGTTTGGGCCAGGAAGGAACCTCATTCTTCAGGAGGAAACATTCGGGAGGAAGAAGCAAAGGTTTTGAATTCAGGTGACTTACCTTTATCTCGGGTGACTGGAGAGCCACTAGTCTCAAAGTGGATGCCTCTGAAACCTAATCAAGCAGATATTATCTGTAGTAAAAGGAAGGGAGGGTTTATTTTGGGCCTTCGAACGGAACCCATAAGTTAGGAACGAGGGTATCAGGGTAAGATTGAAATAGGTCCGAGCTGGGAAGAACCACTCCTATCCAAGGATGCTGAAAGAAATGATTTGAACGTGGGGTTGAAAGTTCTGGGAAAATCCACTGTAATGACCAACCAAGGAAAGGAAATTCCTCTGCTATCTGATGAACTAGTGGGTACTCTCAGTGAAACCCTAATTGGTACAAAAGCCTGAACTGCAAAAACTTTGGAAAGGCTAAAGGAGGATACATCTGAGGAGAAGGCCAGAGCAACACATTTCTTGTTGAAAGGAAAGTTGGATTCCATAAAACCTTTGTCTATGTTGTTGATAAAGGAATATAATAATTTAAAGGACTTGGTTATGTTCTGTACAGTCGCTAGCTGTGGTTTTGCCAGTCCCAGGTCCAGCAAGTCCCTTACAAAGCATAATTTTTTTATTAGAGATAACTCTTCTGGTCAGACGCCCTCTCTCACTGATCTTGGAAGTCCTCCGGTCAATTGGGATGAGTCTAACCTGTATGCACTGAGATCGTAAGGATTTGTCGGACTAGGAATCTCAATGAATACTTTAGGGTTAAGGCCATCCTCCCCGACTCTTAAGTGTTTGGCAAAGAAGAAGAAGCTCAGGGAGGATGTGAGTTTGAGGTTTACTGGTTTTTCTACACCCAGGGCACTTAGAGTTAAGCCCTTTCCCAAGGTGTCCTTATGAAACTTCTATCCTTTAATTGCAGAGGGTTAGATAGCAACCCCAAACAGTTGGCGCTAGCGAGAGTGGTTGAATTAAATTGTCCTGATGTTATGGTTATTCAGGAAACCATGTGTGGCAGATTAGTGTTGGTAGACCGTTTGAAGCTATTTATGAAGGGATGGGATTTTGTATGGGAAAATGGGCAGGGTTTGTCAGGAGGATTGATCACGGGATGGAAATACATTTTGAGACTTATAAATTGTTCTTCCTTTATCTCGGGCCTGGGAACATATTTTACCAATAAGGCTCTTGAAATGGACTTTACTATCTTTAATTTGTTTGGACCTTATAATAGGAAAATACCCTTCTGGAATAACTTTTTTGGGAAATCATACCTTCGAGACCTGCCCTATATCATCGCAGGGGATTTGAACCTAACCCTGAATAGGGATGAAATATGGGGAAGTGGAGCTCGACCGGATCCCTTACAAAACATTTGTCTTCACCATCTTGAGGTTCTGGACATTATTGACATCGAACCTAACAAGAGAAAACCTATTTGGTTTAACAAACGGTCTAGAACTGTAGCCATTTCTAAAAGGTTAAAAAGATTCATTTTTGTAGGGGATCTTTTAAGGAAAGTTGAGAGGGATAGATCTTAGAGAATCTGGATGTGGCTCGGATCATCTATCGATTATCTGTCATATCGAAAAATGAGTGCCTAAACTGGGGTCTTTGTTCAAATTTAACCCACACTGGCTAACTTGTGAAGATTATACTCAAATGATTAGGGATAAATGGAAACATTTTGATGCAACTCTAAACTTGTCCTGTGATCTCCAATTTGTAAACTCATTGAAGTCTTGAAGGATCTGTCAGTGGAATGGTCGGTAAATCAACGAAAAAGCAGGGACTCTAGACTTAAACTGACAGAATCTTATATTGAAAAACATTACAATGAATGCCAAGGAGTTTTGAGCCGTGCAGAGATCCAGGATCTTGTGAATCTAGAGGAAAGAAGGAATTCAATCCTGAAGGAAAGAGATTTCGAGGTAAGGATAAAGAGCAGAGCAGTGTGGTTAACTCTACGTGACGAAAACAATGCGTACTTCCACAAGATGGTAAATCACAGGAAGAGGATAAACACTGTCTGGAAATTGTCAAAAGGCCCAGGGGAGTCAATAAGAGAGTTTGGGAATTTGGCTTGTGAAGGAGTAAATTATTTTGAAGAGATTTATACAGAACCTTCTTTGAATAACCTCCCTGACATCATTCAAACAGTGTCAAAGTTCTCACATTGGATCAAGGAGGAAGAAAATCTCAAACTTTGTGCTCTTGTATCATTGGAGGAGTTGCAGGTTGTGCTAAAGAAATAATAAAAAGAAAGGAGTCTGAGTTCGGATGGCTGGATGAAAGAATTCTTTCAATCTTTTTTCGAGCTTCTGGGAGAAGACCTTCTTAGAGTTATTAAGCATAATAGAATCATAGGTAAGATGCCCTCATGCATAAACTCTAGTTTTATTGTTCTTATTCCCAAGGTGGATTCTCTGGTTTTCTTCTGGGAATTTCATCCAATTTCCCTCTGTAATTATTTGTACAAATTAATATCCAAGATAATAGACGAAAGAATTAAACCTTTCTTGGCCGCAAATATTACTCGGGAGCAATTTGGTTTTTTAGCAGATAGAAGCATTTACGAAGCGATTGGCAATGCTCAGGAATGCATACTTTCGATAAAGAGTAGGAAAATATCAGCAAAGGTGTTGAAGATCGATCTCTCGAAAACCTACAATAGAACCTGCTGGATGTATATCAGGATGGTGCTGATTCAAACAAGTTTCTCCTTATAATTTGTAAATTGGATTTGGTCCCGTATCTCAACAGTCATTTTTTCTCTTTTGATCAATGGAGCAACCTCAAATTTCTTTACTCCCTCAATAGGTTTACGCCAGGGGTACCCTCTTTCATCTTATCTCTTTCTTATAGTTATGGATGGCCTTAGTAGAATGATGAATGAGGCTCTTGGGAACAAAAAGATACAGGGAATCCGATTTGAAGAGGTCACGGTTATTCACATATTCTTCGTGGATGATGCTCTTTTTCTATTGGGAAATTCTGTAGAAGAGAATCGAGTTGTTAAAGATATGTTATGGATTTTTAGTTCAGCTACAGGGATGGTACTAAATCTAGGTAAATCGGCCTGCTATTATAATGAATTGAAGGAAGAACATTTGCAGGATTTCCAGACCACCTTCCCATGGAACAATTACCACTGTGTGAGGGCTTCAAATAATTAGGGTTTCACTTGAAACCTAATAATTATTTCATTTCGGATTGGAATTGGATGCTTGCAAAAGTTGAAAGGCATATAAAATTATGGTGCAATGGGTTTTTATCCAGAGGCGGTAAATCAGTGTTGATGCAAGGAGTGTTAAATGCAATACCAATTTATTGGATGATCATCGCTAAAATTCCCAAAGGAGTACTGAATACTCTAAGGAAATTATTTTTCAGGTTTTTGTGGAAAGGAAACTCGGATAAAGGGATTCAATGGTCCTCTTGGACATCTATCGAAAAACCGAAAGAGGATGGTGGGTGGGGTCTAAAGGAGATACATACCTTCGGCTACGGACTGGCAGCAAAATCATCATGGCAATTTATATCCAAAGAAGGGAAGTGGTAGTCAATCCTTAAGCAGAAATATTTGGGAAATTTGTCTATCATAGAATGGATTAGGGATGCTCGAAAGACCAGTAGGGGAGGATCAATGTTTTGGAAGGAAATTGTGGGGGCCTTTCCAGTTATAGGTGAGTATCTGGATTGGGAAGTAGGTAACAAAAGTAAAGTAAAAATCAGAAAGGACAATCTGGTGGGTGCAAAAAGGATTATGGATCTTCCCATAGCACTTACTAATTATCTTGCAGTACGGTGTTTTACATATTTAGTCGATGTTGCTAAGAGAGGAAGGGGGGAGAATTTAATGCTAAAGTGGAGATCGACGACAGAACTGGAATTACCAGCATTGTGGACATAACAGTGGAATAGATGGACTGCATCTCTATGTAAAGGTTTCATACGCCTAACAGATAACCCATACTTGTTAAAGTGGAACACCAATGAAGATGGAGGAACATTCACAGTTAAAATGGCCTACAAGTTGATCTGGAAGTGTCGTACTCCAATTAGATGTTGGTGGTGGAATACTCTTTGGAAAACTTCGGCTCCACATAAGTGCATAATCTTAATGTGGCTTCTTTTGAATGGGAAGGTCTTGATAATAGTGTTTAGTGCATGGTTGTGTCTACACTAGTTCAACTATTTTACTAAGAATCGGTGAAATTCTATGTCAAAAATGAAGCAATTATCACAAATTTCTTAAGATCTAAGTTCATTCATTAAACATTCATTGAGATCTAAGAACATTTCAGAATTAGAATCATGCAAGATAAGCAAACATTCAACACTAAAATGGTAGAAACTTGAATTACTTCATATTAAAACAATGAAGAAGATACATGATTACCATGGATATAGGTGTGCATCCTTCCTCCATTGCCATAAGCTTCCCTTCCTTCACCCTTGCTTTCAAAGAATTTGAGCTCTTTCTCCTCCTTCATAATCTCTCCAGCATTCCTTTGCTCTTCCTTTCTGTGTTTTACAATGCCTCCCATGCCTTTCTTATATAGCATTGGGAAATGAGCCTTAGGCCTTTCTTCTAAATGTGGGATTCCTCATTTTCTTTATTTTAGATTATTTTTAAATGAAAACCCACTTTTCAATAGTTTTTAGGCTTTTTGCACCACTTAGAATGTTTTAAGCACAATTAATGCATTTTAATGCATTTCTCAAAGAGGATTCGTCTCTGAATGAACTTGTGTCATGTCTTCTTGCTTCAGGTGCATGGTAAACATATGCCTCTTCTGTCACATGACTAGGAATGTTAATTTGATTGTTAACATATGCCCCCTAATGTGTGAGGTCCGAAGCATAGCTAAGGGCCGAAATACATTACTGAAATTTATACTCTGTATACTAATACTCTTTATCGTTCAAACCAAGGATAAGGGAAGGAAAACTCACGGGAGTAGGATTGAGGATCACACCTGCAAAACATAGCAATTTATCAAATAGATAATATCTTCCTGAGGCGGGCATACCCATGCTCAGCAGTAAACATAGATAATATCTTCCTGAGGCGGGCATACCCATGCTCAGCAGTAAACAATCATGGCCACGAACAATACACAGTGGATCCAATTCAAAAGCAAATTTTTTTCTGAAATGTAAACATGCACTTTGATGAGTGCGAGAACAAAGTCTTTATTGAACTTCTAACATGGCAGTCTAATCTTGCGCAGCTCGGGCAATGCATTGATGAGTGATACAACTGTTTTTCCCAAGGTCTTCAATACAAACTAATGATAGTACGATTTTATATCATGCGAATAAGTGATCTGATGTTGAGCATAATAAAACACCATCTGATTACCAGCCATTGATGTATACCGTTAACAGATGCGAAGAGACCCACCAATAACGATGATGGACTCTAAGGTACTGAGTACAAGCTTGCAAGTGTGAATAGATGTTTTGAAGTTGAACACTTGTAGAATCAAACAATCAGGGGTCATTGATGTATAGCCACTGTCACTTGCAAGGAAACCTGCCACGAATGACTACAAGATCCAAGGTACTCTCGAGTTTCTAGATCCATGTCCTAGATGATGATTTGATGTCGATATGAATAGATCCATCAGAAGGAGGGAATTGATGCATCCCACATCAACTGATACGAAACAAATATCAATAGTATGATATAATTTGGTAGAACTGCAAGATCCAACACCATATACTGACACAAAGAAGGCTGACATGGTTGGTCAGGAATATTTGAGGAATGACCGACTCGGTTTGGACTTCGCTTGAACACATAACACGACACAGAATGGACACTTGGCAACATAGGACTTTGAGTAACCGACCTTAATGAAATCCGCTAATGCTAGATGCATTAATGAAAGCTCCATTGGTGACGGGAAAGATAACCCATTGATGAAGACAGATTCTGGGATCCATTAAATTCTTGGACCTGTGGGTTATGAGCCCACATATGGACTTAAGGCATCCATGGCAGCAACAAAAAACCCACTCTATATTCAAAACTCCAAATCAAACTTCCATGTGTCCAGGCTCGCGAACACCCAGGCAATGCCATTCTGCCTCCACGATATCATTGTTTTGTGAATCACCATCGATCCATTCTGTGATCGATGGTGAAGTACCTGCAGTTCCTCTCTCACACAATCATGAATTTCACATTCAGACTCATAAACACACATATTACGTACAAATACAGAAATCCTTCGCTAAGACTTAGCTTCTTTTTGAAACACTCGCAGGCTATCAAATGATTTAGCATTTCAATCTCCCTTCACTCACATTCTCACGCATTCATTCTCAGGAATCCATGATTAACACACTCAATCAAAACATGCAGACCTTTACAAGAGATACAAAAACCAAATTTCATTAATCGAGCTCGAATTTCATTGTATGGCCACGTGGACATGGCCACTCTCTCAGCCTGATTTACATTGTGCCTGACCTATCTCGAAGCACACAAGCTTACACTTAAATAACACAATACACTGTGGATCGGATCACTGAAAGGATCCGATCAAATCCTTAACTAAAATCGCTAATATTGCTCAAATACAACAACCATATCACAAAAAACACACGAAATT
The DNA here is from genome assembly GCA_027924585.1 of Larix kaempferi. Taxonomy (NCBI): domain Eukaryota; kingdom Viridiplantae; phylum Streptophyta; class Pinopsida; order Pinales; family Pinaceae; genus Larix; species Larix kaempferi. The sequence goes on along the minus strand of BSBM01000406.1, from coordinate 14,215,051 downwards.
CAAGCAAATCGCATCATCTTGGCCACGTCCACCTTCTGGAAGGTTTTTGGAATTTGTTTGGTTTGGGTAGGGTTGATGCTTCTACATCAGACTCCCACAGTACAAAATTTTATGACCTCCTGGTGAGATGTCTTCTGTTGCTGCTTCCATATTCAACCTGGTCTTCTTTCTTCCTCATGCATCACTGAGCTTCTTCTCATGCCCAGTCAGTGAGCTGCAATCAAGCTTCCACTAACACCTCATTAGCTTTCTTCTTCTAGCTCGAATTTTTGGTGTCACAGGTTCACCTCCCCTGAACCTCTCAAGCAGTCCTTTGCTCCTTTCTAGCTTCTGCATCGCCTCACTCAAGCCTGCAAGATCTTCAGGCGCTGATACCACTTGATGAAGACAAATTCCAGGATCCATTGAATTCTTGGACCTATGGGTTATGAGCCCACATATGGACTTCAGGTGTCCATGGTAGCAACGAAAAACCCACTCTATATTCAAAACTCCAAATCAAACTTCTATGTGGCCAGGCTCGCGAACACCCAGGCAACGCCATTCTGCCTCCATGATATCGTTGTTTTGTGGATCACCATCGATCTGTTCTATGATCGATGGTGAAGTACCTGCAATTCCTCTCTCACGCAATCATGAATTTCACATTCAGACTCATAAACACACAGATTACGTACAAATACAGAAATCCTTCGCTAAGACTTAACTTATTTTTGAAACACTCGCAGGCTGCCAAATGATTTAGCATTTCAATCTCCCTTCACTCACATTCTCACGCATTCATTCTCAGGAATCCATGATTAAAACACTCAATCAAAACACGCAGACCTTTACAAGAGATACAGAAACCAAATTTCATTAATCGAGCTCGAATTTCATTGTATGGCCACGATGGATATCGCCACTCTCTTGGCCTGATTTACATTGTGCCTGACTTATCTCGAAGCACACAAGCTTACACTTAAATAACACAATACATTGTGGATCGGATCACTGAAAGGATCCGATCAAATCCTTAACTAAAATCGCTAATATCGCTCAAATACAACCATATCACAACAAACACACGAAATTCAAGCAAATCGCATCATCTTGGCCACGTCCACCTTCTGGAAGGTTTTTGGAATTTGTTTGGTTTGGGTAGGGCTGATGCTCCTGCATCACCCATTGGTGGAGATCTGTTCAAAATACTGGTACATTTTCCTAAGGCAAATGCAGATGGTGTACTGACCGCGGATACAATATTATGTGCCGTGTTCAAGGGCGACAAGGACTGACTATTGTCGTTTTCTTCGAATTTTACAATATGAAGTGATTCAAGTCTCTCCCTTTTTGCATTTTTGTGTTTTTTAATTTTTATGCTTTTTCATTTTTTTTAAAAAGAATAAAGAATGCTATGATAAATAGGAAGGAACGAGTGTTGCATGGGCATATGCCTATTTTTCAAGGGCACGGGTTAGGCCAAGGAAAAGATCCATATTGCAAACAAGGGCTAAGCTAGTTGTGCACACTCTTACAGCTGTTCCTTCCCGGAGTAGTCTATCTGAAGTAGGATTATATGTCGATGGACGGTGAAGTAATACCATGTGACTGATGTTATCCAATTTGGGGAAATGGCTAAGTAGGAATGGTTCAATGACGTGTACTTCAACTTGAGTCTTGTGAAAATTTCCAAAATTATAGATCATCATGAATCATGGTCTGTCTCAACTACCTGAGTCAAATAGTTTGAACTGTCAAAGTCTTCAAATCCTGAAATCAAAAACCATTTCACTACCCAACAGTTTAGTTAGACATTGGTTCAGATGTGCATTTAATATCTAAAAAGATAGCCAAAAATGAGGAATTATGCATCTTTCTATCATTCAAAAGGATACGGTTTGTACATGTATGAATAAAAGATAAGTAAAAATACTCATGATTTACCATATGTGTTTGTTGTGAAGCCGATATATGAGAGGAAGCATCCCTTTTCAACGTGAATTCCTAGAAGCTATGAACCTTTAGTCTATGATCTTCCAGTTGTGGGTTAGTTTTGATGTCGAACTTACAAAATTTTAAAACAGTTTCCCATGTTTTCGAGTTTTACCAAACTTTTTCATTTTTTTGGGTGTTGTCTGTAAGAAAAAGAATCAAAAAGAGAAATAGTATTTACACTATTCTGTTTGGTGTGTGCAAAATTTACACACTTTTTGGGTTATGATGTAAGCTAGGTTATTTCGGTTTTACTTATGTCCTTAAATGATGTGTTCAATTAAATTGGCCATGAAGTAATGTACATGCTTGCTTTTTGGTATAATGTTAATGACTTAGATGCCAATCAAGTACATAGTTGGCCAAAGAATCAGCCAAACTATTTAGACTTCCAGGAACGTGTATATATTCAATAAACTCGAACTGACTCTCTAAAAGATGTACTCGTAGAAACTTTCTAAACAGTGTAGGATGTTGAACCTGATGCTGGCCATTTAACTGGGATACAACTAATTCTGAGTCCAGTTTGACGATTATTCGTCGGATGCCAAGGGTAACAACCTCGACAAGAAGCTCAATGACTGTGCTATATTCTGCAACATTGTTGGTTGCAGATCCGAGAAAAATGCCCCTGAACTAAGAAATTCGTTATTAGGTGTGAAAATGACCCATGTGGCGGAAGCAACGTTCCGAGAACTACGGCTGGCACCATCCTCATATCCCAAATATGTGAAAGATTCTTGTGCCATTTTCCAAAGTGACAATGCGAAGCAAGATAAGTGTGTGCTTGAAATAAGTAATGTACAAAAGTTTATACGAAGAATACAACATAATAAAACAAATGGTGTGAGGCATCAGTGCCTACGCGAAGTATTTCTTCAGATAGAGACCATTTCTTATCTCCGACATGGGTTCCCCATCAAAATTGACCAATTCATAAGCTCCTTTTTTTAACACAGTTTTGACAACAAGTGGGACAAACCATTTAGGTACAAATTTCCCTTCTCCTATTTTATCTTGGTCTTGGTCATAAACTAAAACCAGATTGCCTTCAGAAAATACTCAGGGACGGATGGACTTGTCATATTGTGTTTTAACCCTCTTCTTGTGTGATTATATGTTTAGAGAGGCTTCTCTCCTAGTTTCATCAAGAGCATGGAGATGGAGAAGCCTTTCCTCTTCTGCAGAAGTGTTAAGTAGGATTTCGACAACTATCTTTAATGATGGGATTTCACATTCAATCGGAAACACAACTTCTTCTCCATAAACCAGTTGGAAAGGAGTGAATCCGATTGCAGTTTTAGCAGTTGTTCAATAAGCCCAAAGAGCAGTAAACAACATCAAGTGCCAGTTATTCTTGTTTCTATTAATTGTCCTCTGTAACATGGTTTTCAAAACATTGTTGATGGATTCTACTTGTCCGTTAGCTTGAGGATAATATGGCAAGGAAAATTCCTTCCGCAATCCTAACCGGTTTGTAAGTTCATCCATACAGGAATTCCTAAAATGACTTCCGTTGTCGGTAGTGATCTCTTTGGGTACAACAAACCTTGCTATCACATGATTGAATAGAAAGTATGCTACAATTTTACCCATGCAATTTAATGTAGGCATTGCCTCAGCCCACTTGGTGAAGTAGTCCACTCCTACAATGATGTAGTGGTGGCCATCGGCTAAAGGTGGGTTGACTATCATATAATCAATGGCCCATTTTGAAAATGGACCCACGGTTACTACAGGGTGTAAAGGAGTAGGATGTGCGCGCATTTTTCTTATGTAAATTTGGCAAGGGTGACACTTTTGACAGCATTAATGCAATCTTTGAAAATTGTAGGCCAAAAGTATCCTGCATGCAAGATTTTCTGGGTAGTTGCCAACCCAGAAAGATGACCGCCACATGCCCCAACATGGAAATCATTCAACACGTGTTTATCTTCCTCGTGTACTAAACAACATCTTGATATCATATCAATTCCTCGACAGTACAAAGTATCCCCGATAAAGAGGTATCTTTGAGCTCGGTGTCGAATACGACGTCGTTCAATACTAGAAAATTGAGGATTGATCCTTTGGGTTTGAAGATATATAATGAATGCTCCATACCAAGGATCAGAAGTTGCAATGAGGAATACATGTTCATTTGCCCAAGATTCAACATATACTATACCGTCCTTCTCTATGGTTAACTCAAACATTAATTCAGCAAATGCCAACAACTTCTTGAATTTAGTGTTTTTGAATTCGAGGTCAAATTCTTGTAAAATTACTATCCATTTTGAGTATTTGCCACCAATGACATGGTGGGACAAAATGTGTCTCATGGGGTTCATTTGAGCCACTATGGTTGTTTTCCTTGGAAGTATGTAATGTCTAACTCGTTGGACAACATGGACTGCTGCCAAGGCCAACTTCTCGACCTGGGAATAATTGAATTCGGGACCTGCAAGGCCCTTACTAAGATAGTAAATAACATGTTCTTGAGAGGATTCGTCTTCCTGTGCTAAGACCATTCCAATTGTGGAAGGAGATGCCGCCAAATATAGCAGAAAGTCTCTATTATAGCTCGGTGGACTAAGCACCGGGACAGAGACCAAAGCTTTCTTTATTTCATCAAATTAACGTTGAGCTTGGTCATCCCATATAAATATTGCATCTTGTTTTAAGAGACACATGAAACCTTTAGCTTTTTCAGCAAAATTCTCGACAAATCTCCTCAAGTAGTTAGCTTTCCCTTGAAGGCTTTGAAGTTGAGTGATTGTTTTCGGGGAAGGCAACTGAAGTATTGCCTCAACCTTGATGGGATCAACCATGATCCCTTTTTTGGACACTAGGAACCCAAGTAACCTCCCAGAGTCCACACAAAACATGCATTTGTGTGGATTTAACCCAATGTTGTACTTGCGGCAATGCTCAAAGATGGCCTGTAAATGTACACCATGTTCAGCTCTCTTTTTAGATTTAGCTGCCAAATCATCAAGGTAAACCTCGATGATATCCTTAATGTCGTGAAATGCGTATGACATAGCTCTTTGAAAGGTAGCTCCGGCGTTTTTAAGGCCGAATAGAATTTTCCTATATGCGAAGGTCCCCCAAGGGCATATAAAAGTTGTTTTATGTTGGTCTTCCTTCTTTATCTAGATTTGGTTGTAACCAGAGAAGTTGTCCATAAACGAGAAGATTTAATTCCCGGCACATTCATCAATGATCTGATCAATGAAGGGTGTGGGGTAGTTATCTTTGGGACAAGCTAAGTTCAGATCTCTAAAATCGGTACAAACCCGGATAGTTCCTTGTTTTTTGTTAACGGGAACCAGATTGGATACCCAAACAGTCAAAGGAACAGGATAGATGAATCCAGCTTTTAAAATCTTTTCGACCTCGACTTTAATGGCAACAAACTTCTTAGGTTTCATTGGACGTAGTTTTTGCCGCACAGGTTTGGCATTAGGATGGTCAATATAAATTGTCAAACCCAAGGAGGTCTTTTGTTTCAATGGTAATAAGCATAATTTGTGCATAAACATGCCAAGCAGTTGATTTACTAAATGTAGATAATGATCCTACCAATCTATTCAGCCAACTCATTCCGGAAAGCAGACTAAGCTAATTCACACATCTAGGGATTTGATTGAAACTACCTTCCTACAGAAATCACCCAGTAGTTATAAAAGTAAGAATAGAAATAAACCAGATTGCTTTTGCAAGAAGTTAAATCCTATAATTATCAAACTACAATAATTGATCTTTACCAAAATGATCCATCCAGCAGCTACTGTTACTCAATCATAATCTTCCTACTTTAAATCAATTGAAGATACAACAGCAATCAGAATCTAAGTTTGGACTCTAACTGATAATTATTGGAAATCCTAGAAAGCATAAACAACTGAAAGATATTGGAATTGAGCTTGGATGTTACAACTGATTCAAACACACATGCATTAACTAAATTATCCTACACAGTCGACTGTCACACCAATCTGCTACAGCTATTCAAGATGCAATCGTGAACTACCAAAAGGAAAGCTAATTCTTTGTTGCAGCTACCAGTAACATCTGCAATAATTCCACACCACACAACAGAAGGAAAGCTAAATTACCCTACCTACTTAAACTAGCTATCCCTGTGAGAAGGCGAGCCCTGGCCTTCTAACAGAGATGCCAAGAATCACAACAAATTAAGACATAGAAATGAAGAACTCTGCTCTCATATTAATGATGGAAATTGACAGTATCAACGCTCTGTTACAGCTTATGCAAAATGGTAATTGTCCAACCCCAGGCTATGAGAGGCTTTGCATATTTATACATTGAAAGTGTAGATCACGATCCACTAAACTCGTGCAACAATGAAGATCTATGATCTTCATGCTGCGGAGTTACAACTAATTGTTATAGCCGTATTAAGTGAGGATGTTACTCATGAAGGAGTTGTTACTCCAGTAATCAATGGATCAACGGATTTGGCAAGCTGGAATGCGATCTGTCTGTTGCAGCTGGGTTTTGTTTCAGTGGAAGCTTGTTACAGATTCTTGTGGATGAATGCGTTGTCCCTTGAAGTTATGAGGAGCTGGTGCTTTGAAGAGTAACAGCTGGCGCCACTTGGCTGATACATCTGCGCTTTAGACTTTGACTAAATGAAATCACACAGATCAACATAAACCAAGGACTAGGATCTTGAACCTTAACAATCTTAGGCATAAAAATAAATAAAGCAATAACGAATTATACCTGTCAATATCATTGATTGATCTGGATAAAGACATGGATATAGCTTATGAAAGTAGGATGAAATTAGGGAAAAATCATGTAATAAGGATGGCCAAAAAGGGGCATTTCCTAGACCCAACATCTCCCCCCAACTATCTGACTGCATGTCTTCATGCAACAACCTCCCTTAGTCCGAATCTGAGTCTGAGTTGAATCTGTGAATATTTGTAAGATTGTAGGCAAGTTCTAGTGTCTCCCCTCGAGGCACAAACCCATAGCAGGATATCCAATGCTCCCAACACAACTCTTCTTCTTCTATAGTCAAAGCATAGCTGTTTCTGTAAGGACTCATAGAAAACCATATGAGAGGGAATTTGAATCTTAATCCAATCCACCAAGACCCACACTTTTTCATGCACTACACATATCTAGGAATCCTTGTCAAAGCTTGCCTGAAATTCTCAAAGCCATATGGATACATTTCCTTCAGAGACGAGGAAGAGTACAGCCATCTGTATTCACTACCTTCCAGGGCATCCTGCTGCATATTAAGAATCATTGGGACACATGTGGTAAGGATTTTATCTCGCAGGATTTCAGAGTATTGGGCAATTGAAAGAACCCTAAGAGATTTAGCATGATTTTCTATGAATGCTTTTGGATCCTGAGGTTCCCCCCTAATCCAGAGAGTAGAATTCTCCTCATTCCTGAGGATGGTTTGGACAACATCTCGCCATCTTACATGGTTAATGACAAAAGAGGCAAATGCCCTCAGCTGAACATCCCCTGGACAAGGTAATGGATTAGATGGAGAGTTAATATAACAAGATCTATCATGTAAATACAATTCACATAACAAATGTTGATCCTCAAAATCACTCTTCAGAAAAGTCTCCAAAAACTGAGTAGTTGTTGCCAAATTAAATGATCTCCCTTCCTTAAGAGACCTTAATTGAAATAAAGTTGTCTGCTCATGGATAAAGACAGGGTAAGAGGGGGATGGAGCCCTGCAACTCAGCAATTCTAGGGAAAGAGTATACATTTTGTCCTTTTCTCGTTGCAGGGACTTAAGTTTCTTCAATCCTTCCAATTTTTCTTGAAGTTTCTCCCACCGGAGTTTCTGGAAGAATAACTCCTCAGCCCACTTTTCTCTCAGCCCCTTAATGACATTCCTATGTTCTTGGAGAGAGATCATACATGTCCTGAACTGATCAATCCACTTTAGCCATTTATCCAACTCGATATTTAACCAGAGAATCCTCTTCTCCAGCCGTTGAAATATTCTGTCTTCTACCTCCTTTTCATCATCAGAGTCCAGATAAATGACTTCCTTGTTTTGATTTGGCACTATAACAGTTTCATCCTCTATTGGAGTTGCAGTGGTCTGTGCCTGTAATGTAGTCTCAGCCATGGATTTTGGGGATGCTGGTTCTTGTGTAATAGCATCATTTATTCCCATATCAACCTCAGCCCCCTCAGTCTGTGTTGCAGTCTCAGCCAATATTCTTAGGACTGATGGTTCTTGTGTGACAGCATCCTCCTTCTCCATTTCAACCTCAGCCATCTCAGTTTGTGTTGCAACTGTAGCAAATGATTTTGGAAACACTGGTTCTTGTGTAACAGTGTTTTCTTCTTGGTCTTTGATATCAAATGTTGTTGTCTGAGTTGCAACCTCACTAAATATTTTCAAGGGTATTGGTTCTTATGTAACAGTCCCCTGTTCTTCAATTTCTTTGAACTGTTGAGATTGTTTCTGGGTTATATCAAGTTTCTCTTATTGATGAGACTAATCTTGAAGAATCCCGGTATCCCCTGATGGCTGGGACTGTACTGTTTCATCTCCTAAATTTGAATTAGGGGTCTCTTCAACTCTTGGCTCATTTTCCCCCATCAATTCGATTTCTGGCATTCCTTCTTCCACCTCCTCTATCTGTACATGACTTTGTGATACAACTCCCAACACAACAACTCTGTGTCCTGTTGCAAAAAATATATCTCCACACTCTGGACAAACAGTCTCTTCATGCTTCTCATTTTCAAATGCAAAAGATGAATTTTCAAATAAGTTTGCAGCATTTGCTAATGTGTTCAAATTCTTCTCTGCTTGTTTTCCAGCTACTTCCTTCCATCTTTCCAGATCATTTCGCAATATCTGCACATCCTCCTTTAATAATTCATTTTCATGTAGGAGATTTTCGATTTGAGGTTCTTCTATGGAAAGTTCCTGCATAGCAACAGATGACTTGGGATTCAAAATGGGAATCTCTATATCTATCCCTGTTATAGGTGCTTTCTCTACCATAGGTGACTCACTATTTTCTCTGACTGCTCCTGCTGTCTCTGCTAAGGGTGCTTCAATATTACCCCCAATTGCATCCACTGTCTGTGCTTCTGCTGCTGCTATCACAACTGCCTCTACTACTACTGCTGTCACAGCTGCTTCTGTTGCTGTTGCTGTCACAGCTGCTTCTGCTGCTGTCACAGCTGCTTCTGCTGCTGTTGTTTTCATAGCTGCTTCTACTGCTACAGCCGATCGAGTCCTTCTTTTCCTCACCATTCCCACTGGGTGTTCCTCACTGCGTACTGCTATTGGTGCTTTGATAGCTTTGATTTTTCTTTTCTTTGTTGCAATGGGTGTCTGACCCCTGTTTCCTGATCCTACTCTTCGTTTCTTTGACATAGGGGTCTTTTCCTCGATCTTTTCTTCTTCAATAATGGTCCCCCTTATTTCCAGAGAGGACACAACCTCCAAAATTTCCACAGTCCCTTCTCCTACGATTCCTGTCTGATATCCTTCCTCCTGAATTCTTGTTTCTGCAATTGCAGCTTCTACTATCACAACTTCAACAGCTGCTCCAGTTTCAGCTTTTTTCATTTGAGTATCTACTTCTGCAGCTACAGCTTCTGATTTTTCTACCTCCTGCGCCATGGTTTCCATCACAATTTCCTCAGCAACAGGGTTTTATGTTGATGTTGCTTCTCCCTTATTTACTTCCTCTTCGTCACTGGTCTAGTTTTCTAATGCTCTAGCCTCCCCCCCAACTAGATTTGAGGAACACCAGTCCTCTCTATCTTCACCAACACCCTCCATTTCTAATACAAGTTGTATGATTGGTGCATATCCAGCCAGAAATTGTTCCCAGGTTAAATTACGATTTGCAATGGCTCTTAAGACTAGTAATTTGATTAGGCCATGATTAGTAAGGGAGGAAACTGGGTGTTGGGCAGTTCTTGCATATCCATCCATGGTTTGTAGGGCTTTAAGCAGATAAAATGGTATATTCACCAAATTGCCATGACGTAAATGAGACAGTAAGGGAAGTTCAGAGAAGGAAACAATTTGGTACCTACCTCCACAAGAGATGTATCTTTTCACAAAGATTGCCACTTGATTCCAGGGTGGTGGTAAAGATGCCAGTTCCATCCAACGGCGCTTTGGACTAGCCTGCTCTCCAACTACCAAAAATTCTCTCTCTGCATTTGCATTATGTGCCTTCCATCCAAATAACTTCTTCCCAACCAAGGGTAAGCCAGTAACCTCTGCTATGATTTCTTCTGTAACATCCACACGTAGTCCCCTGACCTCAAAGTGAGTATCAGTCAGGTTGAGGGAAAATTGCAATGTGGTTTCTGTGTGGAAACCGTTCAATCATTCAAAGTATTCCATCCAACCTGCTGCTGTAAAAATATTAAGAACTTCTGCATTGGCACGTACAGCTTCTGTATTTACTGGTTCATGTCAGACTGGGTTTCCCATTTTAATCCCTCCTCAAAGTTAAGAACGAATGCAACAATTTCCAGTCTAGACATGGAAGTTGAAGTTTTACGAACATGCAAAGGGTCGTTGGGGTTCAAAAATCACGTTTTAGGCAAGTGTGCGCCAGTATGAACATTCCGTTGGGACGAGGAAGTTGGCAGAATTGGGGTAATAGGTGCAAATCGGGTAAGGTGACAGGAAATAAATACAACCATGATCCTGACATAATCCCTAGAGGTTAATTCGTATGGGTTCGTTAATCGAGGGCTACGACAGTACATAATCGTTATTAACGTATTTAATTTTCTGCCAAATCATGTAAAAGATGCGATCCGTACCTTTGTGTTTATGATTTTTAGCCATGGATCAATCATTACAGCCGATCGTCGTCCTTGCGAGTATGAATGCACATGTGCTGAAGTGATATGGCCACCGCCACCTGGGCTGACAGCTACTCAAGACACTCAAAATTTTCCTTCATGGCAAGCCATGATTGGATCTTGTGGAGAGAGCAACAAAACTGACACCTGATTGAATCATTATTGACATCATCAATCGGAGAGCATACAGAATGGCGGAGTCATAGCTGCTAGTCTTAGCAAAAATAAGCAAAAATGGTGGAGTCGCAGCTGTACGGAAGGAGCGGAAATGAAGTGGAAATAACGAAGTCGCAGCCGTTGGGTTTAGCGGAATAGTCAAGAATAGCGGAGTCGCAGCTGCTGGGTTTAACAGAATAGTCAAGAATAGCGGAGTCGCAGCTGCTAGGTTTAACGAAATAGTCAAGAATAGCTGAGTCGCAGCTGCTGCATTTGGCCGATTGGTCAGGAATAGCAGAGTCCCAGCTGCTGAAATAGTAAGAATAGTCAAGGATAGCGGAGTCGCGGCTGCTGCATTTGGCGGATTGGTCAGGAATAGCGGAGTTGCAGTTGCTGGAATAATAAGAAGGAGCAAGGTAAGGAGTCGCAGCTATGTGATATGAAGTAATGGGAAAATTTTTAGCTGACTACTAAAAGGTAACGAATCATCCATCTTCTTAAAAAAGAGCTTTATTAGATCAGGAACAATGCAAGGTGCCCGCAGTCGTCTGGTCTAGTCACGACCGTTATTCCTCCAATTAATTCCTGCATAGAATTCTTCAAACAAACCTGATCAAATGCAAAATGAAAAAATAGATAAAATACAGAATGAAAAAAAGAAAATGAATTATTTATGTACAAATCATGTGGATATTGTAGTTCCCAAAAATTGACAGGGGTTGAGAAAAATCCCTGTCCCGGCGTTAGCTGATAGTCTGGATCCTATGCAACATGCGAAACGAAAGCTTACCTTGAGATCAGCTTGTGATCCAGTCGTAGCCGATGACCATTTGCGAATAATGGTACTTTGTTTTCATCAATGGTGATTAACCGGACTGTTCCATTATCGAATACCCGATCTATCTGATAGGGGCCCAACCAACGGGTATGCAACTTGCCTTTAAAGTCCCTCTTAAACCGTGAATCATACAACAGGGCCCAGTCCCCCTCTTGGAAGACTTTCTTCTTTATAAATCGATCATGCCACTTAGAGCGTTGTTGTTGGATTAAAGCTGTATGATGTACTGCAGCTGTGCGCTTCTCATCCAATTCATTGAGTTGATTCAGTTGGTTCCTCTATGCCTCTAATAAATCCAGGTTTGCTTCCACAGTTGTTTTCAAGGTTCTGATTTCAAATTCAATTGGAAAAACAACATTCTTACCATACACTAACTGATATGGGGAAAAACCAGTGGTTTTACACCATGTAGTACGATAGGCCCATAGTGCCTCTAGAAGCCTTTCAGCCCAATATTTACGATGGCTCTTCACTGTTTTTGTCAGAGTAGCCTCGATAACCTTGTTTGTGCTCTCCATTTGCCCATTGGCCTGTCGATGATATGGCGAGGTTATTCTGTGCTAAATATGAAATTTCTATAACAGTGCTTCCAGCTTGTGAGACACAAACTATGGTCCACCGTCTATAATGATTTCCTTAGGTACTCCGAACCGAGTAAAAATCTCTTCATATAGGAAATCAATCACAGCTTAATCATTGGCCTTAACCAAGGCTACAGCTTCTACCCATTTGGCCATGTAATCTGTGCAAACCAAGATGTGAACTTTCTACTTTGAGGGAGGGTTGATAGGCCCTGCAAAATCTAGAGCCCACCTATCAAATGGTTCAACCACAAGTTGTGGCTGCAAAGGCATCTCATCTAATCTGTTGGGTTGGCCCATCCTTTGGCAGCTATCACATGCCTGAACATACTTCTTTGCATCCCTGAACAATGTGGGCCAGAAATAGCCCATTCTCAAAACTTTATGACCTATCCTTTTGTCAGCAAAATGTCCCCCACAGGGCTCATCATGGAAAGCTTTAAGAATACTAAAGATTTCATCTTCTCTAACACATCTTCTGATCTCTAAATCAAGCCCTGTGTAGAAAAGATGGCCATCAATCCAGCAGTACCTAGCACTCTATTGTATGATCTTCCTTTTTTCTCTCTATGACAGATGTGTTGGGAGCTTACCTGCAACCAAAAAGTTAGCAATATCTGCATACCATGGGGAATGAGCTGATACTGCAAACAAATGCTCATCAGGGAAGGAATCTTCGACTGGTAAATTGTCATCACTGTTAGTAAGTCGAGATAAAAAATATGCAACAACATTCTCCTTTCCTGGTCTATCAATAATTGTGATATCAAATTCCTGTAGCAATAACAACCATCTAGTAACTCTAGCATTCGTGAATGGTTTATTCATTAAATACTTGATAGCAGAATGATCAGTGTGCACAAAAGTAGAATATCCAGTAATATAATGTCTAAATTTGTTGATAGCATATACAATGGCAAGAAATTTCTTTTCTATGACAGTATAATTCAGTTCAGCAGGAGACAAATTTTTACTAATGTAGTAAATGGCATAAGGATCATTACCTTCCTGCTGTCCCAAAACTGCTCCAATGGTAGTATCTGAAGCATCTGAAGAAATGTGAAAAGGCAGAGCCCAATTGGGCCCTCGTAAGATGGGTGTTGTTGATAACCTTCTCTTTAGCTCAATAAACATTGTTTGGCATGCATCATTCCAGACAAATTGTGCATCCTTCATCAACAGAGTGAACAAAGGAAAAGCTAGTTTGGAAAAAATTTCTATGAACCTTTTGTAATAGCCAGCATGCCCCAAGAATCTACGTACATCCTTCTGTGTTCCAGGAGTTGGTATATTTTCAATTACCTTGATTTTGGATGGATCTACCTGGATACCATCAGAAGAGATGAAGTGCCCCAGCACTAGGCCTCCACTCATCATCATGTGGCACTTTTCAGTGCTTGAAGAGAGATGGCTTTGTTCACAGCGTTTCAAGACCTTTTCTAAATTTTTCAGTGCTTCTTCATAACTATCACCATATGGAGTAAAGTCATCCATAAAAATTTCCATGCAATCATTCACCATTTCTGAAAAGATTCCAATCACTGCTCTCTGATATGTAGCTGGTGCGTTGCACAACCCAAAAGGAAGTACTCGGTATGCAAAAGTTCCCCAGGAGCAGGTGAAAGTGGTTTTGTCCTGGTTTTCTGGAGCAATTTGGATCTGGTTATAGCCACTAAAGCCATCCAGAAAGGAGAAATACTTTTTCCCAGACAAGGTATCAAGGACCTGATCGATGAAAGGTAAGGGGAAATGGTCCTTCTGCATTCCTTTATTCAATTCTCTATAATCCACGCAGACCCTCCATTTCCCATTCTTCTTTGGCACAATCACAAGTGGAGAAACCCACTCACTGTTTGAAATCGGGTATATGAATCCTGCTTCCAAAATTTTTTGGATTTCTTCTTTCACTATGTCCCTTAGGTTCGGGTTCATCCTTCGTTGTGGTTGACATACAGGCCTGGAGTCGCTCTTAATATAAATGTGATGGGTGCACAGATGAGAAGGAATTCCTTTCATGTCTGTGTACTCCCAAGTGAAAGCTCCCCTACACTGTTTCAGCAGAGTGACTAGTTGTTCCAGCTCTCTAGGTGCCAGATTAGGATTGATATTCAATGTTTTTCCTGGCCCAATTTCTACTGGAACACTCTTCAAATTCTTGAGTACTGGAATTATACTGTCATCACCGATTGGAGTTTCTTCTATAAGATTTTCTTGTTCTGTTATAGCTAGAGTACTGTCCAAGATGTGATTGATATTTTTATTGACTGACGTCGGCTCACTGATGAAACTATTAATGGCATCATCCTTTGTTTCATCTTTAAACGTTAAGGCTCTCCCTATGGTTAATAATGGTTGCACGCCCTCTTCCTCCTCTAAATCTTCCCATAATCGAGTCTCAGCTTCTGTGCTTGGTCGAGTTGGAGGGTACAGGGTTAGGCTCTTGATCTTAGTTCTGTCTGAAATGGTCATAGATCCTGACCGATAGCTGATACAGGCATCTGCTATGGCCAACCAAGGTCTTCCCAGGATCAGTGGGTGTCCCTCCAACTGGGATTTCGGTTGTAACACCAAGAAATCCGTAGGGTATTCCCATGAGTCGACTGAGATCACAAGGTCATCTAGGATCCCTTCAAGCTTGATCGTTGATCTATCAGCAAGTTCCAAAACAGTAGGGGTTGGCTGAAGATTAGTGAGTCCCATTTTCTTCACAATTTCTATGGTCATAACGTTACTAGTTGCACCTAAATCTACCAAGACGTTGGGGATTTGTGTGTTCTCTATGTGAACTGTAACAGTCAGATTCCCAGGGTCATCATATTTTGCCACAGGGGTCTTTTCCATTATTAATTCGGAAAGTTTTCCTAGTACGTGGACAGTGGGAGAATCCCTGGGCCTTCTTCCTGGTTTCTTAACACATAAATCTTTAACAGTCTTGGCATAAATGGGCACATCATGGAGGGCCTGTAACAGTGGAATTTTAACATACAATTTTTTTCAATTCTCCCACGAGATCAAATCGAGGTTGTTCCAATGTTTTCTGCAGGGCCAATCGTTCAGGGTATGGTGGTTCTCTATTCAACTGTGTAGGCTGTGACACATCGTGTGTTACTTTCTGAGTTTCAGCTACTATTTCAGTAGGAGTATCATCATCGTCAATGATGGGGCTTGCTGAATTAACCATGTTCTCATAGTGTTGATTTACTCCAGTTTCAATCACAGGGGATGAAACATCCTCAGTGATAATAGGTTCCACCACCCTCCCTGATCGTAATTGTATATCATTGCAGGGAATCTGAGTGATGGAATACGCAGGCATGTTGGCAATCTCAAATTGATGGACTGCTTTATTGTTTGGTTTCGGGTTAGGTTGTGCAGGTAGTTGTGGTCGAAGTGATGCATTCATAGGTGCGACATTGTTTTGGAAAGGGAGTTGTGGTTGCTGATACTGTTGGTGTTGATACTGTTGATGCTGATATTGTTGAGGAGGGTATTGTTGATACTGAGTCTGGTGATGGGGAAAGTTATTTCCTTGGTAAGAATTTCTCCAGTTGGAATTCCAAGGAGCATGGTTTGACTGTTGTGACCATGGTGTCCATGAGTTAGGATTTTGCATTGGGTTTTGAGATGGATGCCACTGGTTGTTAGAATAATGTGAAGGGAATTGTGTATCCATATTATGCATATTGTTCATTCCATTCATATTATTCAGAAAAAATGTTGGGTCTGGATTCATACCTTGGTTTCGATGCTGCCATGGTTTCTTCTGTGCCATGAAGTATGCTGGCTCCACATCCAGAATGGATCCCTGCCAGACTGCTTTGACCTTAGGTAAGGAAGGACATTCCTTAGTATCATGCTCGAGTTCACATATCCTACATACCTCTGCTTTGTCCAACGAGCATTCCTTCAGTGGGTGCTTTTTCCTACATCTAGGACAGAATACACCAAGTGTAATATCTTCTACCACTTGCTTCTGCTTTGCTATCATGACATCTAACTCTGAGGAAATGGAGCTCATCATGTCTGTTTTAAAATTCTCCATTAAGTTTCATATTTTTGCTCGAGTGGCCCCTCCACTAGATGACTTCTGAGTCCTAGTGAAGACATCCTGGTCTCGATCCTTGTCTCGTTTGCTGGTTCTAGAGGATCCCCTGGAGTACCTTCGACATAATTCAACAATCTTTTCGAAAGGTTCCTTCGAGATGTCCCCTTTTCCCAGCAGATTTAACATATCAAGGCAGTCTTCTCTAATTCCTCTTAGTAAGATGATCTTGAGCACATCCTTGCCAATCTCAGCATGACCAGATCTCTGTAAATTGTACAACAATATTTCCACAAAGTCTTCCAAACTTTCTTCATCCTTCGGAACCATTTTAAACAACTCCTCTTTTCTATCCCTAGTTCTGCAATATTCTTGGTACTTAGAAAGGAAGGTGTTTTTCATTTACTCCCAAGTAGTAATGGTCTCACAACCCAGACTCATGAACCAATGCAAAGCATTTCCTTTCAAGGTGGTTGGGAATAACTTCAGTTTCTAAGCACTAGAGGTGTAATCATAACTGCGACAGAGGATATCAAACTCAAAAAGAAACTCATCAGGATCCTCAGAGGACTTACCATGAAAATTCGGGAGAACTGATGGTGAGATATTTTTAATAGGAGTTGATCTAGGTATCTGGAGGATAGGGAATTCTAATGTAGCCACAGTATTACCAGGCTGATTATTTTCTCCTTCTTCTCTCCGGTTATTCCCATGTTCGTTCTCGCCCTCCTGTTCTCTACCAACCATGGTTCTAGTCCAAAATTCAACAGCTTCCTTTATGCGTTCTTCCTCTGCTTTAGCTTATTCTTCTCTTCTCCTCTCTTCTTCTCACCTTCTCTCTTCCTCTGCTATTCGGCGAGTCTCCAACCACACCTCTTTAGTAACTCTAGTTCCATTGATATGATAGATCTCCTCTCTATCTGGTGCACCTACAACACTTCCCTTATCTTCAGGAGGTTTACTTTCTGCAACATGAGTTGAAGGTCTCGTTGTATTCTCCATTGTGGATGCTGAATGTTCAAGATTGGGAGGAATAGAATTTCCCCTGCCTGTAGAGTTCTGTGGTGGTCTAGTGGAAGAATCATCTCTAGCAATTATCTCATCAATGTATGTGTGTCTTTCGTGACCTGCATTACGACCTCGACCTCTTCCACCTACAATGTTAGTATTCAAAGGGGGTTCCCAATTTTGCTTTTCTTGTATTCATGCATGCTGTAAATAATTGAACTAAAATAAAATCAAATGAAACCAACTACTAACTCTGTCTATCTATTACCATCCCCGGCAATGGTGCCAAAATGTTGGTCACCCTATATGTCAGTTAATTAAAGCTAACACACGGGATGGTCAATATAAATTGTCAAACCCAAGGAGGTCTTTTGTTTCAATGGTAATAAGCATAATTTGTTCATAAACATGTCAAGCAATTGATTTACTAAATGTAGATAATGATCCTACCAATCTATTCATCCAACTCATTCCGGAAAGTAGACTAAGCTAATTCACACATCTAGGGATTTGATTGAAACTACCTTCCTACAGAAATCACCCCGCGGTTATAAAATTAAGAATAGAAATAAACTAGATTGCTTTTACAAGAAGTTAAATCCTATAATTATCAAACTACAATAATTGATCTTTACCAAAATGATCCATCTAGCAGCTACTGTTACTCAGTCATAATCTTCCTACTTTAAATCAATTGAAGATACAATAGCAACCAAAATCTAAGCTTGGACTCTAACTGATAATTACTGGAAATCCTAGAAAGCATAAACAACTGAAAGATATTGGAATTGAGCTTGGTTGTTACAGCTGATTCAAACACACATGCATTAACTGAATTATCCTACATAGTCGATTGTCACACCAATCTGCTACAGCTATTCAAGATGCAATCGTTAACTACCAAACGGAAAACTAATTCTCTGTTGCAGCTGCCAGTAACATCTGCAATATTTCCACACCACACAACAGAAGGAAAGCTAAATTACCCTACCTACTTAAACCGGCTATCTCTGTGAGAAGGTAGGCCCTGGCCTTCTAACAGAGACGCCGAGAATCACAACAAATTAAGACACAGAAATGAAGAACTCTGCTCTCATATTAATGATGGAAATTGACAGTATCAACGCTCTGTTACAGCTTATGCAAAATGGTAATTGTCCAACCCCAGGCTACGAGAGCCTTTGCATATTTATACGTTGAAAGTGCAGATCACGATCCACTAAACTTGTGCAGCAATGAAGATCTATGATCTTCATGCTGCGGAGATACAGATAACTGTTGCAGCCATATTAAATGAGGCTATTACTCATGAACGAGCTGTTACTCCAGTAATAAATGGATCAACGAATTTGGCAAGCTGGAATGCGATCTGTCTGTTGCAGCTGGGTTCTGTTTCAGTGGAAGCTTGTTACAGATTCTTGTGATGAATGCGCTGTCCCTTGGAGTTATGAGGAGCTAGTGCTTTGAAGAGTAACAGCTGGCTCCACTTGGCTGATACACCGGTGCTTTAGACCTTGACTAAATGAAATCACACAGATCAGAATAAACCAAGGACTAGGATCTCGAACCTTAACAATCTTAAGCATAAAAATAAATAAAGCAATAATGAATTATACCTGTCAATATCATTGATTGATCTAGAGAAAGACATGGATATAGCTTATGAAAGTAGGATGAAATCAGGGAAAAATGATGTAATAAGGATGGCCAAAAAGGGGCATTTCCTAGACCCAACATGATGCATATCCTCCCAGGGTCGTTCTGAGATGTTCATGACCTCTAAGATGGCTTCATCTGAAGAGAAGGTCTGATCTAGGAGATCATGGTTACTTTGAGAGTTCAAGGCCCAAACAGGTGAAGTATAGGGATCATATTCCTCCATCTTGGGAGGATTTTGATCCGTTTCTACCGAAGCCATTTGAATAGCTTGATAAGCGAGCTCTATGGCAGAAAAGGGAACACTACTCTCCATTTCCTCATGGTGTGCAGAAGTATGTGTCTTTCCATCATTCTTTTCATCTAAGGTTTTTTCTTAAGAGGTTCCAACCGATGAGGTGGATGTTAGGATATTCCTATACTCCATCCTAGTCCTACCAGCCTGTCAATTATTTTCATTATCAGTCTTGCATGCATTTCATGCATCCGCATGCTACCCAGTCATCATGTTGACACCTCCAGCACCTAATCCCTAGTCTTCTAGCACTCGGGAGCTTATTTCCACTCAGATTGAGCCCTCCTAGCCAGTGATACGCCCACTTCTTTCCCACCACTTGAGAAGGGCGCCTTTTCTCACCTGCCACTCTTGTTTTACTTCAGTTAGTTGAGTTATCATCAGTTCTTTCCTTGATTTAAGGCTAGACTGACTCTCAACTAACTGTATCACTCCGATGGACCTCCGATGAGACTTGACTGCCCCTTCTGAATCCAGATAGCTCCTCATGTGCCCTCCACTGAGCCTCCTTCATTCAGTTAGTGCCTCCATGTGCCAGTTACACCTACCACACTCAGTTAGACTCAGTTTGATTGATGGTTGACAGTTACTTATGCATTGATGACTCCACCGATGATGAGATAGACTTCTAGTTGTGCTTGATGACACTCCACTGATTTTGGATCTATCCATGCAGGATAATTCGAGTCACACCTAGTGTATTCGAATCCTGAGCATTGTATATTTATTGTTTTACTATTCAGATTAATCTAACATGTGTAATTATTCTGCCTCTATCTGAGCTCCTTTGGATCTATGTTCTACTGCTCTATTCTTCTTCTATTATTCCTAAATTCTTTCATTGTGAGGTTTACATCATCTCTTGGATCTACTGTGAGCATTTTCACAGTGGAACCAACCTCCGAAATGGAATTAGAAAAAACTCTTAATGGAAAGTACACTTCCGATGTAATGGTGAAAATTGGAGCAGTGTTAGGTGTTCATATTGGTGTGGAAGTGGAAAAGTTCCCAAAAGGGATGAGCCTTTAAACATTCCTACCCCAACATCCTGAATCACCGTCGTTGCATCCCCTACATAAGGTACATTCGAGTGGAGACCAGTTTCAGGTGAGCAGTAATCTAGTTGATCGATTGTAACAATCTTCCGTTGTTGGGGGAACCGAATGACTCAGAATACAGAAGATACTACAGCCGTCATCTTGTGTATCCAACTGCGTCCCAATAGAAAATTGTAGTCTATGGGTGCATCCACTACCTCCACATCTACTTGAACTATTCACCCCCCCAGTTCAACTGGGCAAGCCAAGATACGTCCATGAGGTGGGTATGAATATCCATAAAACGCTTTGAGAATTGTGTGGGATGGGACTAAGGTGGGTGATCCCAAAGCTTTCCAACAAGCTAGTGACATGACACAAGTGGAGGTTCCTTCATCCATAATGGTTCGAAAAATGTTCTTACCATGTGAAGTTACCTTAATTTGGAAAGTAATTTGGGAGGGAAGCCTACATGTGGGATGTTCTAAGTCAAATGTGATCAAATTAGTGTCTCATGGATCAATAGCACCGATAGCAGACAATAGTGCTTTCCATTGAGCGGGACAACTTTGAAACACCTCCAAGGCAGACATTGCACAAGGAGCTTGATCTAAATCTTCAACCACATTGTAGTTTTGAGCAGCTCACGCATTGGGGTTGTGTGTTGTTTTGCGGAGGACCCCTTTTGGAGGTCAAGGCACCATGTCTATGGTTGGTTTTTCAATATTTAGAAAACCACTAGCCAGTGATCCAACTGTTTCAACATCTTTTGAAGGTATGTCATAAGAATGAGCCCTTGTTTGGATGTGGATGTCATGTTCACCAATTGTGAAGATATTAGCGTTGGGTGGATTGCCCCCTGGTGGGGGGTTTGCCTGGTTTCCTCAAGGTGGAGGTGTTGGCGCCGCAACAACCATATGTTGTTGCTGGGGGAAGGGTTGAGTTAGGATAGCAGGTTGTGGTTGTTTCCCTCCTCGCTGTGCCAACATGCGATGAATATCATCCATATGAGGAGAAAGATGAGTAGGATGGTCCTCTTGGCAAATTTTGCAAGGGTATTTGTTTTTCCTATTTTCATGATTTCCTTCGATAGGATTATTCACCTTAGGTGCATCTCCTGTCCTAGGGTTAGCATTGGGATTCTTATTTTGCTTCTTCTTTTTTCCTTTTGGGTCCACAGTTTGAACCGTAAGTACTTCAGAAGTTTGGGTAGGAGTTGCATACTGCTGAGTTGCTTGGCCAGCTATGGGTTGCGTATTTTGAACAGACATTTGTCCCAATTGTTGGGTAATCTATTCAACTTGGTTTACAGATCCAATCACACCATCGGTATGAGGTCCTTTTGGCGTCCTAGCTAGATCAGACGCAGGTCTTACAGCATGGGGTATTAAGTCATAAATTGTGCCTGATTGGGAATATACTAAATCATGGTGGTGAGCACTCTGAATGAGTTATTCTTCGGCCATGGCTCCTGACATAGTTGCATCTTTGGCAAGAGTAGGCAATAGTGATTTGATGAACCAATCTGCTAAGAATTAATCAGGGATTTCAGCTTTTATAATCCTTCGACGTCTCCTCCACTCGTGGATATGATCCGTGATGTGAGTAGCGGTGGATTGCCTAAGTGAAGTTAAAAGTTTAGTTCCCGTCTCATAGCGGATAGTTAATTGAAAATGTGTCAAAAATGCCATAGCTAAGGATGAAAATTTTGTGAATGTATTGCGGGGCAACTCAATATACCATTTCGTAGCATTTCCCGTTAGGGTCCACTGAAACAACCTCAACCTAATACTATCATCTACTAGGGAATTGGATGAACACCATAAATGGAATGTCATCACATGATTTGATGGATCTTCCCCTGGTTTTCTGTCAAACTTGGGTATGTCTGAGGGTAGTTTGGTTGTTATGGTTGGCTACCCATTCAAATGAAGAACAGGGTCATTAGTCAGCTGGGATAAATCTGGTAGATTCAATGTGGCTAGAAATGGTGACTTGGATGATATTGAAGCAAACGTTTGATATCCGAGGGAAGCTTGATGGCTCCATTGTTGTGGTCCTTGGGTTTGAAAGTTATTCCAAGCCGGATTACCTCCTTGTGGAGATTGCATCCAAAAAGATGGGTTATTTCCTGAATATTGTCCATTCCATTGTGGGATAAGATGCATGTATGCATTGCCCCTTGCAAAAGTATGTTCCATTGAGGTTGGCTACTTCACTACAAGAAAAAACCTCATTGGTGAGGGTCATGCTTGTGACGGACCTTTAAGGGTTGTCACCAATGTCGTATATGATGATGGTCCTTAAAACATCGTCATTATAAGTTCCTTTTGAGGTGTTCCTTTAAGGTTCGTCACCAAATCCCTTTTCAGTGAGAGTTTTGGTGAGGGTTGTTAAAGGCCCGTTTCTAATTCTCTCTTTGGTGACACTTATAGTGACGATCTTTTATTGGCCCTCACCAATACTCTTTTTGGTTACTTTTGGTGACTGTAGAAAAATGTTTGTCACCATTGATCATTCTAATGAGTTTTTGATGACGCTCTGTGACCGTCTCTATAGTTTTTGACAAAAGATAGTGGTTCAAGACCACTGCTATGGAGTCTTTGTCATTATGTGTCCAAGTTCATAGTGGTTAGAGTCAATCAATTTCTTGATAAGTTAGTGTGTCAATGGTATTAGGTGCAATATCACTTATTTTGGGGGGTTAAGTGTGATAGTTATCAATATCACTTATGTCCATGGGTTAAGTGTGACAATTATGAATATCACATATTGCTTCCACTACTTTTACATTCAATAATTGTTTGCAATTTAGCTGCCATGTTTGCACCATCCAATTTATTCTCATGAGAACAAATGTGAATAACTTTTGAATTGTTTGTTAGGATTTCTTGAGAATCTTAAGCTTATAAGTCTATCTCCTACTTATTTTCCTTGTAACTTGACAATTAGCTCAAAATTAATCTCACTTACTTTGTCAGAAATGATGTCAATGTTGGGGTTTTTTACAGCTTCACTACACATGACACCATCCATTCTTTGTTCATTAGACACTATACTTTTATTAGTTTCTTTCTCACTTATGTTAACAAGTAAATGCCTTCTATTTTGATAAACATAATAATTTCCATCAAAATGATGCTTACCTATTGTGTCTTCAATTCTTTGCTTTGTTTCTTCAATTTTATCAGTGGCATGGGGGGTATCATTTCCCTCAAGTAATGAGAATTACTTAGTTGTCCTTTGAGTCAATGCATGACTCAAGCGTCTTAGGTTTATCACTAGCAATTTCCCTTTAGATGAAGTTCCACTAGTATGTGTAGGAACCATATTATTGTGTAGGAACCCTATTATTTAAGACATAATCAAGCCAGTTAATTCCAATAATGAACGAGACTAACTTGCTAACTAGCTACGCAATGGTTCCCCTCCATGGATAGATTCTTAGAGAGACTGTGGCCATTTAGGCCATTGAATTTTGAGACAATAACATGTCTCTGATGCCCTTAGATGTTATGGGTTGCACGCGTGCTACACTGATGCAACCAATGGTTTTTTCTCCTTGGTTTGAGAGGATTGGGAAATCTTCTTAGACCATTGCAATTATTGGTCTTCAACAAGGAATTTCTAGTAAGCGCGTGTCATCAACTCATGTTGACTATGTCCCTAACCTTTGTACACACCGCTCATTTCTCCTACCGATTGAATGATCTGGTGAAGTGTTTGGATCATGTCAATGAAGGTGGCTCATCACCTTCGACATCATGAGAAGTTTAATGAACCTTATCATTTAGAGGAAGGAGAAGTCATAAAAAGGTTACCATAGGTGAATCTATGGTAGGCTCATTAACAAGCAATTATCAAACGATACCCCTTTGTGGGATAGGGGATAGTTGCACGACCCGTGTGGTCGGCTTTGTTGTGAGTGGTGGTGCCTCGCCCTTCCATCCACACAATGCGACTAGCTTGGTCAGTGGGTATAGGAGGTTGGATCCCACTAAGATGTGGGGTGGGAGATGACTACGACCCATGTGACTAGCTTCATTGAGGGAGGCGATGCCTTGTCGTTTCATTTGCACGATGTTGTTTCCTTGATCATGGATCATGAGAAATCAAATCTCCAATACAAGCTCTCACAAGCCCCTTTCTTCCACAATCCATAATCATCGAGGAGTGTTCAGTGGATGGGTGAAAACGCTATGCAACGCATTGGGTTGGCCACCCTAGTCATCCCTGCCATCCTCTCATGATTCCATCCCAAAAGTTGGGTAGTTTTTTGGGTTCTTTTATGAATCACATTTCTTGGTGTATGTGGCATATATCCAACAACTCTTAAATTTTCCCCTTAATTTCTTCATTTTCAAAGAATTAAATCCTACATAAAGCCTCGTTTGGCATAACAACTTTATCTCTCAGGTTGATTCCATGCATGTTCAATTGGATGGCTTGGATGCATTTGATGAGGTTCTCATAACAACTCATGATAATAGTACTATAATACGTCATCCAATGTCTTCTATTAATTTGACCTCTCCTATCAAACTAGAAGCATGTTTTATGAGTACCCATGGTCTTGGTGACAATTGAAAGGTGCTAATTTATCTTCCTTTTGGGATCACAAAATGATAAAGGAAAACTATTATGAGGCATTGATTAGTTTATGAGCTTCAATGCCAAAATTAGTGCTAAATATTAGATGGTTGGGTCTTTTTACCTCATCATCACACATGCTTGGGATTTTCTAGTAGTTAGTGCTTGTTCTTACATAGTTAGTAGAATGCATCTCAATACCATTTTTCCATGAAAAACTTCCTTAGGGAAACTCTTCAGACACTCTCTCACATTTCATGAATGGCGCCCAGAGTAAATGTTGTTGATATACAACATGTATGCCTAACCTTGAGGGACTAAGGTGGATTTGACATTGTGACCTCTTTGGCTAATACGACTTCAGCATGCCAAGTTAAACCACTTCAACCAACCCCAAGGAATTTTTGCATTCCACTAAATAATGTGTGGACAAGTGAAAATAACTCAACACACATTTAGTGGAACTATGCTTATCTCTACTGTAATTGACTAATATGGAAAATCCATGTTGCATTTTCGTAAGGTACACATATTTGTTCTTTCTGAGCCAACCGATGAGTAGGGATCACAACATACACCCAAAAATAGATTGCTTATTCACTATCTTGTTCAAATTAAATATTAGTGAACCCAAACAAAAAATAATATATTCATTCACACAAACATTAGCAATGAATCAACTCCAAATTCCCATTAAGTTTATGAAAATGTATGACAATGTATGGACAACTTGAAGTTGAGCAAAATATTCAAGCAACCGACTATTCAAGTATTCACAATCTCATGATATGGTATTTGTCATCTAGTTAAGGGATACAAACGTTTTGTCTTCTAGTCTATTCATATTGTCTATACTGAACAAAGTACACAAATTCCCAAAGTGGAAGAGACAAACAAGGAAGATGATTTGTCTTGAATATTGGCCTCCCATGCACAAACTATTGATCTCCTCAACTACATCAATATGTCATGTCTACAACAAGAATCACTGCACTATGTTATGAAATGCATATCACATGATTGAAATTTATGCCCATGCGACTAGGTCACAACACCACAAGTGTGTGACAAAGAATATCGATGTTTTTATAACACACCATTACTTGCCAAGTTTAATTTGTGTTGAATATTCACCATTGAAATGTGCATCGAGCACCAATACCTTTATACTAACATGCATATCAAACACAACAACCAAATCCACAGGTATGTGCTTAAAAAAATTCTTAATGAACCTCTCCCATCAATTTGATCAATTAATTATGGACTTAGTCAAACTTGTTTGAATAACAAGTATATCCACATAGACCGAACACCAAGGACACCGCTCACACACAGAGATCATAGATTGGTACACTAGTGTTTTGACATGGTTAAAACCCCCTAGAGGGAAATAGTCCACGGCCACGACCAAATAGATTCTACGGAGCAATTTATTATGCAGAAGAAAAAATATTACATGAGCTTCTCTCAATAATGGATCATTCAGCAAGTGACCCTCCATGCTCTTTAAATAGAGATCATGGACCAATCAGGTGTTAAGCCATAGATCAAGTGTCGTTAAGATCAATAGAAGTTGAACTGTCGGATCACTTTATATCGTGACCATTGGATTACATATATAAAAATGCATACCTAATGGATATACTAGACCAATATGAACTTAACTAACTCCTAAGTGTCAAAAATATCCTAACATCCCCCCTTAAGAACAACTTGGGATAGGATTGAAGGATTTACAAAAGTGACACAAAATTAGGAGAAGGAAGGAGGCATTAAAGCCTATCCCCCCTTAATGACAACTTCATGTACTCCTAGCATAGTTTGAAGTTTGGAAAACTTCGCTTCGCTAAGAGACTTGGTGAAAATGTGTGCAACTTTATCATTTGTTTGACGATAGCGCACTTCAAGAACATGATCCTGGAGGAGCTTTCTAATGAAGTGCATGTGAAGTTCAATGTGTTTGCTGCGTTGATGTTGGAATGGATCTTTGGCTAACTGAATGGAACTCTGATTGTCACACCACAGTGTGGTCAGATGTTGCTGCTGGAACCCAAAATGTGAAAGGATCTGTCGAAACCACATGGCTTCCTGACTAGCATGAACAGTTGCACGGTACTCAGATTCGGCTGAAGAAAGAGTGATTGCACTTTGTTTCTTAGAATCCCAAGAAATAGGTACTGAACCCAGAGTGAATACATATCCTGCAGTAGACTTCCAATCATCAGGGTCACCAGCCCAATCAGAATCAGTGAAACCAAATAAAGAAGGAGTCCAAGTCCAATTTTTCCTAAACATGTTTGTATTGGAGAATATACAAATGAAAAACATTATGTCCTAACTACGCTTCACAATGAAACTACATACACAAAACTAAGAAAATTTGATACAATGTAACTTTGATAACATCATTGGACAAAGTTTAAAGTAACATTCCTCGCAACCCATGAGGTCAACCCAATTTTTACCTTTTCTTTGATTCCAGAGGATCCTAGCCATAATATTTGTGTACTCAATTTCTTTACCAATAAAGGAGACAACCAAATTTAAATCCTTTATTTTATTTTTCCATTTTGAATTTGAAATCTATAGAGGGGAAAAACAAGGATGGTAAAAGGGTAAAAATGTGAAGCACCAAGAGAGTTGATATACGTTTCATTTTAGTATATTTAAATTACACATCCTATCTATGATGGAGTTGGAATACAATAAAAAACACTTGTTAGAAGGTAAGTAATAGCTTAGAGATGACTTAAAGATAAGTAATTGTTCTTAAGGTTAAAATATTTATCCTTTTACCATAAGTGACTAGTGTCTAGGGCTTTAGATTACTAGAAAAAGAATTTCAAGAAGGTCAATTACTCTTTTCTCAAAATGACTATGCAATTACCTAGACCTTCAGTAGAAGCAAACCCATGAATTTATTGAACTTGAACCCATTGATCTATATCATGATCTTGTTCCTTAGATCCTTCATCTAGAGTTTGTATTCCTAGTTCCATATCTAATAGGAGTAGATTGAGATAGATATGGAGATTAAAAATCCTTCACTTGTTTCAAATAGGTGAGATTGGTTCACTTAGAACCAATTATTTACCAATCAACAAAATTGGAAAAAGAACCACTTGCAAATGAAGATCCATATGCACATATATGTTGAATTACAATTATTTACCAATCAACTAAAGTGGCAAAAGAACCACTTATAGATGAAGATCCATATGCATATATGCGTTAAATTAGTTGGTAGTTCGAGTAGTACAAGTTGTACTTTTTGACAACTATAATATAAAATGGTAAAGTAGTGCAATGCCGGGTTTCATAAAATGTTGCATCCCTAAAAAAATATTTTATTTAGTTAGTAGGATATTCAATACTACCATGCAACCTTTCAAATGTTATGTCTATCTAGTCAATTCTAAGTCCCTTTACAATTGAATTTCATAAAAATAAATAGACATTATTATTATTATTACTAAATAATATTACACTAGTCATTGCTTTTCTATATGTTGAAAAGACATGGACATGATAACCCTTGCTTCAACAATTTTACCAAGATACTATAATCTGTACAAGGTGTTTCCATGTATTCTAAGCACTGCCAACAAATGTGATTAGTATTGCAATCACCCACCTTTAGAAGCACAAAAATGATAAACTTGGGAACCCGAGACTTTTTTTAATTTGAAACATTATTAAAATGTTCCCGCCACTCAAGCTTTCCATGATTTTGCATGATTGGTAACTTATGCAAACAGCCAGCGAGGTCGAGCTGGAACTCAAACTTATTAGATCGGCCCACTGAGCACGCGAGGAGGAGCAGGGGGAAGAGCATGAGGAGGAGTAGAGAAAATTAGGGAGGAGAAGAGCTTAGGGAAGAAGGGAGAGGAGCAGAAGAGAACATAGAGGACAGGGAAGAACCAACCGTTGACTGCAAGTCGAAATTGGTAGCTGAGCACTGAGGAGCAGAGAAGGTTGGGGTTGGAGGCCGTTGAGCACTTGTTGAGCACACAACGAGCATAAAAGGTCGTTGAATGGCTCTCATGGATTCGTTCTGGACAGGGGATACGTTTAGGGGTTGACCCCATCATTGGGGGGACATCCTCTTTTCTTTTATCGCTGTTACTGATAACATTTTTGCAGGAAAATGGATTATATACACTTGCTCATGCTTGTGTCCCCTCGTGGGTGGATGGTCATTTTTCATCGTGGATTTCTGCTCAACAACTGGGGCTTTATGGAAGTCTGGGCGATGAATGGTCCGAATATACCAGAGGTTTCTTCCAAGCTAATATAAATATTTCTGAGGCCCTTGACCGACAAGTTTGGTTGTGGGATGTGGCCCATGGATCAGTTTCTACCAAACTTGCCTATGACTCTTTATTTGCAAATCACCACCCACAGATTTAGTGGTGGCATCACGCCATTTGGAAACTTTCTCTTCCGCTCAAGATCCAATGCTTACTTTGGCTTGCTCTGAGTAACAAAATCCTTACATGGGATAACCTTTGTCACCGCGGCTATAAGGGACCTAGCTGGTGTTCCTTATGCTGTTCGCAGGAGGAGTCAGTTGACCACCTTTTTTCGAGATGTTGTTTTATACAAGATGTCTACAGCAAAATTGGGGTTTCCTTGGGCTTAAGAGCTGAGTGGCGGCCATCCACTCTGGCGGATTGTCTGGGCACTTGGTTGCAAGGTTATAAGAACTGGGCTAAGCTTCCTTGTTTTATGTTATGGGAAATTTGGAAGGCCTGTAATCATTGGACCTTTGAGGATATGAGGACACATATGGATTTGATTTGTGGCAGAACTATTGCAGCTTTCAAAGAATTTAATACACACTTTGGCAAGGCTGGTCATAATCTGAAGATTCCTCATCTTAATCTGAATCCTCCGATCTTGGTATATCCCTGTGGTTTTTTTGATGGGGCTGTAGTCATGGGACCTGGTGTGTGCGCGGCTAGGGTGGTTTTGTACCTTTCCACCACTCAACACTTCCTTATCTGGTTAAATTTGGGCCTTGGCTCCAATACAAGGGGGGAGCCCTGTGCTCTTTAGCTCCTACTATACTTTTCCCGCCACAAACAAGTTTCATCTCTATTGGTTTTGGGTGACTCTTTAGCCATCATCTCTTGGGCCATAGACAACGCTGCTCTCAATGTCCTGATTCTCTCTTTTTGGAAGGATATGGTCCGTTCATCTATCAATGAGTTTGAACACATCCACTTCAAGCACATTTTCAGGGAGTGCAATCAGGAGGCCGATGTGCTCTCAAAAGTGGCTTTGAATTCTCAAGAGGGGATTATCCATTGGGAGGAGTGGCAGATTGATCAGCTTATTACTCATGGATCTATTTACTTGCATTGGGTTTGATTTTTTCTGACGTCATACTTTTTTGCGTCCTATATCTTCTTGCAGGTTTTTAGTGACTATCTATCCAACAACTTGTTGGTCTTTTTGGTCCGGATAGTATTTTTCTCCATCGTTTTGGCTTGGTTACTTCTGTGGCTGGTCCTCCTTTTGTCCAGCTTGGTTCGCTAGCGGGCCTGCTCTATTGGTTCTGGATCTTTCATGTTTTTGTAATTGGAATTTCTTTTTTGGACTGTGGCTTGGTTCTAGATGATACTTTTTCAGGTTGTTTGGAGGCTTACTTATTTGTCCTGTTCTGGATATTCTGGTCCTTTCTGCTATTGCCCAGTGTTTTCCGATGCTATGGTTTGTTTCTTGTGTCTTTTTCATGTTTGGATGGAGGCTTACTTATTTGTCCTGTTTTCTTCTTTCCGATATCTCCAATATAGACGCATATGTAATGGACCTGTTTACTATTTCTCAGTATTAATAGTAAGTTATATTTTCATTATTAATAGTAAGTTATATTTTCATTGGAAAAAAAATGAGAAAGCTCTAAGGAGAAGCAAATATCAAAGTTCCTCGAAGGGCACCCATAACCTAGATATCTACACTATGGACCCTTTACTATGCACTCCAGTTGGAAGATTATTGAATGTTACAACCTTACCGTACTCTCAACCTTGAGAACTTAGTCGCGCCATGTTTTCATGGTTTTTGTCCACATTAAGACAATCTCCTTGGAGAACTAACCAATTAATACTTTAGTGATACGATGACACCATTACGTACTTCACATGTGCTGGTAGATGGAGGTCTTAAAGGAAGGCTGGTTGGCCCTTCCAGAAAGGTTTTAGTGGCTCGATGCTACTCTGCGTGGGGTTTTATCGTTTTCAGAAATGACCTTCAGGTTGACTCAATGAGGGTTAGGGTTATTCTGTGGAGAAGGGGTTTGTGGTCCTCTGCAAGATTCCATTCCCTTTCCAGTGGTTTATTTGTTACTCAAGTCGCAGGTATCCTCTAGCTTCCCTCATGGCATGAATGCTTTCTTTATAGAATTTACAGTTACAAAATTTAATTTAACACTTAGTTGTATGCTTCTTGACAGGTCTGAATCTAAACTCGAAGATGCAGGACAACCGCGTAGACAGTTTAGAAGGTAAGCAATACTCTCTTGCGTTTGGAACTCCTTCGTATTGGAAATTGGATCCCATGGAGATTACTGTTGTAGGTTTACATAGGATTCAAGTTTTACCCGAGCTGGGAAAAAGGTAGTTCAACTTTATTCCTTAAGTATACAGGGTTTATGTTGATAATGCGTAGAGATGTTTACCGGCCGAGTTCAGGCATTATTCATGGTCTGTCTGTAGTAAAATATTCCTTATAAATTTACTTAGATTTACTTGGAATCTGGAATATATGCTTTTGAATTTTATCAATGGACATTGTATATATTAAAATGTTTTACCCAACATTTTGGTTTAATCCTTCGATTATAATGCTTTTAGATAACGCCGAAATGACAACTCTGTAAGTTCTTGTTTTCCGATTTCCGATTTACTCTACGCATGATTTTGTAATTTCAACCTTATCTTGTTATTCTGATAGTTGTTAAGAATCCTGTTCCATATGTATTACTCTATTGTCATTAACAGGTTCTAGCTAAAATTTACTTTTATTTTGTCAGTCGTTTGATAATGCATCCAGTATTATTATCCTGGCCTGCAATAGTGTTTTAACTTTCCTAGGAAACTTTCAGTTAAATCTCTAAATTTCCCTATCACGATTTGCAATCAGATCTTGATCATACTAGGAAAGTTCCTTGTTTATCATGTAAAACTCACTGTGTCTAGGGTTACATATTTAAAGTCTGCATTTCTAATTACCAGTTTACTTGGGTAACGTTAACTATGACTCAAGCCTATTTCATAGTTTATATTTGACTTTATACAAATTTGATTCTGAAGACTTTGTTCATGTTGGAGTCCATAAACGTATATCATCAATTCGATATTACCTTTGAAAATAATTGGCATAT
This sequence comes from Larix kaempferi, assembly GCA_027924585.1. Classification (NCBI taxonomy): domain Eukaryota; kingdom Viridiplantae; phylum Streptophyta; class Pinopsida; order Pinales; family Pinaceae; genus Larix; species Larix kaempferi. Next base: position 14,182,637 of record BSBM01000406.1, on the reverse strand, counting down.
AAATTACTTCATTCTGTATCTAACCCTTATACAAATAATTAGAAACATTATGGAGTTATAACGAATTCAGGGCGACTCCTAAACTTAACTAGGAACTTGTAAAGTTTACTCTGTCAATTCGATAAGTTACAGGAAGGTAAACATATTTTGAAACATACTTGTAAAAATATTAAACTAGCTTAACCCAAATTCTTAATCGAATCAAAACCCAAATAGTTAATGGAAGTATTGGTCTCAAGTTGACTAGAAGCATCTGAAGATCTGCACCACTTGAGATATTCGGTAATATTTTACAAGTTTAGATCTGGCTTCAACATATCTTTTTATTGAAGCGTAATGGGACAGGTCTGGATATCGAGTCTTGTTTTGAAGAGTTTTTTCGTTTTGGCCCTTACTGATTGAATTCAAGCAATTACAATAATTCTAGGGCCTACATTTAGAATTCTAAAGAATTGAAGCATTCTAGTCATAAATTTAAGAGGACTCATTTGCGAAATAACTAAACAGAGTTTAACCTAACTGCTCGTAAGCTAATCATTCAAGAAAACAACAGATTTAAGTAAAAATGTATGTAACAAGTAAATAGCTCCATTCGGCATAGTCAGTTACAGTTGCATAATTCATTAATTCCCTGTGTGATCTTTCCAAGGGTTATTATTTCTCCGAATTCCATGCATACATATATATATATATATATATATGAATAACATAAATTCCAAGCACACACTATTATATATGAATAATATAATCAATCCATATGAAACTTTAAATAGATTACTGAGAGGAAATTACTAATCAAATTAACCATGCTTTTACCTTTTGAACAACAACTAAATGAAGAATAACTATTCATTCGAACTGAACCAGATTAAAACATGTTGTAAGTCATAGCAGCAAATAGGGTAGGAACTTCCACGCTCCTCCCAACCTTTGATCTAGAACAGGTAGCACACCTGCTCTAATCATCCCCGAGATAAATCGTGCAACCAAGAGTGTAGACTGTTAACCTCCGTCAAAACTTAACAATTTTCAGAATGATTCTTGCCTAACACAGAAGTGCTCACACAACAAAGGATTACTCTCTTTCCCATGCATACTATGCAGCGTCTTTCCTCCCACATATGCATACTTTATATCTTTCACATTGCCTAGGTCTTTTCCCTTCAGCCGATTCCTTCTGGAAATCTTCGTGGCTATCGAAATCTCTATTTCTTAGGGAAGTTTTAGTGCCACCACTGCACTCTTCACATCTGTTTGACCATCCCGAGGTTAACTGTATCTTGTCTCCCACTCTTGGATGAAGGATCTCCTCTTTCAGCATGGTTGTCCCCTACCTTATTTTCTTAATTTATTTTTTAAAACCATAATAGTTTATTACAATCCGCCCATCACACAGACACTTGAATTTTCCAGTCCAGTTCACTTATTCAAGTTTCTTGAAATAAACAATAGAAAATATATAAAATAATGAAATAGTGTCTTTTGGGGATATTACATTGTTAGTGTTCGAAATTGTCCTCGTGACCTGCCACAAAATTAGTAAGTATTATTCTGGTGCAGTAGGTAGAAATATAGCCCATTATGAACACATATAACTTTCTCTTTCTTTGGCTAGTTCACGCTAGTTCCAGGAGGTAACCTTGAGAAAGATGGAACGAAAATTCTAGACATTTAAAGTTAAAATGTGACCTATGCTCTCAAGTCTAGTGGGAAACGAAGCGAAAAAGGGGTGAAAACAAATTGTTTGGTGGTGTGCCTCACTCCAATCAATTCAGAAGATTTCCTTTTGAATAAACATTAGCAAATCATAATGATGTCTAGTTGATCAAGGATTTTGACAAAGAAGACTAATTATGACAGCCAAAAAGAGACACCTATTGATAATCAACTATTAGAAACTCATACAAATCACACTCCTATGCTACATGCAATGTCTCTAAAATAACTGAAAGAGGGGAGGAAGAGATGTGGAAAGAGGTCAAAACGAGACCAAGGATAGTTGATCCCTTTCTCAATCTATTTTTCCTGCTCTTATAGAATGCGTCAGGAGGTTACAATGAATTCTCTCAAAAAATAGATTTAGTATTGAAATATACAAACAACAAATATAACTCCCTAAGGGTAACACCCTACTTGTAACTCCTCTGGTGTCATAACTTCCAGAATCAACGCCATCAAGATGGCTTCTAGGAATGGATGTAAATGCGCCCAGGAAATGGTCAAGTAACTCCTCCAATGATGCACGCTGACTATTGTTAGTATAGGAATATTCAACTCCTCCAATTATGCGCGATGAATGCTATCAAAATAGTGCTGTGTATCTCCTCCGGACAGCGCTCTCACTATTGTCATAATAGGACTTGTAACTCCTGGAAACACGTAAAAATATGAAAGGAATCTCTAAATATATTCATCCCATGAGTCAATCGAGCATCCACCAAAGGCATGTTTCCTATGTAGAGCCCATAAATCACAGTTCAAATCCATTCAATTCAATCATTGTTACCAGCCGCTCTTGCAGCTGGTAGTTGACACCATCCTGTCTGGAATTCTGAAAGAGTGGGGAACACTGCAAAGTGTTCTTCGAGGAAAAAATTATGATGTAAAATATAAAGTAAAGGTAAATATCAACATGAATTAGATTAGAACATTATAAATTAAAGGGAAATGAATGTTTCCATGGAGGAGGCCATAGGTTATAGGTTCAAATCTGGTCAAGCCATTCAAGGTCTAGTAGTGGATATTATACTCTATATGGGTATTCCAGGGAAGATGAGGATTCCCACCAAGTATTCTTTGAGGAAAAATACACGATGTCAAATATAAAGTAAAGGTAAATATCAGCATGACTTATATTTTAACATTATAAGTTTAAGGACAAGGCATGTTGCCATAGAGGAGGCCATAGATCACAAGTTCAAATCTGGTGATGACCTCATGCAAAGAAGTATTAAGAGTATGCCATTGTTCAAACTATTATAAGTCCTGATTTCCCTCAAATCATTTTCTTATTGCTAATAGAAATATTGCTTTATGTCTTCTGTTACTCATAGAGGTTCAAAGGTGACTATTTGTTTTGCATTTTTGTAATATTGAATCATAATAAGATTTATAGCAGTGCATGAATCATGTGATTAAATTTCCAACAAAAGAGTGGCATCATCGACAATATGTGTTATGATAAGTATTAATGTGTTAAATATTTCATATTTGTTTTTATAAATGTAGATTGTTATCATTAGCTAAAAAATTACGTAGCTTTGATCTTGTGTTTTTAATATTGAATATTCACTATAATATATTATGATTGTATAATTTCTAATGAATTGCATTGAAAAGGAAAATCTATGGTATGCTGGAGAATAACCATTGTCATGATTTCTGGTGTTTTCAATACTTCAGTGTTCATTATTATCAGATCATGTTCTATGAGTTTGGTGGGGTAGTTATGAAGATGCTAATGTATAATGTTTGTGGTGGTGTGATTAGGGAAATCTGCTTCAAAATACATTAGCAGTGTTATTTTCATTGCTTAATTTCCTAGATCCATATGAAGTTCCAGATCCAGAATATGCAACTTATGCATTTTCATAAATTGGTGTCAAATATGACCAATGTGATAGCACAAAAAGTGTTGAAAATATATCGCGAATTCATGAACTTTTGCAGACAATGTGTAGTCTTATATTACCCATTTTGATGCTGATAAATTGAGGGAATATTTGATTAGAAATAATGTACAATAAGATGACTTTAATTTTTGTTTATCCATTGACCTTCTACAGCATGTTAAGAAGGATTAAATATGAGGTTCTCCTTGATATAATATCTGGGAAATGATTAGTGGAAGTGCCATGTGCACATGCCACACCTCAGCGACATTTGTATGTGAACCTCTTAAAAAAATACAAGGAGTTGAACAAAGGCATTTGCAATGGTATGTAGTTTTATGCAACTTATATGTATATGATTAACACTATTGTTGAGACATTAGAACATAAGATAGTACTTATGCATAATGATATACAAGTATGCAATGTTATTTTTCATTTCTTCTTTGACATTATGTGAAATGCAATTTAGAAAAACTGTAGTAGTCAATGTAATCTATTTGTGCCTGAGTTTTCTTGTAATGTTGCTCGTCTTTGGTGTTATCCCGTATGACATCTTTGGGATTTGTCTTCATTTCTGTGATAAACAAATCATAAGGAAAATTGAAAAGATACGTTAGAATTATTGTTGTCTTACCAAGGGAGAATAATAGTAAATTTAGGATCTTCAAGTGAGGTGACATCTAAGTCAATTTGAATATAATCTCATGATGTTCAACCCTTAGAATTATTTTATACAAAACCCAATGCAGAGTAAAAGTAATGTTGGATAACAGTCGTATGCTTACCAGTGGTTATAGTATACGCTTCTAGTATACTCTGTGGATAATTTATATATATACCACTCGAGCAGGTAGCTTGGTACAACAAAAAATGTATAACTGCTGCAATTACAGTGGTGATTAATTACTTAACTAGTGATACATGGAATTATGTATATAACCACATGTTCATCTCAGGTAACTATTACGGGTCAGGTCGTATTATTTACTGCCTCTAGAGTATCATAGCATGATGCATGTATTTTACTAAGGTCGTAGTCCACTAGTTAAACTAATTATTACGTGTGTTATGCCTTACTAAATGCTTAGTGGTAAGTAAGGTCATGTCTCTCCTTGTTTTTCCATACTCATATACCCTCAAGATAAAGCAATACATGGTATATTGATGTACCTGTAATTGAGCAGCAAAGACACTATCTACATCATACCCTTAATTATGGCCTCGTGTACCCGGCTTAGAGCATACCTGACGTATATAAATTTACTCTTTAGTAACCCATGTATCTAGCAGCATTACACGTTCTGTAGATCATACAGGACACCTCTGCTCTTATGGTAAGTGCTCAATCTTCTCAGAATTAGAGTAAATATACAATAGCCGATGAAGAAATTAAGGGTCCGAGAGACTTAATCAGACTCTTTAAGCTCGAGTCAGAAATTTCAACCCCACCACTTCTAGGGGGACTAAGCTTTATGTTGTAGATAGGCTAATCATAAGTGGACTCTAGCATAATTATCCGCATAGTAAAATGACCAATTTACATAATTTCGTGGACATTACATACCAGCTCTATCCATTATGTGGTGTATTTAATAGTCTAATTACACCTAAAAATATGATTGAATGTAAGTGCTACCGAATACCTTATCAGATAAGTGAATCTGAGGTGAAATTCTATGTTTCATTTTGAACTTTCGAAGTTTCTCATATTTAATCAGTTGAATTATTTTTTAGTGGCATTTTCTTTTAGTACAAAATGTTGCAGAAAATACATGTAATCTGTGGTTCTTTGTGACAGTTTTGCAAGATTTCCCTTATTAATCATTATGCCAATTATGTGACGAATGATATTTGATCATAATGACAGGCTAGGAAATCTCTTTGAAAAATGAGAGGGATGGTAAGATTTCAGGCTCTTGTGAGAGGCAATGAAGTAAAGAAGCAAGCAACTACCACTCTACACTCCATGCAATCTTGGATCTGAATTCAGGCCCAGGTTCGAGCCCGTCGATCGTGCATGGTAGCAGAAGCTCGAATTAAGTAGAAAAAATGTGAACATCAGTTGAAACTTGAAGCTGAGCTTCATGAACTAGAGGTATGCTTATATAGTAATGCTGTAGATTGTGCTAGAAATAAATAACAAGTGAATGCATAACTTTCATATGTTATTTTGAATTCTCTGTATTCCTTATTGTTGGGAGTTCTTTTGATATAATATACTTCGTATTCATTGTGAAAGAGACAATTTGAATTGTCTTTTCATTTGATTTTAGTGTCACAAGATGACCTGAAATCATTGAATGCGACACATTCAGAGGGGAAGAATGAAAATGGATATAGTAAAATGCATTGTATGAGAGGAGTGGATAAATTAATAGAAATAATATTGAAAATATACATTCTGAAGTCTGTCTGTAATAGGAATTGAGGTTGGCCATGGTCTTAACAACTGCAATGTTCTTATTTTAATTATTACAATTTGATCATGTAAAAGGAATCACAATCACTAGGCTTGGAATCTATGAATTAAACTTCAGAGACTAGTGAAGATTTTCTTATGTTCATATACTTATATTTGATTCTGCCTTGACATTTTCCACAAAACAGAAATGATATTTGAGAATGGATTCAAATAGAACAAACTATGGAAATATCTTGATCTACTAATTTTCTTGGTCCAAACTGTATTATAACAACAAAAGGAAGTTTGCTTTTGAAGTGTACACCCTCATGTCTAGTTATATGGGAACTAGTATTTAAGGCCTAGTCTCTCTGCATAACTAGGATAATATAACTGTAATGGCTACAACTATGAGCAAATTCCGTTATTTGTTGCAACACTTGATTTATTTTATAGTATCATTCTTAGGTTTTATTGTCCATTTATGGTGGAAGTAGGAATTATGACTCTATGAAGATAGTTTTGGAAATTCTGTGTTCTTTGGATTTTAATTCAAAACATAAAATCCACCTCTAGGACTAGAGGTTTCCCATATCTTATCCCTAGAATTTTTAGCCGTAGGATTGTTGTAAATTAAAGCATGAAACAACAACAGAAAGTTCACAATCATTCACTTTTAACAGTGCCAAACAGATTGACTAATAGATTGAGCAGTCAACTGATAATAGTCGAATTCAAAAGATCAAATGACTCACCACTAAAGTTTACAGGTTGGCCTGAGACTTGGAAATACTCTGCAACTCAGCAAAGACTCAGTGAGGAAGATTCATCATATTTGAATGCTTCCCTCATTGTTTTTCAGTCTTTGTTCGATCTATAGCCTCTTGTAGCTCCTTGTTTTGTACATCTATCCTCTCATGCAAGCCCTTCTTTTCTAGAAAATTGTGTAGATACTACAGAGAGAAAGTTGATGTGTTCCTTATGCTTTTGCCCCATCTATCTCACATCATGCTTTCTTAAAGGGACATTGATATGTATGTTACTCCTCCAACAACTCTATGAAGCTATTCTTCAGAGCAAGATTTCGTCTTCTTGGGTTTTGATGCAACCTCTCTTGAGAAAGAGGGTAGTGCCATAGTTCTGCTTGCTGTTAAATCCTCCTTGACCTGTATATCCAAAGCATATCCTTTTCTTGCAGTTTGGCCTAGCGTTAAATTCTTCTCATTTTCAGAGCACAACCTTTTTATGTGCTTAGAATTTTTAATGAGAGCTCTCTAACCTTGGTAAAAATATTTCCAATAGAGCTATGATTTGCAGGATTAAGTGTTTGTGGCCTTCCAAGAAGAATTTATATAGTTTGATCAGGATGGGGAAAACGTTGGGTTACTTGGAAATAGGCAAAGTCCAATGAGGTTGGATCCACTCTCAAATATCTTGAAACAATTAACGGTAATGTTAAAAATTTAAGTAATGTCAAACCTAGTCAAACTCCAATAAAACCAAGTCAAAATAGGTGCATTTAGACACGAAAGTACATTGTACAGATGTTGGTATGGCTTGGTAATGTGTTTTTGGTTGTACAAAACATGTTTCCCACATGTGGAAAGTGTTTGTAGGGATGGAAACACACTTCCATGCTGTACCACACAAGTTTCCTCATTTTAATCCCAAAACAAACATGGTGTGTGGCCCTTATTTTGGTGTTTCTTGCAACTTAGGTATCTGCTTTAAATAGGTTGCTACTAAAATGAACACACTAGGTTGTTAACAATTCTTTTATTTAGCTTGGACATCCAACTCTTAGAGTTCTTTTTCACTTCTTCTTTGCTTGGCTCATGCTCATTTCCTTCTTTTGGTGTCTTTTGTGTCGTTCTTACTTGGACACCATTTTAGCATCTAGTGGTGTAATTTCTGATTTTAGGACAATACTAAAGTATCCAATCCATGCAATTGTTTTTTAGATGTCTTTTCTATTCCTACATTCCCTTCCAAAAATTGTTCCTTAGTCATTCAATGTTTAGAGGTTAGAAAAAATCACAAGAAAAGTCCTATACGCTTCACTTAAGCATCTTTAATCTGTATCCATAGCAGTATTCAATAGTCATGCAGTCTACCTTAGCCTCCTTTTCTGTAGCAACATGAGTGAGATATAGGGAAGTTGTCCCACATTCGCCTTGGGTGTGGGACAAAAAAGCTTAGATATCTATTTTAGTTATTGTGTAAACAGGTTAGTGAATCAGTTCTATTTACTTTGCTTTTAACAATGTGATATTTTTGCCTTTTCAAATTAGTAAAATGTTATAATAATAATAACCAAATGTTCAATTTATTCCAGCAAGCCATTGGTCATCACCATCTACTAGGGTTACATTCTGCTTGTGACCTGCTCCACTTGACTGACATGAGTTTAAAAGGGATGAGGCCAAGTACTAGTCCCAAGCAATTTTGATGGGTATAGCTACACCTCATATTGGGCAGGTAAACAAAGAAAGTCTACCCTATGTAACTCATCAGAGGAAGTTTCTTGAAGCATTTCCAAAAAAAAAGTGTAATTTCATGCCAATATGAATCTTAGGAATTTTGCACTTTTATAGGTGCTCTACATTTATGTTATATATGAAAATTAAAAAATGCATGTAAGTTGAGATAACACCGATAATTCACAAGATATGCTACTTTGTTGTTTATTCAAGCACGTTTATATACCTGTTGAAACTAATGCTTGGATTCTGGAACATGACAATTATAAAGAGAAAATTCTCAAGTATTGCAATGAGAAAAAAATACAGATTAAAGCTGAAGGCTCTATCTTTTGCATAGCCTCCTTTACTAAACCATTTAATTTATTATATATCTTGGACTCCACAGAATTTTTTTTGATTATTTGTTGGCAAATCTTAGGGTTAAAATGTGTCTCTCTGCTTTTTTATGTCCCTACATTTTCATTGTGGCTTAGGGGGTCTGGATTGACGAGCTTGCGAGGTCCACACCATCCAGTTTGGGGCATATGTACCTAAGATGTCATATAAAGTCCACAATGAATGAAATTATGTTCAGGTTGATTTGTTGCAAAGAGGTCTTTAATATTGGCAGGTTAGTCAACATGAAATTATATAGCAGGTACAGGCATGTTTTTTAATCAATATACTGGAATGAGTTCCAACATATTGAATCCATTCTCCAAATTTCTCTTTTGAAGGAACATGCGAAACTAAGTTTATATAGTAATTTTTTATGCCCCTAGGATTTGCTCAAATCGTAAATAATGATGGCCAAGAGAATTATGATCCAGGAATTTTAATAGGCATGATGTAATCATAGTTAGAGAACATTTTTAATTACCATAGTTTAGTGTTTAAATATTTATAGGCCTACTGGATTATTTTTTGCAAGCAAGTTTATAGGCCTGCTGAAACTAATCCATGCAAGGTAACAATTCCTATGATTGTTAAGTACAACCAACAAGAACAGAAATCTGCCCCTGCCAAGTACAACCAACAACTCAGAAAATTGCCCTTGTAAACTACAACCAGCAAACTCAGAAATATGCCTTTGTAAGGTACAGTCAACACAACATAAAACTATCCCTTCAAATCTATGTAGGCTGAATTGAAAAGACTCCCACGACAGCAAGGAAGGTGCTCTATCAACAATGATTGGACATACTTCTCTTCTAAGCAATTGTTTGTTGGGCTTGGGGGTGTATGATCTATGTGGCATAGGGTATGAGTCCTACCCCTAAGCTTTGTTGAAAGCCATAGCTATGGATCACCTCTTGCCACATCTTTACTAACAACTACAAGTATATTGGTAGTATATATATTGGCATTCTCATCTCATAGAATACATTGTTATCCCATTGCCTCTTTGATATTGCCAAAATAGAAATCAAGAAATATAGTAATGTCCACAAGAAACCACAATAAGTCAACATGACTAGAAGAAGGGATAATGAATCATTATTAGTGGGAACCATTGTAGCAAGAACAAAAGATTAAGGCTTAGACGATATGGATATAAATTTATAAATAAGGCAAGAATATTTTTTATGAGATTTTTCTTAGCTCTGATCTATGAATGTATTGCTACTATCCATCTTCATACATACCAAAGATTGTCACCATTGTGGAAAGAAATGGTGACGTTTCACCCTTATCCTTTAAGGACCATTATAATTATTTTTTTTACAATTTTAATTGAAATGGCAACGGTCCTTTATGTTGTGTCATTAAAAGATTTCCAAAATGAAAATTGGTGACAATCTCGTAGCGGTTGTCACCATTGATATGTTAATGGAAATATCCTCAATAGTGAGGGTCATTGCAAGGCCCTTATCATATGTCATTGGTGACGTTCAGTTTTTTGGTGATGGAGGCCCTTAGGTCCATCACCAAAACTTCATATAAATTGGTGAGGGTCACTATTTGTCACTAATAATCCTTATTAGTGACGAACATTGAATGTCACCACACCACCTCTACTTTTGGGGACACAGTCATTGGTGACATTCAAATTTTGGTGACATCCTCTTTTTCCACCATCACTGATGAGATTATGGTGGCATGTATCAACCCTCACCAATGATCGGCCATTGATCGTCACCATATATGCATCAAATGGTGAGGGCCCAAATAGGTCCGTCATGAACACTTCATAACGATTGGTGACGGCCACAACCTGGAATAATAATAATTATTAGTGGCGGACCTTGAATGTCACCAGATACCCTCCACTTAAGGTGACGGTGCCTTTGGCGACGCTCAGGTTTTGGTGACGGGGCCCCTTTTGACCATCACCAATGAGCTTATGGTGACATTTTTGGACCCTCACCAATGACCTTTTTTCTTGTAGTGCTTGGTGGAACATTGCCACTCCATTGTGACATAGGATTAATGGGTGGATTTCCCCCTTGCAGGGGTATATTCCATTGAGATTGGTTACTTGGTGGAACATTACCACTCCATTGCTGGTTGGGATTCATGGGTGGATTGCCCCCTTGCGAGGGTGGACCCCAATTAGATTGGTTACTAGGCGAAATTTAACCACTCCATTGATTGTTTCCTTGGTTTGGATATGCGTTCCAAGGTTGATTTCCCCCTTGCGGGGGTGGTGCCCAAGAAGATGGTGTACTTCCTGGAACCTACCCACTCCATGGTGGAATGGAGTTGGTGGATGGGTTACCTCCTGGTTTGCTACCTATTGGGTGTATGATTTATGTTAGGAAATTTTAGATAATGGTTTCCCGAGGCATTTCCACTAACTTGTGGAGTATTACCCAATTAGCATTATTGTTCCATGGTCCATTAGTTCCACTAGGGATATTGAGGTTCCAAAATGAAGGAGTCTCCCCAGGTGTAGAACTTGGAAGACTGTTTGGTATGTCAATAGGATTTTGATTTACTCCTAGATTGTTTTGACCTTGAGTAGCCAAACCATATGGGAAACCCAAGTTTGGTAAAGTAGATCCTCCAGTAGGGATTCCTGTAGGGAAAGTGGATGTACTTTCAAGATTGGGACCCGAAACTGTACCAACTGGCACTGAAGTGCTAGTTGAACTTATGTTAGTAGCAAGAAAACTAACTGTTGGAGTTGTGGTATAGGTCAAGTTGGAAGTGTTGTTACCTCCAACAACCGTTTGAGGTTGTGATGATGTGGTCCCTTGTGGTCTCGATGAAGCCACAGGGATATTGAAAGTATTGTTACCTCCAACACTCATTTGAGATGGTGCTGATGTGGTCCCTTGAGCTCCTGATGAAGCCATAGGGATATTGTAAGTATTTCTACCTCCAACAACCGTTTGGGGTTGTGGTGATGGGGTCCCTTGTGCTCCTGATGAAGCCATGGGGTTAGATGTTGAATTTTGCATGTGTATCAAATGTGCCAAAAGAGGATTGATGGTGTTCAATGGTTCACTGATGTGAATTGCCACTGGGTCTGAAAGATTTGTCAAAGGTGGATTTACGGGATTTGCAAAGTTGTCTTCTAATGTTTCAATTTCAAATGGAGCAAGAGGATCAACAGTTTTTGTGTTCTCCTCGATAGGTGGTGTTGTAGTATTTGTTTGATGTGTTTCTGCTCTATTGTTGATAATTGAAGTTAGAAGTGTGTTAGTTTCAAAGTCAAAGTGTTTTGTATTTTGCAGCCGTCTCCGCAATGTAGCAGGGCCTTCAATTTCTGGTGACTCACCTCTATGTCGTCGTGACTGGCGGGTCGAAAGATTATCCACTTTGAAGAATATTGATAAAAGGATGTGTTTAAAAAGTTTTTGAAAACAGAATCTAACAATCCTATGGCTTTCTAGAATCAACAAAACAAAAAGTGTCCACACAGTAAAAATTCCCTAGAGATTTCAAGCATGCACTCTTCCAAAGAACCGAAGCTCAGTGAAAAGCTGGATTGTAGGGCCTTCCGAAACTAGTAGCTACTGAGGTATTTCATGTCCTCATACAATTGCTAGAATCAAAGTTGTGAGAAACAGTTACAATAAACTTTAATAGCCAGGGGTGCAAGTGTTGGTTCCTGACCAATCACCCTCCCAAGGAGTAAAAGTTCCAAAGTTTGTCTCAGGTATTGCAAGTGTGTCCCACTCACAACAGCCTATGTGATATCCTAAGAATAGCCACTAAAGTTACCACTTCACAATCGACGGTCGGGTAGAACAGTTGTAATTCAAGGACAACGCTCATTACCAGAAACTCTAGAAACAGTGATGTCACCCCGAGGATTTGTCACTGAACATAGAATACACTCGATAAGCTCATGCCCCACTAAATAAGCAAAAGGGGAGAACCACCCTTTACTTATCCAGATTGACCTTGTGCTTGACGCATGTTTCAGAAGCGCTTTCCCAACAAGCGTTTTTTGCTACTAACGGATTTATTCTCTTTAATCAATGCTAGTTTCAAATTTTTGCAGCCTAGGAGTGTTAACTCTCCAATCCTAATCCAGGGCACTAACCTAAACTTGTTGATGATATGAAAATCAAAAGTTTGTCAATTTTAGATTAAGCACCAATTTTAAGTGTAGTTTGCTTAGTTTTAGGAGTGGAAATGAAATTAGTAGTGTTTTGACTCAAAAATAGAAAAATGAACCACACAATGCAAAATGCTCCGTACTCTACCATTCAATTCGATGAATATTCTAAATTAAGGGAGAGTTAGAGGTTCATGAGTTTCTTTCAGACATGCAAAATTTCTAGTAGATTTTGTATGTTCATGCAAAGTTGTTTTTTTTTTTTTTTTTATTGTCTGAAATATAGGTAATAATCGATGTGTAAAGACCAATGTAACCCAAACAGATATCTCAAGTAAACATGAATCTAATTCTATTACACAGGGGATCCCTGTTTCTCATTCACAAGATCGCCATAAGGCCCAAGTGAAGAGGATACGAAAAGCCCTTTTGAATGCTTTTGAATTAAATTCTAAACTGTTACACGTGAGATCCACTTTCTCATTCACAAGATCGTCATAAGGCCCAAGTGAAGAGGATATGGTGGCTCTATACAAGATGCTTTGAAAAAATGAACTCCTAAACTATTACAAACGAGATAAACTTTCTCATTCACAAGATCATCATAAGATGCGAGTGAAGAGGATACGGTGCCTCATTCAATATATCTCAAGAAAACTGAACTCTAAAGGTGCAATTCTCTCTAATATGCATGAAAATCACGAAAGCATTCAAACTCTTAAAACAAAATGTAACTAATTAAAGTTTGTTTTTGTTTTGTGGAAAGAAATTGCTCTCAAATTATCTCAACATGTGATGTTTAAAGTGTTTATCAATGCAAATGTGTGTGAATGGCACTTTAAGTCATACAACTCCAAGCATAACTCAATTTTAATCCAACCTTTTCAAGCTTTGTAAAAAAAATTTGCAATTTTTTTTCCTTTTTAAATAAAAAATTTAAAGATTTCAAAAACTTTAAAATAATTTTGCCATTTTTTATTTTTTAATCTAAAATTAATGTCTTAAAAAATTCAAAAAAAAATTGCAATTTTTTCTTTTTTAATCTAAAATTAAAGACTTTAAAACTTAAAAAAAAATTTGCAATTTTTTTCTTTTTTAAATCCACAATTAAAGGTTTGACAAAAATTCAAATATTTTGCAAAAATTTCCCTTCTAATCCAAAACTAAAGTTTAAAATCCACACATAAAATATTTTGCACAAATCTTTAAACCGAGTTTTTTGAAATAATCTAGAATACAAAAATCTTTAAACTGAGCTTTTTGGCGCTTGAAACTTGAAATGGAAATGCCTTCAACATTCAGCAGTCAATCTAGAAAAAATGATGCCAATCATACATCATGCAAGGCATTCACCATACAGTAATAAATTCTAGAAATGAAAACCTCATCACCATACAACATTCAACCAAGAAAGCCTTGCGATTCTGGAAATGAAAACGCCTACACCCATAAAGAAATCGATTTTTAAATGAAGTCAGAGTTAATCGGAGCGGCCATATTCTTCAACGCAGAGCTTCAAACGCTTTCAATGTTTTTAGCTGAGGACAAATGCGACCTGCCCAGGACTGAGAGGAGCTATCAACGCATCTCACGCAGAGGTGGAAGGGATCTACACTCAGATTTTTGAAAAATGCTAGGATGTGAGATCGTGGCAGAGTATCTAGTTCAAGGCAGAGTTTTAAAAGATGTTAACGCTAGCTCTTCCCTGGAAAAGTTTTAATAGCAGAATCTAATGGCAGAGTTTAAACCCATAGTTCAAGGCAGAAATTAATGAATACGCAGAGATTTAAAATCTTTAACACAGAGATTTAAAATCATGGTAGAGTTTAACAGTTGCAAAACTTTAATGGCAGAGTTATATAAATCTCCCACGCTCATCTACAGAGGTTTGAACATTATGATTCACGCAGAATTTAGAGGCATCTACCATACAGAAATATCACTCTTGTCATCCTTCGAACAAGGGCATAAACAGGATCGAAAAGGGTTTTAGAACATAGGAAGTCTCGGATATTGCGATGTTCGTTTATGGAATTCAATCCAGTTTTTTATTTTTTCTTTATTTTGTTTGATTAGAGGTAGATTAGGCAGCTAGATGAACTTTATTACTTTGTTTTGAGCTCAATTTTACTGAATTCGACCACTTATTGAGATTTTTCAGCGAAAACTATGTCAGAATACGGATGTGGATCTGCAAGTGCGCGAGAAAGTGATACGGTCTATCTGGACAGGGTCGAGAATGCGAATGCGGATGAATAAGATTGTGCAGATGTCAGCGTCTTAGTTGAACGACATGGGGCATCTACCATACAGAAATTGAAGCTTTTAAAATACTTTAACGCTGCAGAGATCGAAACAGAGTTTAAACTTAAAAAATTGCAGGCTGAGTTTAAAGAACTTTCAACATAGAGCTTCACGCAGATCTGGGCATAGTTAAGATCTTTAATGCTGATTTGTAAAAAAACTAGATCTCAAATATGCCAAGAAACTCAAAATTTTAGACACACCCTATATTAAAAATCAAGAAACTTAGATCTAACTACAAATTGAGTTAGCTTAATGAATTAAAGGTGTATTTAGGTTGATCTTGAGCTTCTTAAGCTGGATCTTTAGTTATTTTAATGATCTTTAAGCTCAAAATGAGTAGATCTAAAGGATGGAGATCACCAAAAATGAAGAAAAGTCATGAGATATCAAGAAATTTCAAGCCATATGGTTGCCAATCTGATAATAGTGTTAAAACAATGAAGAAGATACATGATTACCATGGATATAGGTGTGCATCCTTCCTCCATTGCCATAAGCTTCCTTTCCTTCACCCTTTCTTTTGAATGATTTGAGCTCTTTCTCCTCCTTCAGAATCTCTCTAGCATTCCTTTGCTCTTCCTTTGTGTGTTTTACAATGCCTCCCATGCTTTTCTTATATAGCATTGGGAAATTAGCCTTAAGCTTTTCTTCCAAATGTGGGATTCCTCATTTTCTTTATTTTGGATTATTTTTAACTGAAAACACACTTTTCAATAGTTTTTAGGCTTTTTGCACCACTTAGAATGTTTTAAGCACAATTAATGCATTTTTTAGAGAGGATTCGTCTCTGAATGAACTTGTGTCATGTCTTCTTGCTATAGGTGCATGGTAAACATATGCCTCTTCTGTCACATGACTAGGAATGTTAATTTGATTGTTAACCGGTCTTGACCTGGGACGAGTTGAGAAAATGGAATTTCCAAGGTCCAGGTTGGTGCAAACTCTGTAGAAATGAAGATGAGACTTCAGAACATTTATTTATTTTTTGTCCCTTCTCAAAAAAAATATGGAGCAGCTTGGGGGCCTCTCCTGGTTTGAACTCTTTACAGGAAGCTGACTCGATTGAAACAAATTTAAAATCTTGGTTTTTTTCTCCAGATATGAAACCTTTGAGATGCATTCCATTTCTGGTTGTGTGGTTCATATGGATAATCAGGAATGCAACAATTTTTTAGGACTTCCATTACCCATCTTTTTTTTGTCTTGTCCCAGGTTCTGACAACTTATAGTTTCTTCATAGATCGGGAAAACAAGCCCAAGGCCATAATTTTGAAAGAAATAATAAGTGGAGAGGAAGAGATCGTGGGATATTTTGATGGAGCATGCGAGAATGAGACAAGAACTTGTGGTTTGGGAGGAGTTTTGATACTTTCAAAGAATGCCTTTATAAATTTCAAAGCCAATGGGGGCCCTGGAACCAACAACCGAGTAGAAGGATTAGCATTGATAATTTTACTATCAGATAGAAATAGAGGAACAAGTCACTACTCTTAAGATATTAGGGGACTCAGAACTTTGGATCAATCATATGAGGAAGGAATACTACATTAGAAATATAAACTTAAAAAATATTGGACAAAATCTGGAACTTGTAGCGTCCTCTTTCTGTAGAATTGCTATTAACCATGTTTAAATGGAACAAAACGAGGCAACATACGCATTATCGAAAGACGACTTGAAATCCGAACCAGGATTTTGTATGATAACTACTAAAAGAAATGGTCTCTGGGAACATAACAGAAAGATCCGAGACTATTGGACAGAAGGTTGAAACTAAAAGCCAAAATTTACTATGTAATTTTTTTTTGTATTTTGTGAATACTATCAAGAAAAAGGACTATTTACTATATTGAAGAATGCTTCAAAGCTGAAGAATGTATGCAAAACTCAATTTTGTGTAGAAGCACCCGTGGAATGTATTCTCCTATTTCGCTATAAATGAGAAGAGTATGATTTTTTTCTGTGGAAAAAAAAAATCCTCATATTTAAATAAATAATATAAATATTAAACCCGAATCCAATCGTGACTATATACTCAAAATAATTATTACCTCATCATTTGAGTATGTATCTTCTAGTACGTTTTATGTTATACCCGAATCAAATTTTGACATTATAATAAAAATAACCCTTACTCATCATTTGATTCCCAAGCTAAGTTTGTCATATATGTCTCAACATGAAACAAGTGCTAGGTAGTAACTAGTCTAAGGATAATTAAATTGCATTTTAAGAAAGTTAAAACACTATAGTATGGATAACCTTAGACTAAAATAAATACAATGTAATAAAAAACAATAAATCTAACTCTATGTTGGACGGGGTCCAAGTTGGGATTTTGCACAAGTGCTGAAGAGTGCGCATTGTGCGCAGTGACAAGCTACGAGGGCAGTTTTTTAGAAATTGCGCATGTTGCGCGATGGCAATGGCTAAGGCAAGGTTGCGCAATAGGTTGGTGCGCAGAACCGCGCATGAGCTAGTTTTGGTATGCAATACAGGTAAAGGTCAGATGAGGACATGACTTATTTTGGGTAAGGAGCAGGTGGAAGGTAGAGGAAAGCGACTTGTTCAAGCGAGTGGCGGCAAGCAGTTGAGAAGCTAGGCCACTACGCTGACAATGACAGGTAGGTGAAAATGCGGAAAGGGACAGGCCATGATGCAGTTACAACTGTTTGGTGACTGTGGCTGTTAAACGAGCATGTGAGCCACGAGTGGCCCAGCAGGACAGCCTGGAGCAGGGGGAGCAAGCTATCGATGGCGACAGCTAGGGTGGCAGTTAGCCATGGCAGTTTTTGAAACCTTAGGGTTTCGGCCTACTCATTGTAAAGACACGACCCATGGGCGTGATCTATAAATAAGGGCATTTTGTATGGGAAAGGGTTAATCTCTCGTAGAGCTATTCATTGTTGAGCATTGTTAGAATCTTATGAGTTTGAAGCTATTGTAAAGGCTCTACAACTGAGTGCGCAGAGACCTATCTGAGAGAGAAGAGAGTCTGCAGTTGAGTGGGCAGACTAAGAACTGTTGTACCCTTCCCAATAGACTAATTTAACAACAGTTCTTGTGGACATAGCCTCCATCCGGGGGGTGAACCACGTTAAATTCTGTGTAGTGTGATTCATTGTGTTGGTGTATTTGTTCATTTGCTTAGTATGGATGTTTAATGTTGCAGTTATCTATTATGTAATTTCTTTTATATGTTTTGCCGTAGGAAATGATGGGAATAATATGTTAAGTAATGCATGTGGATGAATGCTAAGTATTCAACACTTCTGAGCATTTGAATGTATGAATCTGTTGGATAGTCGCATAGTTGAACACTGAATTGAAGCGCAGCATTGGAGCGCGCAGTTTTGTATGTTTCATTCATTTGCATGCACCATAACGTTAATAATCTAAGTGTCTTGAATGGATAAAGAACGTTGAGATTGGTTACAGTTAATCAAGTCTTAAAGCAAACGCGCGGTCTAGTTGAAGTGCTGAACTATTGAGAGTTGTTGCGAGGTAAGCTCTTGATAGCTTATTGTCATAACACACAAAGTATCCAGTACCGCGTAGTCCTTGAATGCACTGGTTTCCCAAGCGCCTCCGCTTGCTGAAGTATCTGACGCGAAGTAGAGACTTCACGCAATTTCCTATCCGTCAGTTCTGTTACACTTGCATCACCAGGTTGTGGAAACTTAATTCTGCAACCACCCCCTCAGCTTCACCTCGGGTGAGACCTCAGGTTGCGCGGAGTCTGTTGTCAAAAGGGCCGGTGAATAGGGGTTCTATTGGTTCCTTGAACCGCAAAGTACCTAGGTCTACATTGGAAACCTCTACCTCAGTTATATACACCAACACTCTATTAGTAATAAGAAAATCTATAATTCTTTTTAAGCTCTCGAGATTTCTTTTAGACTCTTTTTGTTGAAATCTAACTCCATTAGTAATAAGAAAATACAATAAGTTGATAGCATTTAAAGCACTACATAAAAGTTAATTCTATTTTGTATAATTGCATGTGCAACTCTCTATTTTAATACTTACAATCTGTGAAGCACACAGACTATATTATAATTATAATTTGAGTATATTTACATTATTTTAGTCAATTACATTTTTCATGATAAAAAAATATTATTATAATTATAATTTATGTTTTTAACATTACCAGAAACTCTAGAAACAGTGATGTCACCTCGAGGACTTGTCACTTGACATAGAATCCCCTTGATAAGCTCATGTCCCACTAAATAAGCAAAAGGGAGGGAACCACCCTTTACTTATCCAGATTGACCTCATGCTTGACGCATGCTTCAGAAGCGCTTTCCCGACAAGCTTTTTTTGCTACTAATGGATTTACTCTCTTTAATCAATGCTAGTTTCAAATATTTGCAACTTGGGAGTGTTAACTCTCCAATCCTAATCCAGGGCACTAACCTAAACTTGTTGGTGATATGAAAATCAAAAGTTTGTCAATTTTAGATTAAGCGCCAATTTTAAGTGTAGCTTGCTTAGTTTTAGGAGTGGAAATGAAACTGGTGGTGTTTTGACTCAAACAGAAAAATGAACCAAACAATGCAAAATGCTCCGTACTCTACCTTTCAATTTGATGAATATTGTAAATTAAGGGAGAGTTAGAGGTTCATGAGTTTCTTTCAGACATGCAAAATTTCTAGTAGATTTTGTATATTCATGCACAATTTTTTCTGAAATATGGATAATAATCGATGTGTAAATACCAATGTAACCCAAACAGATATCTCAAGTAAACATGAATCTAAATCTATTACACAGGAGATCCTTGTTTCTCATTCACAAGATCGCCACAAGGACCAAGTGAAGAGGATACGCAAAGCCATTTGGAATGCTTTTGAATTAAATTCTAAACTGTTACACGTGAGATCCACTTTCTCATTCACAAGATCACCATAAGGCCTAAGTGAAGAGGATACGGTGGCTCGAAAAACTGTATGCAAAAATTAAATCTACTCTATTACAAGGGAGATCCACTTTCTCATTCACAAGATCGCCATAAGGCCCAAGTGAAGAGGATATGGTGGCTCGATACAAGATGCTTTGAAAAAATGAACTCCTAAACTATTGGAAGCGAGATACACTTTCTCATTCACAAGATCATCATAAGATGCGAGTGAAGAGGATACGGTGTCTCATACAATATATCTCAAAAAAACTGAACTCTAAAGGTGCAATTCTCTCTAATATGCATGAAAATCATGAAAGCATTCAAACTCTTAAAACAAAATGTAACTAATTAAAGTTTGTTTTTGTTTTGTGGAAAGAAATTGCTCTCAAATTATCTCAACATGTGAGGTTTAAAGTGTTCAGCAATGCAAATGTGTGTGAATCGCACTTTAAGTCATACAACTCCAAGCATAACTCAATTTTAATCCAACCTTTTCAAGCTTTGTAAAAAAAAAATTTGCAAAATTTTTCTCCTTTTAAATTGAAAATTTAAAGATTTCAAAAACTTTAAAAAATTTTTGCCATTTTTTATTTTTCAATCTAAAATTAAAGACTTAAAAAATTCAAAAAAAAAATTGCAATTTTTTCTTTTTTAATCTAAAATTAAAGACTTAAAAACTTTTAAAAAAAATTGCAAAATTTTTTCCTTTTTAAATCCAAAATTAAAGGTTTGACAAAACTTCAAATATTTTGCAAAAATTTCCTTTTTAATCCAAAACTAAAGTTTAAAATCCACACATAAAATTTTTTGCACAAATCTTCAAACTGAGTTTTTTGAAATAATCTCGAATGCAAAAATCTTTAAACTAAGCTTTTTGGCGCTCGAAACTTGAAACGGAAATGCCTTCAACATTCAGCAGTCAATCTAGAAAAAATGTTGTCAATCATACATTAAGCAAGGCGTTCACCATACAGTAATAAATTCTAGAAATGAAAACCTCATCACCATACAACATTCAACCAAGAAAGCCTTACGATTCTGGAAATGAAAACACCTACACCCATACATAAATCGAATTTTAAATGAAGTTAGAGTTATTTCATAACCGGAGCGGCCATATTCTTCAACGCAGAGCTTCAAACGCTTTCAATGTTTTTAGCTGAGGACAAATTCGACCTGCCCAAAACCGAGAGGAGCTATCAACACATCTCATGTAGAGATGGAAGGGATCTACACTCAGAGTTTTGAAAAAAGGTGGGATGTGAGATTGTGGCAGAGTATCTAGTTCAAGGCAGAGTTTTAAAAGATGTTAACGCTGGCTCTTCCCTGGAAAAGTTTTAATAGCAGAATCTAATGGCAAAGTTTAAATCCACAGTTCAAGGTAGAAATTAATGAATACGCAGAGATTTAAAACCTTTAACGTAGAGATTTAAAATCTTTAACACAGAGATTTAAAATCGTGGTAGAGTTTAACAGTTGCAAAACTTTAATAGCAGAGTTACATAAATCTCCCACGCTCATCTACAGAGGTTTGAACATTCTGATTCACGCAGAATTTAGAGGCATCTACCATACATAAATATCACTCTTTTCATCCTTCGAACAAGGGCATAACGGGGATCGAAAAGGGTTTTTGAACATAGGAAGTCCTGGATATTGTGATGTTCATTTATGGAATTCAATCCAGTTTTTTATTTTTTCTTTATTTTGCTTGATTAGAGGCAGATCAAGAAGCCAGATGAACTCGATTACTTCGTTTTGAGCTCAATTTTACTGAATTCGACCACTTATCGAGATTTTTCAGCCAAAACTATGTCAGAATACGGATGCGGATCTGTAAGTGCACCAGAAAGTGATACAGTCAATCCGGACAGGGTCGAGAATGCGAATGCGGATGAACAAAATTTTGCAGATGTCAGCGTCTTCGTTGAACGACATGGGGCATCTACCATATAGAAATTGAAGCTTTTAAAAAACTTTAACGCAATAGAGATCGAAACAGAGTTTAAACTTAAAAAATTGCAGGCAGATTTTAAAGAACTTTCAACGTAGAGCTTCACGCAGATTTGGGCATAGTTAAGATCTTTAATGCTGATTTATAAAAAAATAGATCTCAAATAAGCCAAGAAACTCAAAATTTCAGACACACACAAAATGAAAAATCAAGAAACTCAGATCTGACTGCAAATTGAGTTAGCTTAATGAATTAAATGTGTATTTTGGTTGATCTTGAGCTTCTTAAGCTGGATCTTTAGTTATTTTAATGATCTTTAAGCTCAAAATGAGTAGATCTAAAGGATGGAGATCACCAAAAATGAAGAAAAATAATGAGTTATCAAGAAATTTCAAGCCATATGGTCACCAATCTGATTATAGTGTCAAAACAATGAAGAAGATACATGATTACCATAGATATAGGTGTGCATCCTTCCTCCATTGCCATAAGCTTCCCTTCCTTCACCCTTGCTTTTGAATAATTTGAGCACTTTCTCCTCCTTTAGAATCTCTCCAGCATTCCTTTGCTCTTTCTTTGTGTGTTTTACAATGCCTCCCATGCCTTTCTTATATAGCATTGGGAAATTGGCCTTAGGATTTTCTTCTAAATGTGGGATTCCTCATTTTCTTTATTTTAGATTATTTTTAACTAAAAACCCACTTTTCAATAGTTTTTAGGCTTTTTGCACCACTTAGAATGTTTTAAGCACAATTAATGCATTTTAATGCATTTCTCAGAGAGGATTCATCTCTGAATGAACTTGTGTCATGTCTTCTTGCTGTAGGTGCAGGGTAAACATATGCCTCTTCTGTCACATGACTAGGAATGTTAATTTGATTGTTAACAGGTCTTGACCTGGGACGAGTTGAGAAAATGGAATTTCCAAGGTCCAGGTTGGTGCAGACTCTGTAGAAATGAAGATGAGACTTCAGAACATTTATTTATTTATTGTCCCTTCTCAAAACAAATATGGAGCAGCTTGGGGGCCTCTCTTGGTTTGAACTCTTTACGGGAAGTTGACTCGACTGAAACAAGTTTAAAATCTTGGTTTTTTTCTCTAGATATGAAACCTTTGAGATGCATTCCATTTCTGGTTGTGTGGTTCATATGGATAGTCAAGAATGCAACAATCTTTTAGGACTTCCATTACCCAGCTTTTTTTTGTCTTGTCCCAGGTTCTGTCAACTTATAGTTTCTTCATAGATCGGGAAAGCAAGCCCAAGGCCATAATTTTGAAAGAAATAATAAGTGGAGAGGAAGAGATCATGGGATATTTTGATGGAGCATGCGAGAATGAGACAAGAACTTGTGGTTTGGGAGGAGTTTTGATACTTTCAAAGAATGCCTTTATAAATTTCAAAGCCAATGGGGGCCCTGGAACCAGCAACTGAGTAGAAGGATTAGCACTGATAATTTTATTACAGATAGAAATAGAGGAACAAGTGACTACTCTTAAGATATTAGGGGACTCGGAACTTTGGATCAATCATATGAGGAAAGAACACTACATTAGAAATCTAAACTTAAAAAATATTGGACAAAATATGGAACGTGTAGCTTCCTCTTCCTGCAGAATTGCTTTTAACCATGTTTAAATGGAACAAAATGAGGCAGCAGATGCATTATCAAAAGACGACTTGAAAATCGAACCAGGATTTTGTATGATAACTACTAAAAGAAATGGTCTACAGGAACATAATAGAAAGATCCTAAACTATTGGACAAAAGGCTGAAACTAATTTTTTTTGTATTTTGTGAATACTATCAAGAAAAAAGACTATTTACTATACTGAAGAATGCTTGAAAGCTGAAGAATGTATGCAGAACTCAATGTTGTGTAGAAGCACCTATGGAATGTATTCTCCTTTTTCGCTATGAATGAGAAGAGTATGATTTTTTTTTTTATATCTTTTTTTAAACTGTGGAAAAAAAAAAGATCCTCATATTTAAATAAATAATATAAATATTAAACCCGAATCCAATCGTGACTATATACTCAAAATAATTATTACCTCATCATTTGAGTATGTATCTTCTAGTACGTTTTATGTTATACCCGAATCAAATTTTGACATTATAATAAAAATAACCCTTACTCATCATTTGATTCCCAAGCTAAGTTTGTCATATATGTATATATATGTCTCAACATGAAACAAGTGCTAGGTAGTAACTAGTCTAAGGATAATTAAATTGCATTTTAAGAAAGTTAAAACACTATAGTATGGATAACCTTAGACTAAAATAAATACAATGTAATAAAAATAAATAAATTCAACTCTATGTTGGACGGGGTCCAAGCTGGGATTTTGCACAAGTAGTGAAGAGTGTGCATTGCGTGTGGCAACAAGGTACGAGGGCAGTTTTTGAGAAATTCCCCATGTCACACGACGGCAATGGCTAAGGCAAGGCTGCGTAATAGGTTGGTGCGCAAAATCGTGCATGAGCTAGTTTTGGTACGCAATACAGGTAAAGGTTAGACGAGGACATGACCTATTTTGGGTAAGGAACAAGTGGAAGGCGAAGGAAAGCGACTTGTTCGAGCGAGTGGCAGAAAGCAGTTGAGAAGCTAGGCCATTATGCTGACAATGACAGGTAGGAAGAAGATGCGGAAAGGGACAAGCCATGATGCAGTTACAATTGTTTGGTGACTGTGGCTGTTAGACGAGCGTGTGAGCCACGAGTGGCTCAGCAGGACGGCCTGGAGCAGGTGGAGCAAGTTGTCGATGGCGACAACTAGGGTGGCAGTTAGCCACGCTAGTTTTGGAAACCTTAGGGTTTAGGCCTACTGATTGTAAAGACATGACCCATGGGCGTGATCTATAAATAAGGGCATTTTGTATGGGAAAAGGTTAATCTCTCGTAGAGCTATTCATCATTGAGCATTGTTAAAATCTTTTGAGTTTGAATCTATTGTAAAGGCTCTACAGCTGAGTGCGCAGAGACCTATTTGAGAGAGAAGAGAGTCTACAGCTGAGTGCATAGACTAAGAACTATTGTACCTTTCCCAATAGACTAATTTAACAATAGTTCTTGTGCACGTAGCATCCATCCGGGGGTGAACCACGTTAAATTCTGCGTAATGTGATTGATTGTGTTGATGTATTTGTTCATTTGCTTAGTATGGATGTTTGATGCCACAGTTATCTGTTATGTGATTGCTTTTATATGTATTTGCCACAAGAAATGATGGGAATAATATGTTTAAGTAATGCATGTGTGGATGAATGCTAAGTATTCAGCACTTCTGAGCATTTGAATGTATGAATTTGTTGGATAGTTGCATAGTTGAACACTGAATTGAAGCGCAGCGTTGGAGCATGCACTTTTGTATGTTTCATTCATTTGCATGCACCATAACGTTAATAATCTAAGTGTCTCGAATGGATAAAGAATGTTGAGATTGGTTAGAGTTAATCAAGTTGTAAAGCAGACGCGCGATCCAGTTGACGCGCTGAACCATTGAGAGTTGATGCGAGGGAAGTTGTTGATAGCTTATTGTTTTAACACACGAAGTATCCAGTACCGCACAGTGCTTGAATGCGTTGGTTGCGCAAGCGCCTCCACTTGTCAAAGTATCCGACGCGAAGTAGAGACTTCGCGCAGTTGCCTACTTGTCAGTTCTGTTACACTCGCATCACCAGGTTGTGGAAACTTGATTCTGCAACCACCCCCTCAGCTTCGCCTCGGGTGAGACCTCAGGTTGCGCGCAGTCTGTTGCCGAAAGGGCCGGTGAATAGGGGTTTTGTTGGTTCCTTAAACCGCGAAATACCTGGGTCTACATTGGAAACCTCTACCTCAGTTATATATGCCAACACTCTGTTAGTAATAAGAAAATCTATAATTCTTTTTAAGCACTCGAGATTTCTTTTAGACTCTCTTTGTTGAAATCTAACTCCATTAGGAATAAGAAAATACAATAAGTTGATAGCATTTAAAGCACTATGTAAAAGTTAATTCTATTTTGTATAATTGCATGTGCAACTCTCTATTTTAATACTTACAATATGTGAAGCATGAAGACTATATTATAATTATAATTTGAGTATATTTAGTTTATTTAGTCAATTACATTTTTCATGATAAAAAAATATTATTATAATTTTAATTTATGTTTTTAAATATATAACAAGAGCCACGAGGTGGCAATGTCGAGGACATTGCCACTTGGGATAGTCATATTTTTGCAAGTAGCGAAATATCAATTTGGAAGTAAAGATTGCAATGGTGTTACAAGTGTGTAATCTCATTTAGAGTTGTGATAAAAATTATTTTTGCTAAAACAATAATAAATCAATAATTTGGTTGTACCATCGTTTATACTGAAATAGAAAAATAAAATGCATTGGTGTTAGTCGAGAAAACAATGAGAGAATTAATATTAATTGAGAGCAGTTATTAAATAAATGTATTAAATCGAGAATTAACACCCCTCCTCATGATGTAAATCAAGAAAGATACTTGATTTCCCCATCCTTGTAAGTATGTATCATCATATATATAAAATGAAGCTCCTACAACTTGTCCATCCAAAGCTTCTTTACAAATTGATGTTTCACTTCTCCAATGGGAAAGACGATGTTAAAGTTTCCTTGTGGTTGTGTCTATATGGACATCATGAAAAAGATTTATACAATGTAGTACACCCTAGCAACTAAGGAATCATTTATTTCCATATGCATCCATTATAACTTCCAATAAGTCTTTTCAATGAGTTACTTCCTTCTTGGATGCCACATTATTCAAATAATTCCACATGCCTCTTTATGAAAATGAGGTTTCCTTTTCATCATGATAAAATGAAAACAATATTTAGCATATTTCCTCACACTATTATTTTTGGGTCTAGTTGTTATTGATATTAATATATATTTTTGTTTAAATGTATGTTAAGATTGATTTTATAAGTGTATCATCCAATAAAATTGATATACAACGTGACACTCAGAGTTGGATTTTAGTTTTAGACTATGAGAGCACAACCTTTTTGGTGTAGAATTTATTAGTGAATGAAGTATTTCCAATAATATACATAATTTTCAATTAAAAAATATAACAATGTAAAAGCTTATGGTTACTTTTGACCAATATTAATAAGATAATTCATACATAAAAATAAGTATAATTAAATCTTAAGAAGCTTAGATAACTTTGTTTGTTAATTTAATTTTTAATAAGAAAAAAAAAAAGACATACACAAAATTGACAAATGCTTAAACAAAGTCATTATATTATATGCCATATATTTTGTGTTTCTAGTCAATATAATTATTTTTAATTATAAAAAAACAAACAATTAACTAGCAACATATACCCTGAATAAATTTGTTCCCAAAATGAATCTGGGATAGATATACAAAATAAATATTTCTCTTTGTGAACCTCGTAATAATATGAAATAAATATAAATGAGATTTTGTTTCTTAAATTAAAACTGAAATTAATATAAATGAATATAAAAATTACATGCCTACCCTTAAAAGAATAATAGAGGCCATGACTTACCATATGGTTGACTCTACGAAGCTTACGGAGGAAGTTATCACCTCATGCTTTTATGTACACCTACCTTTGCATCGATATATTCCACATTTGAGATTATGCAAAGGTTCATGCTTTGTAATTTTTATATTATTTTGTTGTCCTTTCATGCTTGAGGTTCTACCAGCATTGTTAAGAGAGGGTTATAATTTGTTGGTTTTAACTATGTGATTGATAGATACTAAACAACATTATTGCACTATGTGGAAAGGACTCAATTTAGAGAGGGGCTTGGAAACAAATTAAATTACATGTTTTGTTATTTTAACTACTTTTATGAGGTGATGGCAATAATGAATTATATAGAATCAACTTACATTAACAATTTAATGACATCCTTGACTTAACATGTATACACTATTCAAGTTTTTTGAGGAATTCTTAGATGACAGAGTTGTAGATTTTGGCTTAGTTTGTCTTCTGATTGGTCAGTGACTGGTTATATGGTTACTTTTTTTTTATCATGGTTTTTTTGGGGATATAACATTGTGTTCTTTCTGTAATGTTACTTTATAATTCTGCTCTATGAGATGGACAATCTAACTTTTGTCTTAGGAGATGGTTAGGATGTTTTTATTTTTCTGAATAAGACATCTCTCATGCTAGTTCTTAGTTCTATTGATATTAACAATGCGACTTTGATTATGTTGAACAAGTTACAGTTTCTATTTTTTATTAAACTAAATATTTCAGAAGCACAATAATGACCTAAATATTTCCCGTCCACTTCTTTATGCACTTGAGCTGAGGGCTGAGTTGCGTTTCTGGTTTTGTTTAAAAAAAATTGTATGATAGTCGATGTCCACTTTAAGAATGTATTTTTTCTGGCATTTATGCTAATGCCATGTTTGAGAGTATTTGCTGGCTATTAAAAAATATTGACGTTTCATTTCAAAACAATTTTTTTCCCTAACAATTAAAATAAAGAAAAGATTAAAGGGAGATTGACTACATGCTTACCACTTGTACAATTTTATCTATGTATAAATATTAATTAATTCTTTTCTTGAGAAACTTCTGATGGCTATTCTTTTAAACCACCCCTACTGTTTGCCTTTTTACTGATGCCTAAACCTATTACTTAAGCAAGGAATACTTAGTTAGTGGTAGCACTATTTATCTTGTCGGGCCGAGTCAAGGGGATGGATACTCTAGTAGTTATTCATTCTTACAGCAGTGCAGTACACAGAACCACCTGATAGCAAGCGCTAGATACGTCATTTCGTGCGTGCCTTAAACTTTTTGTTTAACGTGTTTCAATTTATGATCCCCCAAATCTAAAATAATGGCATATTTGATGCATTTCAACTCTCAAGACGAATATTCTAAACACTAAAATAGCTGCAGAACTTTGAAAGCAGAAGGAAGAAACAAGGGAGAACCTAGGAAACAATCCTAGAGTTGGTTTGGCAACAATAAATAGAGGCTGTAGGTCCCAATCATTTTTCACCCTCTGTCATCTCAAGCTGCAGATAATTGAAGCACCCTACCAAGTCTCACTTCACAGCATTGGAGTCTATCGACACCTAGCTGGACAAAGTAACCAAGAGCTTCAACAAGATGACAAGTGAATAAAAAAATTGATATGATAAGTGGAATAAATTTTTTAATATGATATCTACATATCCATAAAGCAAAAAGCAAAAGATCCAAAAGCAAACTTTCATTTAACATCCTATCCTAAATATGTTGTCGGAGACATTAGAAATTCAGATGAAAACATATAACTGATATGGTCACAGAAAAATAAAGAATTCAGGGTGCCTGAAGCCTAATCATAAACCTGTTAAGAAATTATGTAATAGAAAACGACTATTATTGCGACCTCGAGAAAGAAGAATCGTTTGAGGAAAAACCCCAGTTAAGATTCCAAATATAAAGAGAAGCATGTACAGTAAATATACCACATATGTACCGTGATAAGAAAACAAATTTTGGTAAGCGGACGATAGCAATGAGTTGCATTAACTCGGAAAAGACTATTTCCTTCGCTACCTCTTGCACCCTGTCATGCGATAGCTCACAGAAATTGCCTGGTCTTGTTTTCTGCAACAAGATTCTTTTTAACCGTTTAAGATTTTAATTTAACATGGTGAAATAAATACAAAGGTGAAAAACGAGCATCTTAGATTCTCCCTCGACCCAAAGTCGATATTTGTGGAAGTCTAAAACGTCGATAAACATTTTCATTTTTCTTCTAAAGATTTCCGTAAATGTTGTAAGCAAACTGAAATATATGACATAAAACCCTGCAAGTCCCTAACATCAAGAACCATCCCCAATAGAATAAGATGAGTCCTTCTTCTTTAGTATTCCACCCATTTCAGCTTCTTTAGATGATTTGAGAATCCCAGAATTTCTCTACTCATTCTCGCTGAGCTGCGCTTCACTTGAGAAGACGCTCATTTTCGCTGAGTTGTGCTTCCCTTGAGAAGTCCTCATCTGTGTAGCTATCCCTATTATCGATTCTATCGAAGAGAGCCATGAGTTCAACATCCTGTCCCGGCGGTTCGATGTTGTGGTTCTTGGCCTATGGAATAACTAATATCCCCAAATTTGTATTATGATCACCGGATAAAACACTTCCGTCACAACGCAGGATTCGTTCCTCGCTCTCTCGCGATATAGAGGGTTGTCACTGCTGAAGGTTGGAGGCAGAAATAAAACAAAGATAATGCGGAGTGAGCTACGGCTCTTCAATCTTTATTCATAAACGGAGATCAACTGATGTAATACAAACAATAATCTAATGTGTATTTAAACACTTATGGAAAACCCTAAAAGCTCTAACCTAGCTTTTGCATGCATGCAAAGCATGCTGTTGCATTTATTAACTAAATGTTTAAATATGAACTGAATGTAAAAGCTAAGTTAACTGAAGTAATTACTATTTCTAACACTCCCTCTTAATTACTACTGCTGACTACTGCAGCTTTTACAATGCCTAAATTATTTCTATGAATTTCAAAAATATCTTTTGCCAATGGCTTTGTGAATATGTCAGCCAATTGGTTAATCGATTTACAATGCTCAACACGAACTTCGCCATTGTTCACAAGTTCTCTTATGAAGTGATATCTGGTATCAATGTGCTTGCTTTTCTGGTGAAAAACATGGTTCTTGGATAGAGCGATTGCTGAATTGTTGTCACAATAAATTGTGGTTGGTCCTTCTTGTTTCTGTTGAAGACCTTCTAAAACTCTGCGTAACCAGACTGCTTGACATGCTGCTGATGTCGCTGCTACATACTCTGCTTTTGCTGTTGAAAGTGTCACAATGGGCTGCTTCTTGGATGCTCATGAAATCACCCCTGATCCAAGATGAAAAACATGACTGGAAGTGCTCTTCTTGTCATCCAAACTTCCTGCAAAATCACTGTCAGTGAAACCTGACAAAACATCATACTCAGTGCCTGAGTATAAAATTCCATAGCTTGAAGTCCCTGCAACATATCGTAAGATCCTTTTGCCAACTTGCCAATGCGAGTCTTTGGGAGACTCCATGAACCTCGAAATCAAGCTGACAGCAAACATAATATCAAGTCTCGTAGATGTGAGATACATGAGACTTCCTACAAGTCTCTTATACAATGTTGGATCTACATTGGGACTGCCATCTTCTTTGCTCAACTTAGTATATGTTGCCACTGGTGTAGATGTTGTTTTGCAATTAAGCATTCTGAATCGCTTAAGAACTTCATTAGCATATTTATTTTGAGAGAAAAATATACATTTTTCTGACTGTTCTACTTCTAGGCCAAGAAAGAACCTCATCAATCCAAGGTATGTCATCTCGAACTCTTTCTTCATAGCTGCCCTGAACTCATCTACTGAGAGGTCACCTGTAAAAATCATATCATCAACATACAAACAAACTATTAAAATTTGTCTTTGTGGATTTACCTTTGTGTAAAGTGTTGGTTCGTTGTTGCTTCTGCTAAAACCATTTTTTATTAGATAAGAATCAATTCTACTGTACCAAGCTCTTGGAGCTTGCTTGAGCCCATATAGAGCTTTCTTCAACTTGTAAGCTTTATCTTCATGTTTTTTTATTTCATACCCATGTGGCTGCTCCACATAAATTTCTTCTTCAAGAATTCCATTCAAGAATGCTGACTTGACATCCATCTGATACACTTTCCATTTATTTTGGGTTGCAATTGCTAGGACTGCTCTTACTGTGTCCAATCTTGCCACTGGTGCAAAAGTTTCTCCAAAATCAATTCCTGGTTGTTGCGAGAAACCTTTTGCTACTAACCTTGCCTTGTACCTATCAATCTCACCTTTTTCATTGAGTTTGGTTTTATAAACCCACTTCACACCAATGTGTTTCTTATTCTCTGGTAGGTCAGCTAGATCCCATGTATCATTTCTCTCAATGGAATCTATCTCTTCGTCCATAGCATTTACCCAATGCTCTTGTTTTACAGCCTCTTCATAAAACACAGGTTCACTAGCAATAAAAACATAATTGGTATTTGCATCCAATTCATCATAAATATCTATCAATCTTTTAGTCTTTTTATTATTGTGATCAGATTCATTACCTGATTGCGGACTTGATGCTTCACCTCGAACTAAGTTTCTAGGTGTTCTTTCTGGAGTATTTTCTACTGGTGAAGATGCTACTGGATCTTGTTGCTCAATCAACTCCTCATCTTCTCCATCTTCTGGTTGGGGTATTGCAGCTCCCACACCCTTGTCTATGGTTCCATTCCATGACTCTTCCTCCTTGAACAAAACATCTCTGCTGAGAATAACTTTTTTGGAAATAGGGTTATATAGCTTGTAAGCTTTAGTTTGTTCACCGTATTCAAGAAATATACATTTCTCACTCCTGTCATCTAACTTTTTTCTTAGCTGTTTAGGAACATGAGCATAAGCAACACAACCAAACACTTTGAAATAAGAAACATTACTAGTCATACCTAACCATGCTTTCTCTGGTACTCTGTTCTTCACAATTTTGGTGGGAGATCTGTTCATCACATGACAGCACATGCCACTGCGTCTCCCCAAAATTCATGGGACAAATTTCTTCTTTTTAGCATGCTCCTTGCCATATTCATGATGGTTCTATTCTTGTGTTCTGCAATACCATTCTGCTGAGGTGTATATCTTGTAGTGAATTGCTTCTTGATTCAATGATTTTTGCAGTAATCATGAAATTCCTTTAACTTATACTATCCCCCTCCATCAGATCTCAATACTTTGAGTTGATAACCACTTTGTTTTTCAACCAGAGCCCTAAATTATTTGAACTTGCCAAAAGTTTCAGACTTTTGACGAAGGAAATACACCCATGTTTTTCTATTGAAATCATCAATAAATGTAAGGAAATAATAGCTTCCACCAATCGATTGAGTTTGCATTGGTCCAACTAGATCAGTATGAATAAGATCTAAAGGTGCATGTGCCCTTCGAGACATACTTTTAGGAAAGCTATCCTCGTGCTGATTTGCAATGATACAACACTCACAACTGCTTTCTGGCTCGTTCATAGGAGGTAATCCCTTTACCATCTCTTTCTGCTGCAAAAACATGAGACCACCAAAATAAAGATGTCCATATCTAAAATTCCATAACCAATAATAATCCATGCAAGTGGTTTTTTGAGCAAAAGAGGTTACCTTGCTGTTGCAATTCATGACTAGTGGATACATCATGTTCCTAGTCACTTGTATTTTGATGATCAACTGTATATTTGGGGGTTTGTCATAAATTTCACAGTTTGATCCATCAAAGACAAGTCTTTATTTCTTTTCAGTGAGTTTCCCAATGTTAAGCAGATTATGCTTCAATCCTAGAGCATAATAGACATCTGAGATTGTCTTTTGTTAACCTTGTTTGGTCAAAATGTTGACCACTCCTTTGCCAAGAACTGGAACCACTTCATCCGTGCCAACTTTGACCTCTGTCCTCAGAATAAGAGTTGTTTCGTTCATTTTAAACTTTTTACAAACTTTAGGCAAAGTTGGTTGCTAGAGGATCCCAACGATCCCAGTAGAGATTCGCTGCCACCATAATGTTGGATGATAAACCGATTTTTTTCATAGAGGAGTCACTATCTTCTTAAGTGTCTTTAAATTGTTTTGACAAACTCTTTCACAAGATGCAATATTTCGGTATTCTGAGTTTAAGACTCTTACTTTACTAAGTTTTGATCTCTACCACTCCTGCAGGGAGTCAAATGCAATTATTAAATCTTAGGATCGACCTCGGATGACTGAGCTCGATTTACGCGCAACAACGATCTTAGAAACTATTCTTACTTCTCTTAATATGTAGATAAGAGCAAGAAACCGTCCCTTGAGTATTACGGCTTCTATTACCTGGTTTAAATGATGATTTCTTTTCTTCTATGTGTAGCGACAGAGTTTTCGGGTCATTAATAACTCTGACCTTCAGGGTCTTTAATTAGAAGTTTTCTCGTGTTGAAAACTTTGGATGGGTCATTATAGATTCCGAAATGTTTTAATATCAGCAAATTAAAGGATCCGTGGTTGGTCTCAAATTGATGTATATAATAATAAATAAAATACATTTTAAAATATGGAAACATGCCTTTTAGTTCTTAAAAAGTGTACATATCCTTAAATAGGCAAAGATGCCCTTTGGTTTGAAGAAGTGGAAAGAAAAGATGCCCTTTGGTTTGAATAAGTGGAAAGAAAAGATGAACATATGTTTATAATACGGGAAGATGTCCCTGGTGGAATTATTAAAGTTATGTATTCTTTTTTATCTCATAAGAGTTATAGTATACCTTAAATAGATTTGAAAATTTATACATTAATTAATATTAAAGAATGAAGGATAGTAAGTATGGAAAACGTTTGGAAGAAGTCAAACTCTGGTAAGGAAGATATTTTAGTTACTAAGAAGGTTATCTTAAATTAAGGAGGAATAAATATTAAGCCATATAATTTATTTCTGGTTTTGTATCCTAGTTTTTAAAAAACTATTATTTTTGTGAGGAGAATCTTTTAGGGTTACTTTTATAGCTTCCTTTACAATAATTCTATAATAATGTTTTCCTATATGCTGGTTTATGCATATTATTGTACCCTTTTCTTTTATTGGTAAGAATAAGGCTTTCTTCTAAATTGTTATAGCCATGTCTTTCACTTTAAAAACATTCTGGAACCAATCAAGAATATATATATATATAGGGGTATACATATAAAGCTCTATGTGATAGAGGCTTGACGGAAGGAGAAGGAATCTAGTTGCAGCAACCATGTTGCTCGTTGTAATCCAATTACTTTTTGCCTAATAATAAATGATGCACACATCTTTGTGGACTAGCCCGTGTACGGGTGAACCACGTTACTTTGGTCTTGTTTATTTGTCTATGGCCTTTATTATATGTGTATATGACTTCATGACGAGTGTATGAATTTTTCCTTTCATATGAGTAATCTTTATTTAATAATTGATGTTTATAACACTTTTGTCGAATGCGTCTTGGCAAAGGGTATTTCATGTTAAATGTTGATAAAGTATATTTCGTGTTAAATGTCGTGCAACGGATATTTCATATGTTCAAATGAAGACCATAAAGCTGTAAGTATTATTTTGGTTCAAGTTTGTAAATCCTCAATCTAGAATGGTAGTATTTGAATATGTGCTAGTATGTTATCAATGCTTGGATGGTCTCTATGGCTGAAATTATATTTCTGTAAACATATTATACAAGTACATTGGTCCTTCACGTACAGAAGTTTCATACAAAGTCGAATGAAGTGCATAACAATCACTTATTATAAAAATGTAACTACCACCTGAGGTTAGTATGTACGAACTCCCTTGCATGAATATTCAATGATAATTTCATGAAATGTTAAATGTCGCATTTATTAAATAGAAATCTAGATACTAATTAAATATTTATAATCTGCAAAGCATTTTAATGGTGATTAGACTGTTTGGAAAGGGAAAGAGACCACTTAGAAATTTTTTAAATTTTTACGAATTTTGGGTACGTGACATTGACCTCTGTCCTCACTGATTCATCTAGGTTTGCAATTAGACCTCTGTCACTTGTCATATGGTTACTGCAGCCACTATCTAAAAGCCAAAGTCCCTTTGGGCTTTCGTGTGCAGCATGACATGTAAGAAATAACATATCATCTTTATCCTTAGAGGTATTAGTCACATTAGCATTATGTTTTGCTTGATCAAACTTTTTCTTTTTGCATTCATGAGCACAATGCCCAAATTTATTGCAATAATAACACTGAATATTAGATTTATTTGACCTTTTCTTGTCATAGTTTTCGCCTTCATGGTTATGATGGTGATCTTGATCTTCATTGCCATTACTTCGACCACTTCTGCCTCTTCCTCTTGATCCTCCTCTGCCTCTGCTTCTTCCTCTGCCTCTTGAGAATGAGACATGTGCTTTGAAAGCATTCTCTAGAGAGGATTCTTCATTCCTGTTGAGTCTGGATTCGAATGAAAGTAAAGATCCGGTCAACTCGTCTATAGAGAGAGTACTCAGATCTTTCACTTCTTCAATCGCTGAAACTTTCGACTCAAATTTGTGGGGTAGGGATCTCAGAACCCTTTTCAACCACCCTTTGATCTCCAATCTTTTCACCATAGGTATTCCGCTGATTAACAATCCCCATGACATTGGTCATGAAAGAATCTACTGAGTCTAATTCTTTCATCTTCAGATCTTCAAAGTCTCTTCTTAGGTTTTGGAGTGTAGCTGTTTGTACCTTACCAGCACCCTGATAACTGGTCGCCAAGATATTCCATGCTGCTTTGGCATGTAATGACGATGATATTTTTGGAAATACGCTATTATCCAAAGAATTCATTATGAGATGCAGTGCCTTTGCATCCTTCTTCTTGTGTGCTCGCAGGACATCCTTTTGTGCGTTTGAAAGGGCTTGAAAAGTTGCATCATCTGGAGGTTCGGAATAGCCATATATGACATATTCCCATGCATCTTCTGACCTGAGATAAACCGCCATCCTCGTGGCCTAGACATCATAGTCTTTTTTTCCTGGAAGAGGAGAAATCTGAGATTGATTGTTGCTGCTAGAAGCCATTGACGTTGTGGAGTCTTTCACTGGCTCTATTCAAAATAATCTCCCTTCCTCTTTTTTTTTTTTAAACAAATAATAATTCTCCCTCTTAAACAAGATTTGAAAAATATCTTCAAATATCTTCTTCTCTTGTAAAAAGAAAAAATTCTTACTCAAAAACCGCGTGAAAGTCAAAAAACAATCACATGAAGTAAAAACCTTTTTGCACTTGTGCAAAATGCCGCCGGCTTGTTCCAATTACCGCTCTTTGTCCTAAGGAGAGGCCGCGGTGAAATCTTGTATCTCCCCAAACTACCGTGCTTTAGACTATAGTGTGGGCGCAATAGTTCCAAAATTACCGCTTTGTGGATTATAGGGAGGGCGCGGTAGTTCCAAAAACTAGTTTTTTTTTTTTGTTTTCCAAAAAAAAAAATTGTGTAAAAATTCTTCAAAAATAAACTTACAATTCTTCAAAGCTACGGCTTTGGCTTCTCCGGAAATTGATGCCACCAATTTGATCTTCTCCTAAGCTCTGATACCAAACTGAAGGTTGGAGGCAGAAATAAAACAAAGATAATGCGGAATGAGCTATGACTCTTCAATCTTTATTCATAAACGGAGATCAACTGATGTAATACAAATAATAATCTAATGTGTATTTAAACACTTATGGAAAACCCTAAAAGCTCTAACCTAGCTTTTGCATGCATGCAAAGCATGTTGTTGCATTTATTAACTGAACGTCTAAATAGGAACTGAATGTAAAAGCTAAGTTAACTGAAGTAATAACTATTTCTAACAACTGCTCTGAGAAACAACATCGGAATCGGCCAACTCTTGCGTATCAAATCTATAGGAAAACAATGTATTCTAAAAGTGATTTGACATATCAAACGATGGTGGTATGCACAACTTATCCCACATAGCTCATCCCACAATGGATCATCGAGAGTGGATCGGTTAATGCATATGTAAACAACAATTAATGCGTGATAGATATCTCTGCAGGTGATCCCTTGCAGCTCATCGTGGTCTGCAACTCATCCCACACAGCTCATCCCACAATGGGTCATGAGCGTGGAGCATGACAGTTAATGCATTTGACAAAAACATTTAATGCGTTATAGATAGCTCTGTAGGGTGCAGCTCATCGTGGTCTACAGCTCATAACATGATGGATCATTGAGCATGGAGCATGGAGGTTAATGCATGATAGATAGATCTGCAGCTCATCCCACGCAACTCGTTACTCAACCCATGATGGATCATTGAGTGTGGAGCATGATGATTAATGCATATGACAACAACATTTAATTTGTAATAATTTGTGATAGATAGCTCTGCAATCAAAAAACTTGCACAGAATCGAGACAAAAATTAGGTAGCCTGCCATGCCTATAGTTACACTCTGTAGAATTTGATGTCATTCTACCGCCACCTCCTGGGAAGGAAAAAACGAGGATGACATGAGTGTTTTTGTAGCCAATTAAAATTGAAATTTAAAAAAAAATTAAATTTAATATAATATATTTAATACTATAACCAAACTATAGTTTGAGAAAAAAAATTATTGTATAGACCCAAACTGATAGATACTCCATGATACATATATGATGTGGGAAATAAAACAAAATTTGTTAAAAAAAATATTATAATAGCTGTTATTCAAAATTTTAAAAAATAAATTAAATATTTATTAATAAATTAATATATTAATATATTAAATTTTGGTTAAGAAATTAGAAAAAAAATAAAAAATAGGATACAAAGTGGATCAAATACTTGGAAAAAATATGAATGAACCTCTCGTGTGTAAGTAAAGTAGAGCCTATTAGGCTTTACATTCCTAGTGACTAACCAACTGGATTTTCTAACTCTAACCCATCCACAAAAGACAAAAGAATACTTTCATCCAAAACAACAATATGAGCAATAGTTTGAAAAGCAGGCTTTATAAGTCTGAAAAAATTTTAGTTCGAACAGGGCGCCTACAGTGGAGTAATTATTACTGTGCATGCTTTCTGCATGGTTTTACTTTAT
This sequence comes from Larix kaempferi, assembly GCA_027924585.1. NCBI lineage: Eukaryota > Viridiplantae > Streptophyta > Pinopsida > Pinales > Pinaceae > Larix > Larix kaempferi. The sequence goes on along the minus strand of BSBM01000406.1, from coordinate 14,143,823 downwards.
ATATGATTATCGTTGACTCTATTAGTTGGCATTGATTCATGATTCACGAATGTGACGATTCATTGTAATTTAATTTCCAGTAGTAATAGCCTGCAGAAATTCATAAAAAAAAACTAAAAATTTCTTTCATGTATAAAAGCACCTAATTATTATTACATTGAAGTACTATTTAATCTATATTTATGTAAATAAAAGGGACAAATATTATTAACCATTTTAAATCACCCGGGGCTGAAATATAGATAAACCAGTGACTAGAAAGAAACTAAAAATCATAATATTCATGTATTTTATGAGTCAGGTTGCTAGTACACATTAAATTAACTGTAATGATTTCACAATATTTCTTTCATGTACAAAAGCACCTCATTATTATTACACAGAAGTACTATTTAATCTATATTTACGTAAACAAGCTAAATTAGCAGCAAAGCTGCTATACCTGCCTCTTGTAAATATTTTAATGCAATAGCAATACATAATTAAAAATCAAAAGGTAAAATAATTAAGTAAGATTAGTAGGGTTAAATTTGTTTGTTGGTTTCTTTGTTTGAAGGTAAGCTTGAGGATCCCTCTTAATTTTTTGAATTTTAGGAAAAATTCAAAATAATTGCTATTTACATTATTGTGAATTAAATCACTAAGTAGATTGATGTTTTAATATCTAAATCATTGTGTCCAAAATCTTTGTTAAATTTTTATTTATTATCATTTATTAAATTTTAATTAATAGATACATAATATATTTACATAAATATGGATAATAGATACATAATTTTGATTCTAAATATATATAAAATAATATAATATATAATTTACATTTTTTATATAATTTAAATATTAATATAAATATGGATTATTTATTTTTTAATAAAAAGACTACGTAATAATTCATTATATGCATAAGTTATTGTTATGTGTTAAAAAAAAAATTAAGACATTTATAAATTTGTCTATTTCAATAATTATAAACATTAGTATCTCAATATTCAACAATATGTTTTTAAAAAATCATATCTATATCACAAAGATGTATTATTTGTCAAATTTAACAGCAATTTAGTGAGGGTGACTATTTAAATTACGTGTATACCCTTTCGCAATAAATGAGTTGGCAATGTAAAAACGAGTTCATTTACCGATTATTTTGATGCGTGTAACCGTCTTGAAATATACATTCATTTAATGATACGTACATATTGTGATATGGCTTCATATATATATTTTCCACGTTGGATGACCCTTGGAGTTTGGGAAATTTTTTTTTTCACAGAAAAATTTAACTTTTTGGAGTTTGGAAAACTTTACTAGAATGTGATACCAACATTTAAATTGAGCATCAAACTGTCTTTGTCGTAGGACGAAACCAAACTAACCTTGACCCAAGGTAACGGCTTATACGTCTCATCTTGACTCAAGGTAACGGGTTATACGTCTACCATGTTATTATGCCACTCGTGTGTGTCATCCTGCGGGTTATGCCATGCCTCGCTTCTCGTCCACATAGATAAATGTCATCCTAGCTATGCGATGCATCGGTTCTCGTCCGCACAAATAAACGATGTCATCAAATCTAACATATTAACGTTGATGTGTGCTTGTGAAGATGAGCGGCGGAGTGGTATTATAATATAATAATATTTTAATATTAAATGTGGCGAGGTGGCATAATTTGTACAGTTGCTATTAAATGTGAGGGGACTAAAAACCAATGTATAAATAATAATTTTTTAATTTCAGAAAAGTCATATCCCAGGTAGGGCATATTAGTCTAATCAAACCTGCTGCCAACCAAAAATAAAAATAAATAAGAATAGCCAATCAAAAATAAGAAATATATAATTTATAAAATTTAAAATATAAATTTTTATTTGTTTTAAAATCAATTTAATAATTAAAATTTCTAAAACTATATAGAAATTTAGAATAAAAATTTGCAAACTAATTAACTAATAAATGCAAAGTGATTGCTATATAATCTGCCATAGCAGAGATATAATAAAAAGGACAAATATTATTAACCATTTTAAACTACCTAATTAAATTAAATTAACTGTAATGATTTATCTTCTTTGTAATGATTTCACAATATTTCTTTCATGTATAAAAGCACCTAATTATTATTACACAGAAGTACTATTTAATCTATATTTATGTAAATATAATTATTATTACACAGAAGTACTATTTAATCTATATTTATGTAAATAAAAGGGACAAATATTATTAACCATTTTAAACTACCCGGGGCTGAAATATAAATAAACCAAGTGACTAAAAAAATCTAAAAATCATAATATTCATGTACTTTATGAGTTAGGTTATGTTGCTAGTACACATTAAATTAACTGCAATGATTTATCTCCTCTGTAATGATTTCACAATAAGACTTCAACTTATAAAATGCTAGATAAATTAGTTTTAATAAATATTAAAAAATACAGGAAATAAACTATAAAGTAGAACTTCGGAATGAATTAAAATTATTTATTGTATAATGGAATTAATACAAGGTCGATGCATTATCGAATGCAATATAACTCTAACTGCGGCAGGGATAATAATGGTAATTTATTATGTTTATGTGTGATATATAGTTTTGAGTTTTTATACATATCGTACATTGCTTTATTTTATTTTGTTTTATAGTTTAAATATTATTTTTTAATATTTCAATTTGTCTATTTTGAATTGGCTGTGTATATGGTGATGCATCAGAGTTTTGGCGAATTTAGGATATTAATTGAGACATGTTACACGACACTCAACATGGCACGTTGGTGCAAGTAACCCGAAATGAATGGGACAAGTGAGGTGTCATCATTGCCAAGATCTACTACCCATGTTTTGGTTAGCATTAAATGAAAGTTACATATTTGGTGTCACAATGTCAAGATTAATAATTATAAAAAATATATGCCATAATGGATAGTGGTTTTTAATTTGTGGTGTATTGATGCTTATTAGCTACAAGTTAAGTAAGTGGCCGTACTAGTATATTAGGGATTATATTTTTTACGTGTATCAATTTATATTGAAGATGACAAAACCTATTATTGTCAAATTAGTAGTTAAAACAATCATTATTAATTTTTATTGTATTGATAAATTTTATTTTTTGTTTGATTTAATATTAACGATTAGATTTTTTATGTGCATCAATCTTTTTTGAAGATGTCAAAACCTATTGCTGTCAAATTAGTATTCAAAACAATCATTATTAGTTCTTATTGTAATTATGAGTTGACTAGCCATTTTTTTTTCAAGGAAAAGCCGATTCATTAACATGTTTCCTTAAATTTAAGGAAGACAAACTCTCAACCAATCAAAACAATTTCAGCTTTTACTTGATCAAATTTTTATCAATTTGTATATAAAAAATATGAAATATAAAATGTAAAGTTTTTTTTGTCTATGCAATTTAAAATGTCAATTTATTATATCTTTGTAAAAAATTAATTGTTTCAAATACTAATTATAAAATAATCATTAATAACTAAAGCACGTCCCTCTAAGAAGACTAATAACAAGAATAAAAATAATGATTGATGAGGTGCATGATAACCAAGTTTATTATGTCGTGAGGAAACAAAACACTCTAGGAGATAGTGAAGCAAATAAGGAAATAACTTTGGAAGAAGGAACGCTGCTGGTGGACGGGGCCCCACCTCAGAGGGCGTTTATTCCTTAGTGTCACAATGAAGGTTATAAATTCATGTATATTTAGAGTGGACCTCCTTCCATGCTCCAAGTGGGAACCTTTGGATGGACTCTCGCCACCTCATCATACTCTTGTCACCTCATCACGTGATGGGAGGCAGGTGGTATAGTGTTGCGACTATTAAAAGGTTGGTGGCATTGGTTTTCAATGGAAATTTCCAAATTCCCATGCATCAGACCAAAGGACATACAACACATATTAGAATGGATGGGGTTGTACTTTAACTCATGGGGAAATCACCTCCCGGTGGGATGCATTATGTATTGGATGTGGAAGGTATGACATCGGGAGCTCTACACATGTTCATAAGAAAATGTGGTAACATGAAGCACATCTGGGTAGAGAGCATTTTAGAGGGAATGAAATTCAAAGTTTCTTTGCGTTTCCTGCCTACGAGTTTGTTGTTCCATGGGCATGTGAGCTTAGTTTGCTATGCAATTGAAACAATGGGCAACAACAATATCAGTTCATATTGTTGCTCAATGCATGGTCTAAAGAGGGTCTCATCAGAGTTTAACAACCTCCATCAACAATTGTCAAGCACTAGGAATCATCTACGTTCCTCTGTCCAAGAAACAGAAGCCCAATTGCTTCATGTGGAAATGGAGGCATTGCAAGATGGAGCAAACTAGCAAGCCACAGAAAAGACCATCCTCCATGAGTTAGAAGTGCAAAAGGAAAAAGTTGAAGAGCTAGAGGCAAGAGTTGGTATGTTAGAGCTCCAACTCGATCTTATGGAAGGTCAACCCTCTAAGCAAGAAGCTAACTCCTCCTAGGATTAGGTCATCAACTAATTTTCCTCCAAATTGAAGAGTAAATGTTTCACAAATATAATTTGTTGTTGGGTTTTTTTGTCAGATTTACAATAGTTTAGTTTAGATAATTTAAACTTGGTAAATTAATTCACACTAGTAGAAATTTTGCCTTCTTTCAAATTATTTCTGTTAAAAAAATTATTAGTAACTACCATCATCAAAAAATAAAATTAACAATTTTAATAAATATTTTTATAGAAATAATATTTTAACAACTAATTAATTGTTGCTAAATGATAAAAGTCGTTATTGTATAATAATATCTTAGTGTAATCAGACCCCACAACCCAATCACAAAGTTAAAATAACACAAACTACAACTATTTCAAAATTATAAAATGCCATATTGTTTATAATAATAAAAAAATTAGCATTATTATGAATGCACAACGAAACCTACAAAAATAAATGAAATTGGAATTGAATGTGGAAGTAACTTGCACCACTATCGCCGACGAGCAAAATGCCCACTTAGGAATAAAATGAAAATATTTTAAAATAATAATCCAGATGGGAATCCTGTACGACAAGGAAAAACAAAATAAAAAACACTGAAGGCACGCGGAAAAACAGATACCATTTAATGAGTTGGAAAATGAATAGATTCAATTAATTAAATTTAGGGTTTTAGCAGCGCTCAGATCAATTCACAATGAACCTATTTGGAAAATTGATCTTAGGTTGCCTGCAAATAGATAGCAGGGATGATATGGCTTCAGCTGAAGCTTTGGCCATGGCCGGAGCAGACTCTGCCACAGTTCAGATTCCCTTCATTGACCAACCTTGGATCCGGAAGCTTGAGCAAATCTTTGAAAGAATTTGGCCGTTCGTAAGGAAGAACAAAGTGGGCGATTACGAGACAGAGAGCAAAAAACGGAGAATAATCGGAGCAATGGGACGGAGGAGCAGATTAAAAGTTATCATGGAAGATCAGAAAATTGTTAAATCGAATGCAAACAAAGGTAAGAATAAAAGCAAATTTGTTCTACAGCGCTTGTGAAAAAATCAGAACCCTGCAAAGATTATTATATGCTCTTAACAAAATTTAACTGTTTTTCTGCAAGTATTATTGATATACGGATTTGAAGAGAGTGAACAACTCGTTTTCTTCAATGTTAATGGAACATTTTTTGTTATTTTTATGTAAACAGGTACTCTATCCTAGAAATTCTACCGGGAAATACATAGATCCAGTTTCCTGGATGTCAACCCCGGGATCGAATCACCCGTAGGTCAATGCAGGCTACGCCAACGACGGCAATACCCAGGATCTAATTTCCAGGACCAGCTATGTCATTCCCCCGGATCTAATCTCCAGGATGTTTATGTCCATTATCCCAAAAAAAAACCTTGGATAATCTAAGCTTAATAAATCTCGTCTGCAACCATTTTGTTATTTTACGTTTCTCTTTATCCATATATTTGTAGCTCTGTATCCAGCTGAAATGAAATGAGATGTTGTGTATTTTTATTGCAAAGAATTAGTGCCCTTTTTCACACATATGTGATACGGGGAATCGAACCCTGCCCCACCCCGTATAATCTACTAGAGACATGGATAAAAAATACTTCAAAACTCATGCAGGTTGCGGTATATGCATGTTGTTTCGTTCAAAGAAGCAAGATGCTATATTGGTCGGTGCCTCCAAATTCTCAATCCCTGTGAGACAGATGAATCTATTCACTTTCAGTTTTCGAAGATCATTAAAGTTTTAAACTGTTAATAGAAATTTTATTTTGGCAAATTAGCATGGTTCAAAAGTTGGGCTTATTACACAGTATGATTTATTTTACTAGCACAGTCACAAGTAAAGTGGTCGGTGAACTGTAGCCAACCACTTAGTTTTGTGGAGATGACTCATTATTAAGCTAAAGCTAAACATTAAATTAATTAATATAAACATTAAACTAATTAATATAAACATAAAAACAAAGACTATTTAATAAACATACCTCTCTTCTTAGGCACCACTTAACTAAAGCTTATTTAAATCTTAATCAAGATGCATTTGAGCATAACAAGATACAGTGACGATGAAATGAATTCCCATTGTACATTTGTTACACTCAAGTTAATCTTGTTGATCCACTCAATGAAGTCCAAAATTTCAGATAATATCTAAACGCGGTGTTAGTTTTGTGGAGATGACTGATTAAATCTTAATCAAGATGCATTTGAGCATAACAAGATACAACAACCATGAAATGAATCCCCATTATACACTTGTTACACTCATGTTAATCTTGTTGATTCACTCAATGAAGTCCAAAATATCAGATAATATCTAAACACCTATTGATATAATTACACTAGAAATAGAATAAAATGCTTGAGCAAAACTTAATTTTGGTTGACACTTTCTTTGGTGTTTTTAAGAGAAAGCTATTTTTAACTTTTGTTTTATATATATATTATTTCATAACTTATTCAATGTTAATATATATATGATAATCATTGCATTCAAAAGAAAAAAGTACTAAACATTTCAAAATAGTAAGATGTTTTCATATAAAATAACATAAATTAATTACTATTAATATAAATATTATTTAATGAAATAGTTTATTTATTTTATGTTTTGGATTTTATTGCAGGTATAGGTAGGAATCTACTAATAAGACAAAAAATATACTTAAAAAAATTATAAATATAAAATATTTAGACTGCATCTTATTTAAAAAAAAAAACTTAAAATTAAAATTATTTAAAGAAACTGCAAAACTATCACTTACATCAATAAATACCCCACCAAGATCATTAAGTCACATATCCAACCCTTTTTTTTGAATATGGCAATGTGGATATGACTTATGTTTTCTTCTTGAACAAAGCTTAAACCACATCTAAAAGCTCGGCTGGATCGAATCCCATTAATAGAGATGTGGCGTAGTATAAAACCGAGCAAAGATCAATACATACCAGCTGGCTAATCATACGACGCAACTTTATATAATTGAATGATCGATGGAATTAGCTTCGGTCACGTTAAATCTTGCTACTTACGTGTCCGGCTTATTTCCCTTAGGCCAAGAACCCTTAGGCGGCAGATTTTTCTTAAGCTTCTTAGCCTCCTTCTGAGCCTGCTTCGTAGGGTTCTTGTAAGGAAGCTTAGCAGCAGACTGCGATTTCATCTCTTCACGAACTTTCGCAAGTTCAGACTGCAGACTATAAATTCGCGGTTCATAGAATGACACCTCTGTAAAAGCTCTTTAGTGGGATGAAATAAAGGTAATCTAGTCTACAACCTTTTTAGTAAGATGAAAGGCATTAAGTAGATAATTTGAAATTAGAGAAAGAATAAAGAAATAATATCTTTTTTTAATTCGGAAGTAGAAAATAATTTATAATATTGTTATAAATAAAATAATTAAAAATAATTTTTTTTCATTATATTCTGAAAATTTTAGTTAATTAATAACATAATAATAAATTAAATATAAATATAAAAGAACATATAATTATTATTAATTTTTCAATCTCCATTTTCTTAATAAAGGTATTTTTTTTGTCAAGGATACGGTGGTCCGTTCTGGTTTGGATTACAGTCTGACTTAAATGCACTTGGATTGGTGAAATCTACAATATAGGTATATGTATATGTATTTCAACAAAAAAATATTGTAACAATGGAACACACATAATCACCTAGCAAGTAGTAAGTGTTCAATGAAATTCTTAATAATTAGGTTCACTTAAAGTATACACACATATAAGAATTTGAAAGTAAAGTGAACAACAACTAAGATACAAATCAAATTAATATTAAAACTTATAAATAACAATTTTAATAATCATCATCTTAATAATAATTCTTTTTTAAATTAATTTAATTATAAATAAAGAATTGATAACTCTATATATATTAATATTTATGATTTAATATAATTTATAAAATATTAATAGAGAAAAAATACTAAAACATATTAATATAATATACTAAATTAAAATGATTTGTTTAACCAATCATGTATATCATCATTGTATTTTCAATTTTTTTTTTATATAATAATAATAATAATATTTTGAGATTATATTTTTACCTCGTTAAAATAAAAATACAAATTATTATAATAAATAATTTTGTATCAAAATTTATTATATTGTTAAAAATGAATGAATATATAAAATAAATTTAAATTGTTATTTTATATTAAATTTTAAATATATGTTAAAAATTAATAAATATATAAAAAACATTAAAAAAATATTTTATATTAAACTTAAAATATTATAAAAAGGTATGTGTTGCTATGATACTTTAACGAGGGTCGAGAAAGTGGAAGGAAAACGATTCATAAAAAGCAAATAACATAACCTAGTGATAAGTCACATCTAGTTATACTACCATAGAATACAAGCTCCTACCATATATATCACATTGAATTAAGGTGAGATGGCCAATCGAATCGTTGAGCCTTCCACTTCTTTATTTTTCCTAAAGATGTTATGCTTGAAATTAATAGAAGAAATGGATGCTTGACTTATTCTTTTATCTCCAACTATACACCATGCAATGGTTTTAAACAATTGGTTGTGGATTGCAGAAATACATATGGCATTTATCTTTTTATAAAAATAAATACAAATAGGTAGTACCCTTATTCTTTTATCTCCAATTGTACACCTGGCAACAGTTTTTGAAAACCATATAATTGTTTTACACTTGCTGCGGATCGCAACAATACATATATGGCATCGCCCTAGATAAATGGCACATATGCGATTGCCCTATGGCCTAGACAAATGTACGATTGCTTAGAAAAATCAGAAAAACTTGAGTTATGCCTTATCCTTGCACATCTAAAACCTGAACCTAATCAATTGCATGTATGAAACCTGAGTTATGCCTTGGTTGTCCTTATTAATTACATGTCTGTACAAAATTTGCTATTTAAAATTTGTTTATAAAAGCTTATCCCGGGGGTGCTTTCATAATAGAATAATTTTTGTTCTTGGGATGGTGAACCAAAATTTCCCAAAGGAACATAGATGAACTTGAAATAACAGCAACAACAACATCTAACTCTAATGTGGCTAAAATAATAATAAAAATTGTGCTACAATAAATAGATGTAAATATGGAAATGTGATTAGTGGCCTATGTCAAGTGTCCAACAGTTGCGACTTCTACCCATTGTCAAAAAGTCGGAATGCCATGCTTTCTAGAGAGTCGAGGGAGCCCCAAAGAAAATCTTCGTGGCTCATGCCGGCAATTCCGGAGAAGAAGATCAAAATATTTCTTCAGAAATGGATTTATCTATATTCCACTTTAATCTGGGTTCGATTCACCACAACCCCATCTACCCTTGATTTTAATTTGATTTCATTTAGTCGTTTCAATCATACGAATTTTGATCATTAGTGGATTGAATGTTCCATGTTCTTTTCCACAAATAGTCCATAATGTCTTACATGCATTTTTGTAAGACTGCCCTAATTATCTATGGGCACTAGACATTGTGTAATATCCCTTGTTATGAATGTTATTAAAATGGCAATTTTTCACTTTTTTCCCTAGTTAGACCTTTGACTAGTTTTGAGCACTAGGTCCCAAAATTGCTCCAATTGCTCCCAAATATTCTGAGAAGGTATATGGATGATGTTAGAACATAAATATGTGTTTCAGGGATGCTTTTGGACCTTTAAAATACTTATGCAAATCCTCTTTCTATTATGGCCAATGTAGGGAATTTTATTAGTAATTCCCTTTGACTAGTATTGGTCTCTAGGTCTCAAATTGACTCCAAATGCCTTCAAATATTCAAGGAAGGTGTATGAGTGATATTAGGACTTGAATATGATGTTCAGGGATGATATATGGCCACCAAAATACCTCTTCAAACTCTCTTAAGATTCTGGACCACGTATGCAATTTTACTAGTAATTTGGGGTTCAAATCCCCTTGGGATAAGTACTGAAAATGGCTTCCCAAATGCCTACAAACCCACTCAAATTTATGAACAGAGGTAGGGAATGTATTAATGATGTTATTAAGGTCTCATGTGCACCATTAATTGATTATTATATCTGTTCCAACCCTCTCCCATTCAGCTGCAAAAATCACCCATTTGACCCTTGGGGAAATGACACTATTTCTTCTCCCAATGCAATTAAACTGAGTAAAAATACTTCAAATGCTCAAGTACAGTACATGAAACTTGTAAAATACATCCATGGCAGTATTTTAATGACAAATGTATCATAGAATCATCCATTCGTTCTAAATCATCAGCAATACATTGGTTCACAACAAGGTAGTGGGGAAATGGCATTGTTCTTTCATTAAAAATGAGATTTACACATTTCTACTTGGAATTTCGACCTGAAACTTTTTGGAGATGAATAAAAGAGTATTTAATTCATATTAAAAAAGAAATGGGGCATTAGAAGCTCCCCCAAAGAGTACAATAGCTCACCAAAAACGCCCTCCCTCAAGGATCAAGAATATGCCACCAAAACTGGAAATGGTTGAGAGAATGTGCTGCAATAGAATAAACCATGAGCTGCCCTGTAGCTTACACCTGCAAATAAAGACTCCATTAAAGCTTCAAATGAAAGGACTGAATGACCTTTCCAATTACCAACTTGGATGTGAATCTTTCACCCTCGAAATTGGCTAAGGCAAGAAACTAATCATCCACTAGCTCTCCCTCTTCACAAATGCAATTGAAAATTCTACAAATGATCAAAAGCTCGTTTCCTTCTTTGTTATTGACATTTATAAAGTTCTAATGTCCTCCATGGGTCGAATTCCTTCCAAGAGACTCATTCCAACTCAAGTTGGGAAGAGATTCCATAGAACGCCACTTGTACAACAATTCCTAGTCTCCCACTTCCACCAAATCACATGTGAAAGCATATTAGCTTCCCTAACACCCTTGAGTGCCCTCTTGGAGTCTATGTTTTGCCCTGACATGTTATATATGTCATATGTCAGCCTTCAGGTCTGATTTGTGTCATAGGTGTCATAGAATCTTCATCATTGTTGTCATAGAGCTAGGGAATCTAGCCCAAGTGTCTCACTAGCTCCAAATTGCCTCTTCCTCTTCCATGGGAGTTACTCATCCTTTATATTTCGACCTTGGATGAGTCATGCCATGAATAATACCTTTTGGAATCCCCCAAGTATGTTACCATTCACCTTGAATTCGAATTGGTGAGAGAATGATACCAAGTGTAGTGGAGAAATCTAGCCATATGTGGGTCCCACTTCCTCCATGTGTCTTCATGATCAAATGCCACTTTGATTTTCACTTGTATATATTTATTTAGCTACTTTATTAAATATTTATTCCATTCTAATGTTAAAACATCATTGATTATCCCCATTATTCCAAATCCCAAGGCTTCCACCCCAAACCTGGGAAACTAGTAATTTTCCTCCTTGGCAATTATTTGACCTTTAGCATCAATTTGACAAACTCTAATGAATAGGGCCAATGTGATTAGGTCATTGTGACCCAATGCCAAATTTGGGACATGACACATTGCAACACAAGATGTTTTCTTAATAGACATGTTTGTTCATTTCTTTCTTTCCTTCAAATATTCACATACATAAGGATGGTTTATGATCGGTGTAGAATTTTTGTATGTTATGAAAAAACAAGTTTCAATATGGATTTCCTTGGGTACTTTCCATGGGATATTATTTACAAATTTTAAGGGAGAAAAGGAGAGGTGAGGTATATGTTGTGGATCCTGCTGTACATTCAGTGCATAAATTGACTTATTTTTTTTAGAAAATTGAAAAAGATATTGTTGCACATATACTGCTCCTTAAATTTTTCAGTATCTAGCCATAACTATTCTCGAGTCGGATGAAGGGGATACGTGGGTTGGAATCTTAACTATGGGGTATTACCATTGCAGTCATTTTTGGGAGATCAACTTGAAGATATTACACATAACCTCTCTCTAATTTGCAATAGCTACCATGGCCACAATAGAATATGGAGATATACATGGAGTGAATTGTAGGGAAATGATATTTATCATGATATATGTGTCTTTTGTATAAAATGGCTAATCTGATGAAGTACATAAATAGACATAAATTTGACAAACAAACAAGTGCTCAAATAAAAGGTCATGTCTGGCTGTAGTATGAGAGTAGCTATGGTGAAGCTATTTTTCTAGAAGATATTCCAGTTTCTATTTGAACCAAGGTTTCACTATCATTGTATAAGTCAAAAGTTGAATAGGTTCCTCTTTTCAAAGGTTGTAGTGTTGATCTCATAAGTCAGATTGTATATAAGTTAGTCCATAAATTGTATTGGGCTTGTCCAGGAATACCTAGATTTGATGAGCCCAATCTACCTCAAATCATTGGCATTGTATTTGGGCTTTTTTTGGTGACTCCAGTAGAGCTCATAAGTTAGAATACTTATAGCTTTAATCTTACAATGCATTGCAAGAACTCATGTTTATTTCATTCTTGAAAAATGATCTTTATAATATTCTAAGCTTGTGATTGTTTGAAATCTTAAAAAATGTTTCCTATTCATTAGGTTTGCTATATAATATATGTATAAAAAATACAAAATAATATTTGTTGAATTTAATTGTTGTATGTACCTAATGCTTGTTAGAGATATAATGTCCAAATGACTTATTTAGCGTATGGTTAGAATATTGTTGCTAAGATTGATGCACTACATATTTATTTATTAATCCAAGATGGAAGATATTAGGCTGGTAATCCAAGATGGAAGATAACCCTCCTTTTGTACATTATGGTTGAATGATGCTAGAATACTTGTTGCTTCTATCTCCACTACATTTATGATATTGATCTTATGTTTATGTATGAATTCTTGACATTATATTCTATTATGCACTATTATGCTACTGGTAGCCTCATGTAATCCCTTAGATTATAACATTCGTTCCGTTGTTGGTATCACTAATTGGGATAAAAAGATGGTCATTTTCACATAAATGGTGAGTGAAGAAGAAATAAGAGAGTGGTGGAATAGATAGATAGCAAATTATATTCAAAATTATGCCAGAACAAACAAGTTAACATTAGAAAAATCCAAAGAAAATTTCTTCACTGAAACACATGAAAAGTTCATCAAGGTTGTCCCCAATGAAATAAAGAAGCTAGTTAACCAAATTAATGAGCAAAATCGACCCTCTCAATGAAAGACTATTGATGCACAAGCTTAACAACAAGGGTTGAATAAATTTGTAGAAGTGGATTGAAGACATATGTGATTACTACTGTGAGGAGAATGCTATTGAATAAAGGACCGAGCTCTCGATGAGATTAAAGCAAGATTCTATAACAATTTCTATGATTCATTCTTCGTCACTATACCAAAATTGTTATATAATTTTTTTGATCGAAAAAGGAGTTGGTCATATAGTAGAAGCAGGACCACCTTTGCACCTTGGTGGAAGTTTAAATTGGGAATAAAATCAAAGAGATTAGGAGCGGTTTTTCTATGAGTGAGAGTGGGAGTATTTTCCCAACAAATGAACATTCCTTTTGACTCTGCACTATTCCTTTTGCAGTAGTCAGGTCAACAATGGGGTTCTCGCTGACAGCGTGAGCTGAAGTAGACAAATAGTTCTAGTCGATGAGAAAAAACAAAAATGAAACCTACGAAGAAGACAAATCCACCTTGATGAAACAAAATTTTGGTCATCCCTAAACAATCGACAGATATTCATAAGCCTGAAAGAGATAAGAGATTCAAAAAAATGGGGGGACCTAAGAGACATTGCTATCCCATAGCGAGATAAAATAAGCATGAGAAGACTGGATGTAATGTTCAAGCTGCCAAAATACCTACCTGACTCGAGGGAAAGTCAACCAGAGGATAGAAAGGGTGAGGAGTCAACACCAGTGGTTGTGTCACATGCGATAGTGTAAACCCCATAGTATTTACATATTACAATTTTGGATATCTTGACTCCCATCGACTCTGTTCCACTAATTATGATGATTGGCCCTAGTGTTAGACAAATAGTCAAACGTGACTTGGGACTTGGACCCGTTGGTAACAACGTTTGGTGTAGACTGGACCAATATGAACGAATCATGAACCGATTGATGATCTCAATACCGCAATGTGGAAATTGGATCATGTTCATGTTGGAATTAGGGATAAATTATTTTCATCTCTTCTACTCAGAACATGTGGAGGTACCCCCTACCAACAATACTATCTATTGAAGTCAGAAGCATGTCAAAGCCCCAACATGTCAATGAAGAATCAATAGAAGAAGGTAGACTATCTTGGTACATAATCCAGTCACAAGTACAAGGTCCATCAACAATCGGTAGGTCATCATCAATAAGTAATATAAATAGTAGTGGTTCAAGTAGTAATAATAGTCTTGTTAATACAACACACACTCTTCCAGTCCATTGTCATATTTACGAATGGGACCAAGACCCAAAAAAACATTGGTTTGTCTACAAAGCTATTTGGGAAGCTAATGCAATTCTTGATGAGAACATACAAATAGAAAAATTTGCAGGGGGACTCCATAAAAGATATCTAACATGGTATATGAATTTCATATAAAGCAGGCCAAAGACAAAAAAGGAAATTAAAAAGAACTTCTTAGAATTCTTCCAAACTCAAGAAAATAAACATCTGGCCACCCAAAGACTTAAAGAAATATCTCAAAGGATGGGAAAGTATGTATGAGAATATGACAAAAGGTTTAAAGACATTCTCATCCAAATTCCAACAAAAATGTATGAACCCATTTTGATTCAATGGTTTGTTGCACTCCTACCACCAGGAATCAGAACGCCCCTGAGCTTATATGAGTTCACTACTTACAATGATGATTTGAATAAATCCCATAAGGTTGAATCCAATGCAAAATTATCTGTTATCCCAACCAACCTTAGAGTTTAAGAAAGACTTGAGATGGTGCAAAGGCCGCTGCATGAACTTGCATAACGACACAATGACTTGTGGTGCACAACATGCTTGACTTGAGGACATACAAAAGGAAACTGTCAATATGAAGACCAAATACAATACCATGACAACAGAAGGTCATTCCCAGAAGAAATAAGATACCTCCAAGAAGATCCAAGGATCTTCCTTGAAGAAAGGAAACCTGAAAAATTCAGAACTGCTAAACTACATACTTATGTGACATATGTGAAATATTTGAGCCACATTCGACAGCTGAATTCCCTTACAATTTTGATGCTATAAAAAAAAAAATGGTGCGGAATCTATCGAACCACCCAACACAATAAGGGTGAGTATATAAAGAACCTGAACAATAAAAATAATTACCACATAAACTATTAGGCACAGATAGTCAACCAAAAAAAAATGTGAGCACGAAAAAAAACTAGAAAAAATGACCAGTAAAATAATGGATAAAACCATCGAGGAGGATATAGTGGTCGAGGACGCTACACTAAAATTTGGGGAGAATTCCTCATGGTCATGGGAAGTCACGATGCTTCATCTGCTTGAGTGAAGAACACTTGAGTTCTGACTGTCCTTGGAAAGATAGGATAGATCTTAAGTTTTGTACAAAATGTGGGGTGTGGGAGTATTCTCTTGAAGATTTCCCCATTATTCTTGAGAAGATCATAATAAAAATAATGTTGATCTTTTGTCTAGTTTACCAAAACATGAAGTGCTAAATCATAAAAATTTACAAATTGTTATAAGACAAGGTGCAAAAATCAGCGATGACAATCCAAAAATAAAGAAGTTGCAGAACAAAGAAAATAACTAACCCTACCCTCATCGGTAGAAGGATATTTTTAATAATGCTTCAATAATATTTGAAGAACTATCAAAGGAAGAAGATATGCAAGAATCTAAAAACAAAACTATGAATGAATTGTTGCAATTGCTTACAAAAGAAGAATTCTTTGCAAGGTTGATAGATTTAATGTATATAGTAACAAATGATGTAGACTAAATAAAAAAGATAATATGGACATCAACCCCCTAGTCAACTTAGATGTTGACAAATACCGTATCTTGCAGGTTTTCCTCGACTTTGGGTCGCAAACAAATATAATGACTATCTAATGACATTGGGATGTTTTGGTTGTCCTCAACTATCAGAGTCAGGTATATACCTTAAGCTTTCTGAAAAAGGTATAATTGAACCCATTGGAGTGTGGAGAAATGTGAAAACGGGTATCATGGGCATAAAAACAAAAATCAGCTTTGAAATAATTGATCCAAATCAAGGATAAAAATCCTTCTCTTTATTGGTTGGTCGCACGTGGGTCCAAAAAATGAAAGCTTCCATTTCTCTTGAGAAAGATAGAATAAAATTGAAGGGACATGGTAATAAATTCATTATATCAATTTATCCATAGTAAGAAAAACCTTGGAGTGAAGCCGGTGAAAATGAGGGAGATATAAGAAGATTATACCAAGTAATGGAGAATAATGAAGACTTAGTTGCACCAAACAAATACATAGAAATCCATTTGGGATCACCCATGTCGTTCGGATGAAATTCTGATTCATATCTCTATAACTGGTAGATAGAAAACTATGAAGCACATGCAAGAGATTGCTGGTCGATTGAGGTTATCCCTCGACGGCCGACAAAAAAGTGCTTCACAATATCTATCATACCAAAAATATTCGAAAAGAAAACAAGCGACTATATGACTCTCATGCTAACCAAAATAGAACCAACCAAACTACCTCCCGTATGTTACAAAGAACAAGAATCGTCGACTCTACAAATTCAAGAAGTATCTAAAAACATCGGTGAGAAAGGATGGTTGTAAAGTTCAGAAGAAACTATTATAGGCCAAGTGGCTAGATGGTGGGACACACATTAGTCATGCATGCAGACTTGGACAATTGCATATACACATTTTATTTAAAGGTTCATAGGTAAGAAATTAACATCCCAAACCTAGATTCCAAAATTTGTGCAAGGCTAAGATCGTGAGGAACATACCGAAAAATGTGATAAAGAATGGAAAAGACTCGGATATAGAGATGAAAGAATGTGGCCTCGTCTATTTCCAGGAAATAGAATGGAAAAGATTCTAATTTTCTTTTCAACATGATTGCAATTGTCTTTGAATACGAAAAGATTTTAGGAATGCCTTTTATATCTTGTCCAAGTTTGTAGGTACATTTGTAATTGTTCATGTAAGTGCAATTTGTGCTCTTTTGTATCCTAGTTGTCTTATTTGAGCAAAGGCCAGTCTTAGTGACACTAGTCTTTCTTGCAATGGCATCAAAATTGCAACGGAATCTAGTTTTCGATTGCGGAAAATCTATGAAGGAGCTGCAAATGCAAGTATATTTTGACTATACAAAGGTCTTTTGCATGTTTTGCATATTTCTTGGTTGATTGAAATTGTCTTTAACTCAGCATGCATTGATAGAGTTGCATGATTTAGCATCATAGTATTATCAACTTTTCCCATGTCTTTTTGGAAATGCAAATGCTCACATACAACGCATGCATGTGTTGGCATGTCCTGAATAACTATCAAGTATGCTTGAATTGTTGTTGAGGCTTTGGAATATCTATTTTTCTTAATTAGGAGAGGCTATTTCTGTGTTCTTATTCTTTGTTTTAGGGCGTGCAATATTTTAATTTCAACACCATATTCTTTTCTACATATGCTCTTTGTTTCTCTGGCAATTGTTTTTGGGAATTGTTATGATTCTAGTTCTTGTTCTTTTGAAAAATTTGATCCATTGTGCACTAGAGTGTTTTGCTAGGAAATATGTCATTTTTGCATGCACATATTACCCTCATTTGGAAAACAGTCCATAAAATATCTATTGTCAATATTATTGCAATATGGGAGGGGAAGTGCTATTTGTATTGACAATTTTCTTGATTTTAGTGCAACTATCAATGCCCTTAGGAAGTTTTCATGTATTGGCATCGGTTGATGTTATTGAAGAAATGGGAAAATGTGCATGTGTAAATTGTCAATAGAAAAGTGCATCAAACAAATTGTATTTGAAGAAATATACATTGGCTGGAATCTTTTTACAATTGTGTTTGACTAAATGCTCCAATATTCACATTGAGCAGATCAGAGACCTAATGTAATGTAAATGCACCTCCTTCTATCTTTCCTTCTCTATGTAGCTTTGAGACATTCACAATATAACCTTATCCATTAGTAATGCATCTCTCATTCACTATATTATATTGCGAAAGATATCTATTGAAGCACTTAATTGCTTCAATGTCATTTGCATTATAGAAATTGCAAAATTTATGCAATTGTCTTCTGCAAAGAGGTAGCATCAAAATTTGCTATTAATGTGAAAATTGACTCGAACAAGAGTTATGGCGATTATCGAAAAAAAAATCAATTGGAAGAAGATTTTGTTTCGTCAATTCATGTGTAGTTGATGACATGTCTATTTGAATTGTTATTACATAATTACAAATGGACAAATGGATAGAGCTATTTGTAGATGCTAAATGTCTATTTTTGACCTATATGACAACAATGGCTCAAAGTGTCTGCACGATGTAACCTTCTCATGGAACAAAATGATAAGCTCATATCCATTTCCATTGCCTTGGAAGCACAAGTAATTTTAATTTTTTCAAATGAACATACAGAGAAAAACATTTAGCCATTTTGAAAACCATTTAATGCAAAATATATCACCCCATAGGCCAAATTTTGAAGTACCATGCAAGTTTGCAGTAGACAAAGCCATTTGACGCAAATATGTTTATGAATCTTTGACACCATGCAAATCTTGCAAGAAAAAACTGCTCAACTCTATTTCCATTGCATGAAGAGCTTCCAGATGTTTGAAATCTAATTTTTCCCTGAAGTGGTTTACTTCCACTTATATTATCTCTATAGATGAATATCAGAAATGCAACAACATTGTGAATGCATCGAGGAAATCTCCTGATTGATAGTAGAAGTATTTTAACTGGAACATGCCTTGTGTAGCTAACGTGAAATCATTGTCATTCATATCCAAGATAGACATTACAAAAGCATATGCCTTGTCCAAGCAGGTTTCTTTGCAAGAGCTCTTTGTTTTTGGATCCATGGAAACAAGCAAAGGCTATGAAAAAGGCATTGCACAAAGCAATAGTTCAATTGAAAGATGAATCAAATTGAATTGCCATTTTGATTCATATGCAAAATTTTCAATGAAGTCTATTGAATTGCATATCTCCCTTCCTGTAGGATATCAATAGCCACAAATCAAATATTTCCATAAATCCATGGACATTTTCTACATATGAATATGATTAAAAGATCGACTCATCTAGCCATTGCTGAAAACAAAGGAGACCAAATGCTTCCAAAGCAACAAAAAAAGGAGATTGTTATCAAAGTTTGAAAAATCTATATGTCACTTGCTTATTGCAATGGACAATTGTAGAATGTTTTCTTTGATTTTGAATTAAAAAATAGAATTTGTTTTATCATGTGCTACATCAAACTAGGCTATGGAACATTATTCAACATCATCAACTACATGGGCACACCATGCAAAATCAATGAAACACAAAACCACTCTATCCATTTATATGGTACAAAGGACAGGACAAAGGAGCATTTCAATATAAAGAAGCATGCATAAAATTCAAACAAGCTAGCTGTGGGGGGAAACCCAATATTAAGGAAAAATTTCCCAAAGGTTTAGCTACCAACACCCTTGCAAACAACCATACAATTACAGATAGCTAATGTATATATGTGTATAATTCTTATGTCTTTGATACAAATTAAAAGTGTTGCTCAAATGAAAGCACTATGGTTACAAAAATAGCACAAATAGTTACAATGGAATCATAAGAAATTGCACAACACAACTTTTGCAATGATTATTGACTTGTAAAATACAACATATGTTTTATAGATGACAATAACAAAGCATTTAAGAAAGTAAATTTAATATACAATTTCATAACTTATGAAAAAGAAAAATAGCGTATGGCAATATCAATAGAGAGCATGACAAATGGGATCTCACTTGGAAACAAACCTCAATGTGACAAAAGAAAAGGAAACCAGCGAAGAAAGGCTAGAGGAAACTGTAAAAATAACTATAAACAATTAGAAATCCCAATTCTATTTGCATAACTACCATCTTAAATATAATTTGTTGATCAAGGATAAATTCACAAATGGTCATCGACATCGAAAATTTTAGGGGCTAATCTTATCCCAAGCGCTAAATTTAGGGGTTTCAAAATTTTAGTGGGCTATTTTTTATTAAGCACTCGTTAGATATTTTTTTATTAAGCACTTGTTAGGTATGATTAACCCACATTTTATTTATTTGTTTTTAATGAATATGGGGTTAGCCCCATCGAATTTAGAAAGGGGAGTCAAGATAAAACAATTTAGCCCCTCGAAAAATCGATTTAAAGCTTAGTCTGCCCACAAAAATTGGTAGGAATCTCCCATTTTACCTTAATTTCTAGAAATGGTAGTTCTAAGGTCACTTTCGCCATCCATTGATCATGGAAATCAAAGTCAGAGTTACATTCGTCCTAATTTTATGGGTTGAATATCGTTTTGCAAGTTTCTTAATGTCCACATGAGAAGGATAATTGATATTTAACGGCATGTCTTATAGCAACCTTTTTGCATCAAGGAGACTTTACAATATTCTATAATTTAGTAAAATACTTGCCAAGACTTTACAAGGTTTTATAATTTAGAGAAAATTTCACCAAGATTTTACAAGGTTTTATAATTTAGTGAAAGATTTGCCAATATTTTACAAGATTATATAATTCAATGAGAGTTTCACCAAAAATATATATATACATAATATAACGTTGATAAAATAGCCTTCATATTTTCCTATATATCATGGGGATTTCCCCATTTATTATACATAGAAATTTAGTAGGGGTTCTTAAAATTTTCCTTGGTCATCCAAAACAAAGATAAGCATACCAAGTCATTGAATCTAGCATGTTCAACTTCTTGTGGCATCAAATAATTGGCATTGCATGGGAAATTAAAAAAAAAATCACAATTATGTTGATTAAGTTGTCATTGATGCCAACAGTGCCTGGTCATTGGTGCCCCTTGAGGAGCCCCTGAGGGTTAAGTAATTGTCAGTGTCTAAGGAGACCTTTTGATCTTGTCCAAGCCCAAGTTTGAAGCCCTTGGAGCCCTTGGGACAATGACAAAAGCCCTGAACACCCTGTAGAGTGTTTAAGTACCCCAAATTTGTTTTACGGTTCCCCAGTTGTTTCTTGGTTCCCCAGTACCACAACTTTTGTCCCAGTATGCTACAAAAGTGTTGAAGAAGTTGCAAGAGTTCAAATGACCCTTTCAGTGGTCATTTGTGTTTATTAAGGTCATGGTACCCCAGGAGAAAGTATGGCACCCACATAAATGGTGGCATGATGGCCCTTGGACATTATATGATCATCGATGGTTTATTTGGAACTGTTTTGGGTCTTGGAATCCATACATATGGTGGTTTGTAAGCCATGAATCCCATGGAGCCCCTTGTCTTTGATTGTGATGGATGGCTATGATCTTGCATGAAGGTATGGTGAAGAAGCTTTTTAAGAGGTCCTTAAACCCACAAGTGCTCTTTAAGCCCACATGCTTAATGGTGGTTGGTAATAATAGCATATTGTATTCTTATCCTTGAAGAAGCTCATTGAAACCCTTACCCTTGTTAAGGAGCTTATGGAGATCATAAAAGAATGATGATACCTCACCATTCAAAAGTTTGAAACCCCATCGTGTAAATAAAATTATTGGTGAAGTCAGCTTAGCCTTAAAAGATTATTATTTTAATTATTAAAAATAATAAACAATATATTTATGGAGATCATAAAAGAATGATGATACCCCACCATTCAGAAGCTTGCAAACCCTTGCGAGCATCCGCTCAACACACCCTGCGAGCATATTCGTGGAGACATGTATGGGTGTGATGACCACCATAATGTGGGATCAAAGACAAACATAAACAAACAATAATTTAATTTATTAAATGACCAAACAAAAATTCATTTGTTGAACAAGTCGAAGGATTAACTTTGTCTTAGGCAGCTAATTAAAAACCTTAATTATGAATTATCTTGAAGGAAGTCGGCCCCATAATTTAAATTAAAAAATTAAAATTAAAATTAATTTAATTATTAAAAATTAATAAACAATATATTGCAAGGTCGGCTAATATTTTTTTTGGGGAGAAAAACCAATATAAATACCCTAGTAACTTTCATTTTGAAGGTGGAAAAAATTCGATTGAGCTCTGAACATTTCGGACCTGATCTCTGAGGTATTTTTCGGTTAAAAGAAGGAGAGCACTGATTTTTTTTTTTGGTTTACATTAATGCTGAAGTGCTGAAGGTGAAAAGACCTCTGATCTAAAACTTGTGGGGACTGATTTCTTTGGTTTACATCAGTGCTGAAGCAACATCAGGTTATTGGAATTCTTCTGAGCAGTCATTCTGATTAGGGTCATGTTATGAAGCCCTAACCCCAACAGCAGCATGCCGAACCTCTTCTGAGGCTGTCCTACCCTAGCCGCAGGCTGTTACAGCAGTAAAGGGGCAGCCCGAACCTTGCTCCAGGTCTGTCCTCATCATTTTTGGGTCTACTCTCTGATTGGGGTTTGTTGCACTCAGATCAGCCCAGTTAGGGCTTATAAAGGAAGCAGCTCTCAGTACTGAGTTCGTGTGAATAAGTGAGGTATTTGTGAAGTTGAATGTCTGATCTTTACCAAGCATAAACAGTCCACAGAACACTTCAAGTTTTGGTTAAAGACAGTCTTTCCAATATCTGAAAGAAGACTGATTTTTGGCAGCAGTTAATATTAGGTTTTGACAAGGTCTGAAATTCAGTTTGCTTGATCTCCTTTGAAGCATCCAAAAGTGCAGAAATAAGTGTCTGAAGCACATCTAAGCTCGGGTTTGTCCATGGAGCAGCAGTAACCACAAAAGTTTTGATGGCCAACTGAGGAGGAGCAGACCCAATCTGTCAACAGCTATCAAGTTCTTCTCATGTCTTTTTGGTGTTTTATTGTGGCCCTAATTTGTTATAGCTGTTTCAATGTGTAAGAAGATCTGGTGTAAGCAGCAGCTCAAAGGATAATTTTGCAAACAGTGACATGGTGACACAAATGCATGCACAGCATGAGAAGATAACTTTCAAAGTCTGAGAACGATAATGAAGTGTTGAAGGCCTTGTCATACTACTCAGCAGGAGCAAAGATTGAGGTAAGTATAAAATGATGATGGTATATAAACTATGAAGGATAGAGCAGTAATGCATGCACTATGATACTATGCTTACCCTAGGTTAACAATACTCCTAGATATGATGATTGAATGATGTTTGGTACCATATGATGATGGTGCATACATGATGATGTTAATGCACGATTGCTTGAGAGGATTACTATATGACAGTGAGGAAGAGAAATTGACCTACAGTAATGAATGACCAAGTGGATTAAGCCAGCAGTACTCATGGAAGCAACAGTATAATGATAAGTAGTGGTATATTGGCATGGTAGCATAGACACATACAGGATGATGAAACAATTTAATGGTTGATATGCAGTGGTATTTTGGCATGACAGTATAGACACATACAGGTTGATGAAACAAATTGATGGTGGATCAGCAGTGGTATTTTGGCAATGATCAGAGGGCAGAAATTATTAGCAGCAGGTTCAGTGATTGGTTTAACAGGTCCACAGGTACAATCATATTTTTCTACAGGGTGGTAGGGTGGTGCTAGGGCTCACAATCTTGTGAGCTGAGCTGTTGTAGCAACTTGTCAGTTGTGGCTGACGAAGCCTAGGGGTTGTAGCCCCTTCCAGTTGTAGCTGGAGAAGTTGTATTAAATTTGTAACCCCAGTTGTTGCTGGGTCAAATTTTATGATAAAAGGCTTCCGTGGTTTTACCCCCAGGACTTGGGTTTCCACGTAAAAATCTTGTGTACTGTGCATCTTGTTTTTTTTATTGTTGATGATATACTGCTATGATTGGTGATTAGCAACTTGCTCTCGCTTAAAATTTTTATGATTGGCAAATACTGATTCACCCCCCTCTCAGTATTTCAACAAATTAAACTAACAATAGTAACATATGTAGGTATGCATAACAACAATAAAATATGTATCCATCCATACAAATCTGAAATATATCACCAAATTTCCTGCAAATAGGTGCTCTTTCACCCAATTGTTGGGCATAGACAAGATCTTGAGTTCTAACAACCATACTCATATATAATATTAACATAAATACATTTGCAAAAAAAATATCAGATGCATAGGGGCAAGCCAATAACCCCAAACCCGTTCAAATATGTCACAGAAATAACAAACAAATTTCCCATCACAGCTCTGAAATGTACCAGATCTCTAAAATATACCATCAAATTGCCAACAAATACGAGCTTTTCCAGCCAAAGCCTAGGAGTTTCAACAACACCAAAGAAACAATCATAATTAAACAACCATATCCATATATATTTTTAACATAAATATATTTGCAACAACAAAAAATCCATACGCATACGAGCGAGTTAATAGCCCCAAACCCACTCAAATATGTCACAAGCATAATAAACAAATTTCCCGTGCAAGGAAACCATTGCATTACACAGCTCTGGAATGTACCAAACGAGCTCGTAAGAAAAAATAACAACTAACCTTTATTCACTACATTGCCCTAAAATTTCTTGGAAAACAATAAATTATAGTGTAACTGCTTCTTTATCCTTGACAAAACAAGGATATACACAAGCTATCAAAGTATAGCCAACATGTCTCCCTAAAGAAAAGGTTCATTTAGTAGTTGTTGTTCATAACTTATGCAAAAGAAAATTAACATGTGGCAATATCAATAGACAACATGACAAATGGGATCTCATTTGGAAACAAACCTCAATGCAAAAAAACAAAGGACAACATCCAAGAAAGGTTGGAGGAAGAAATCCCAATTCTATTTGCATAACTACCATCCTAAACGTAATTGGGTGATCAAGGATAAATTCACAAATGGCCTTCCGAAGCAAAGATAAACTTACCAAGTCATTGAATCCATCATGTTCAACTTATTGTGGCATTTTACAATTGGAATTGCATGGCCAATAAAAAACAATGATAATTAAAATAACAACAATAACATATGTAGGCTTGCATAACAATAATAAAATATGGAGCCATGCATACATCTCTATGTGTGCAGCCATCAAATATTAGCCCACAACTTGAAGAACCGAAGAACCAAGGCTAAACATTGAACCTCGAACCTCGGCGTACAATGCGTTGAACACGAACCAGGCTAAACACTGAACCTTCAAACCCAACATACAATGCATTGAAGACAGAACCATCAACGAAATCTACCAAAATCCACAGCTCCAAACTACGAAACCACGTATGGGATACAAGACGCACCAGAGAGATGTGACGGCCAAAAACCCCTCTCCAAGCGACAAGGGGGTCATTCAAAGCCAAAACATTTGAAAACTTAGCCAAATTGAAAAATTGCAGCTGCGTACGGGCAGACTAATAGCCCCAAACGCATTTATATATGCCACGGAAATATTTCTCCATAAATGGATTTAACTATATTCCTCTTTACTATGGGTTCGATTCTCCACACCTCCAGCTACCCTTGATTTTAATTTGATTTCATGTAGTTGTTTCAATTATAGACAATTTTTGAGCATTGTTGGATTGACTTGAAGTATGGATAGTGGTTTTTAATTTGTTGTGTATTAATGTTTACTAACTAGAAGTTAAGTAAGTTGTCGCAGTTAAGTAAGTTGTCGCACTATTATATTAGGGATTATATTTTTTATGTGTATCAATATATATTGAAGATGACAAAACCTATTATTGTCAAATCAGTAGTTAAATCAATTATTATTAATTTTTATTGTATTGATAAGTTTTATTCCAGCATCTTTCTTCACGGTAAAACGGATACATTAACATGTTTTCTTAAATTTAAGGAAGACAAACTCTCAACCAATGAAAACAATTTCAAGTTTTACTTGATCAAATTTATATCAATTTATACATAAAAACATGAAACATAAAAATGTAAAGTTTTTTTTGTCTATACAATTTAAAATGTCAATTTATTATATCTTTGTAAAAAATTAATTGTTTCAAATACTAATTATAAAATAATCATTAATAACTAAACAACATCCCTCCAAGAAGACTAACAACAAGAATGAAAAGAATGATTGATGAGGTGCATGATAACCAAGTTTATCACGTCGTAAGGAAACAAAATTATCTAGGAGATAGTGAAGCAAATAAGGAAACAACTTTGGAAGAAGGAACGTTGCTAGTGGACAGGGGCCCACCTTGGAGAGTATTTATTCCCTAGTGTCACAATGAAGGTTATAAATTCATGTATGTTTAGAGTGGAGCTCTTTCCATGCTACAATTTGGAACCTTTAAATGGACTCTAGACACCTCATCGCATGATGGGAGGTAGGTGGTATAGTGTGGCGACTCTTAAAAGGTTGGTGGAATTTGTTTTCAAGTGCAATGTCCAACTTCCCATGCATCAAACCAAAGGACATACAACACATATTAGAATGGATGGGGTTGTACTTCAACTCACGGGGAAATCACCTCCCGGTGGGATGAATTCTGTATTGGATGTGGAAGGTATGAAATCAGGAGCTTTGCACATGTTCATAAGAAAATGTGGTAACATGAAGCATATTTGGGTAGAGAGCATTTTAGAGGGAATGAAATTCAAAGTTTCTTTGCCTTTCCTGCCTATGAGTTTTTTGTTTTGTGGGAATGCGAGCTTAGTTTGCTCTAGGCAATTGAAACAATGGGCGACAACAACATCACTTCAAAATGTTGTTCATTGCATGGTCTAAAGAGGGTCTCCTCATAGTTTAACAACCTCCATCAACAATTGTCAAGCACTAGGCATCGTCTACGTTACTCTGTCCAAGAAACGGAAGCCCAATTGCTTCACGTGGAAATGGACTCATTGCAAGATGGAACATACTAGCAAACAACAGAACATATCATCCTCCATGAGCTAGAAGTGCAAAAGGAAAAAGTCGAGGAGCTAGAGGGGAGGTCAACCCTCTAAGCAAGAAGCTAACTCTTCCTAGGATTAGGTCATCAACTAATTTTCCTCCAAATTGAAGAGTGAATGTTTCACAAATATAATTTGTTGTTGGGTTTTTTTGTCGGGTTTACAATAGTTTAGTTTAGATCATTTAAACTTGGTAAATTAATTCACACTAATAGAAATTTTGCAAAACTATTTCAACATAATTTTGTAACTATACTACTATCAAACTGTTTTTGTTAAAAAAATTATTAATAAGTATCATCATCAAAAATAAACCTAACTATTTTAATAAAAATGTTTTAAGAATTAATTAATTATTGCTAAATGATATAGAAGAAAAGTCGTTAGTGTATAATAATATCTTAGTATAATCTGACCCCACAACCCAATCACGAAGTTAAAATAACACAGACTACAACTATCTCAAAATGATAAAATGCCATATTGTTTATAATAATATAAAAATTAGCATTATTATGAATGTACAACGAAACCTTCCACCTAACCTACAAAAATAAATGAAATTGGAATTGAATGTGGAAGGAACTTGCAGTACCAGTACCACTATCGCCCACGAGCAAAATGCCCGCTTAGGAATAAAATGAAAATATTTTAAAATAATAATCCAGATGGGAATCTTGTACGACAACGAAAAACAAAATAAAAAACACTGAAGGCACGCGGAAAAACAGCTACCATTTAATGAGTTGAAAAATGAATATATTCGAATAATTGAATTTAGGGTTTTAGCAGCGCTCAGATCAATTCACAATGAACCTATTTGGAAAATTGATCTTAGCTTGTCTGCAAATAGATAGCAGGGATGATATGGCTTCAACTGAAGCTTTGGCCATGGCAGGAGCAGACTGTGCCACAGTTCAGATTCCCTTCATCGACCAACCTTGGATCCGGAAGCTTGAGCAAATCTTTGAAAGAATTTGGCCGTTCGGAAGGAAGAAGAAAGTGGGCGATTACGAGAGAGAGAGCAAAAAACGGAGAATAATTGGAGCAATGGGACGGAGGAGCAGATTAAAAGTTATCATGGAAGATCAGAAAATTGTTAAATCGAATGCAAACAAAGGTAAGAATAAAAGCAAATTTGTTCTACAGCGCTTGTGAAAAAATAGAACCCTGCAAAGATTATTATATCCTTTTAACAAAATTGAACTGCAAGCATTATTGATATACAGATTTGAAGAGAGTTAACAACTCGTTATCTTCAATGTTATTGAACATTTTGAGTTATTTTTATGTAAACAGGTACTCTATCCAAGAAATTCTACCGGGAAATACATAGATCCAGTTTCCTGGATGTCAACCCCGGGATCGAATCACCCGTAGGTCAATGCAGGCTACGCCAACGACGGCAATACCCAGGATCTAATTTCCAGGACCAACTATGTCATTCCACCGGATCTAATCTCCAGGATGTTTATGCCCATTATCCCAATTCTCTCATCATTAGATTATCCCCAAAAAAACCTTGGATAATCTAAGCTTAATAAATCTCGTCTGCAACAATTTTGTTATTTTACGTTTCTCTTTATCCATATATTTGTAGCTCTGTATCCTGCTGAAATGAACTGATTGCTTGCTCTGAATGAAGAGAAGAGATGTTGTGTATTTTTATTGCAAACAATTAGTGCCCTTACACACATATCTACTAGAGACATGGATAAAAAAGTACTTCAAAACTTATGCGGATTGCAGTATATGCATGTTGTTTCGTTCAAAGAATCGAGGTGCTATATTGGTCTGTGCCTCCAAATTCTCAATCCCGAATCTATTCACTTTCAGTTTTCGAAGATCATTCAACTGTTAATAGAATTTTTATTTTGGTAGATCAATGATGGCTCAAAAGTTGGGCGAATAAAATTCTTGAGCAAAACTTAATTTTGGTCGACACTTTCTCTTAATTTTGGTTGACACTTTCTTTGGTGTTTTTTGGAGGAAGCTTTTTTAACTTTTGTTTTATATATATTATTTCATAACTTATTGAATGTTAATATAGATATGATAATCAATGCATTCAAAGGAGAAAGGGGTTGGGAAGATGTTTTTATATAAAATAATATCAATTAATCATTTTTAATATAAATATTATTTAGTGTAGTAGTTTATTTATTTTATGTTTTGGATTTTATTATAGGTTTAGGTGACCATCTAGTAAATGTTTTGGTAAAATTTAAATTTGAAAGTGTTAAAATTCTGTTTTTCAATCAATAAATATATTCATATCTTCCAAAACCCTATATAACCTAAATTATGTAATTTTTATAACAAATATATATTATTCTAATTTTGTTTTTTAAATTTTCCACTAAAATCTTAAATTACATAATTTTTATAATATATATATATATATATATATATATATATATATTTTCAGCTAAAATCTAAATAAAACAAAACAAAAGAATATACTTAAAACAAGTTAAAAAGTAGAATATTTAAACTACATCCTATTTAAACAAAGAAAAAATAAAATAAAAAATGAGGAAAGAAAAATTATTTAAAGGAAACTCCAAAACTGAATTGGAGTCACTTACATCAATAAATACCCCACCAAGATCATTAATTCACATATCCGACCTTTTTTGGAGGGAAGATAGCAATGTGGATATGACTTATGTTTTCTTCTTGAACAAAGCTTAAACTAGATCTACAAGCTCTTTAGTAGGATGAAATAAAGGTTATCTGATCTATAAAACTTTTTTAATACGATGAAAAGCAGTATTAAGTAAACAATTTGAAACTCTTTAGTAGGATGAAATAAAGGTAATCTCATCTAAATTTTAGTATGATGAAAAGCATTATTAAGTAGATAATTTGAAATTAAAGAGAGAAAAAAGAAAGAGAATAATTTATAATATTCTTATAAATAAAAAAATTAAAAATAAAGAAATTTTTCATTATATTTTGAAAATTTTAATTAATTAATAATATAATAATAAATTAAATGAAAATATGAAAAAAATATAATTATTATTAATTTTCCAATCTCTTTTTTCTTAATAAAAATATTATTTTTCATTCTCAATAAAAATTCATAAAAATTATTAATTAAATATTTTTTTTCTTATAATAATATCTTAATCTTCAACCCTTAAGGGTAGCCAAATCTTTTGAAGCTCCGGCCAAGTGGTTTGCCTCTATTAGGAGGTGAGGGGTCACGCTCTCTAACATGGAGTAGTATAAGAAGCGTGAGGCCCTCTCGTGGGTCCACCTAGATTGTTTATACGGATAAAAAAAATCTTTATCTTGCTAATTTAACATCAATGGAATTTAACTTTTAAACGATATAATTTCTAATAATTTCTAAGTTAGTTTGATCGTTACCATGTAATATTCATTCCTCATACCTTTTTGTTGTTTATAATAGCATCTTCATCTTCATAATTAGAGTGGACTTTAACCTTTTGAAAGGTTTAAATTCTAAGTTAGTTTGTTCTTTTAGTTTGTGATGTATATACTTATTGTAGTTTGTTCTTTTAGTTTGTGATGTATATACTTAGTGTGAGTATATCATTATTAAGATTAGAGTGTTTTATATAAATTTAATTTAAAAATAAGATCATTTATAAATATGTTTATTGATTGAAATGTAGAAGTAAATTTGGGGCATAATTTTTTCAATTTAAGAGCTATTATTTTTTAAGAATTGTGAATTTGTGTTGTATTTTAGTACTACTAACATAGATTCATCTTAAAGCTTATTAAATGTTTAAGAGGGATCATCTTTTAAAGTGTAATTCCCTTTTAGAGTATTAAATTTGAGGAAATCTTTGCACAAGGGATACAATTTCTCTTGAAACTTGATTTATGCTAATTTATGTGTGTGTTTATTTAATACAAAATAAATTATTTCATCAATAATAGGGAGGTAGGCAATGACTTCATAGTTATTGAGAAGCTAATAAGGGAAAAATTCTCGAAGCATAGAAAATCTAGAAACATATTATTTTTCAAAGCAAATCATAAATAAATTGGTTAAATCTTCATTGTAGAGTTCACCATGCACTTGGATTGGTGAAATATACAATATAGGTATATGTATATGTATTTTAACAAAAAATATTGTAACAATGGAGCACACATAATCAAGTAGGAAGTAGTAAGTGTTCAATGAAATAAGTGATAGTTTTTGTTTGTTTGATTGGTATGATGCATGTGTAGAGTAACATAATGCTAAACATACTCTAACTCCTCTTTATTTAAATCTCTGACTTTATAGGAGGAAACGCATCTTCTTAACAATTAACTCTATAACCTATTAGGAGGAAACACATATTCTTAATAATCACGCCCACTTAAACTATACACACATATAAGAATTTGAAAATGAAGTGAATAACAACTAAGATACAAATCAAATTAATATTAAAACTTATCAATGACAATTTTAATAATCATTATCTTAATAATAAAATATTAAAAATTCCAAGAAAAATAAAATATTAAAAAATAATTTAATTATAAATAAAAACTTGATAATTCTATATATTAATATTTATGATTTAATATAATTTACAAAATATAATTGAGAGAAAATACTAAAACATATTTATATAATATACTAAATTAAAATGATTTGTTTAACCAATCATGCATATCATCATTGTATTTTCAAATTTCTTTTATATAATAATAATAATATTTTGAGATTATATCTTTATTTTATTATATAATTTAAAAAAAGCTTATTATAAATAATTTTGTGTCTAGATAAAAATGAATAAATATATAAAATAAATTTAAAATATTATTTTATATTAAAATTCAAATATATGTTAAAAAATAATAAATATATAAAAAAATTAATAAAAATAAATTTTATATTAAATTTAAAATATTATAAAATGTTATGTGTTGTTATGATAATCTAAGGAGGGTCGAGAAAGTGAAAGGAAAACGATTTATAAAATGCAAATAACATAACCTCATGATAAGTCACATCTAGTTATACTACCATAGAATACAAGCTCCTACCATGTATATCATATCATTAAAGGTGAGATGGACAATCCAATCGTTGAGCCTTTCACTTCTTTATTTTTCGTGAAGATGTTATGCTCGAAATTAATAGAAGAAATGGATGAACTCAAATTATTTTTTTATCTTCAACTATACACCATGAAATCGTCCAATGGTTTATTCTTTTACACCATGAACTCAAATTATTCTTTTATCTCCAATTGTACACCATGCAACCATGCAATGGTTTTAAACCATTGGTTGTGGATCCCAAAAATACATATGAAATTTATCTATTTATTAAAATAAATACAAATAGGTAGTACCCTTATTCTTTTATCTCCAATTGTACACATTGCAACGGTTTTTGAAAACCATATAATTGTTTTACACTTGCTGCGGACCACAACAATACATATGGCATAGCCCTAGGGCCAAGACAAATGTACGATTGCTTAGAAAAATCAGAAAAACTTGAGTTATGCCTGGGCTATCCTTGCACATCTAAAACCTGAACCTGATCAATTGCATGTATGGAACCTGAGTTATGCCTGGGTTGTCCTTATCAATTACATGTCTGTACAAAATTTGCTATTTAAAATTTGTTTCCGAAAGCTTATCCCGGAGCTGCATTCATAATAGAATAACTTTTGTTTTTGTGATGATGAACAAAAATTTCCCAAAGGAAGAGAGATGAACCTGAAATAGCAGCAACAACAACATCTAACTTTAATGTGGTTAAAAAAAATAAAAATTGTTACAATAAATAGATATAAATATGAAAATGTGATAATAAATAGATATAAATATGGAAATGTGATTAGTGGCCTATGTCAAGTGTTCAACCGTTGCGACTTCTACCCAATTGTCAAAAAGTCGGAGTGCCATGCTTTCTAGAGAGTTGAGGGAACCCCAAAGAAAATCTTGGTGGCTCATGCCACCAATTCCGGAGAAGAAGATCAAAATGTTTCTCCAAAAATGAATTTATTTATATTCCATTTTAATCTGGGTTCGATTCTCCACAACCCCATCTACCCTTGATTTTAATTTGATTTCATTTACTCATTTCAATCATAGGAATTTTGATGATCCAGGGATAATTTTAAGGACCCATACTTATTTAAAAGTGTATAAACCTTGGCGAATCTTACCAATTCATAAAAATTTGTCAACTATAAAATATTTGGCTATATTTTTCTAAAATTATTTCAATTTCTAAGGATTTAATATATTTTATATAATAATTTGGCGATTTTTAGAGTGAAAAAAGTTTACCCCATCACAACGCAAATTGGCAAATCTTTTTTTGGAAAAAAACATGGAAAAATAGTCCATGGGCTAAATTTCGCCCCCCATGTTCTTTTCTACAAATAGTCCATAATGTCTTACATGCATTTTTGTAAGAATGCCATAATTATCTATGGGGCACTAGACATTGCAAGACAAGATGTTTTCTTTTAATAGACATGTTTGTTTATTTCTTTCTTTCCTTCAAATATTCACATACTTAAAAGATGGTTTATGATCGGTGTATAATTTTTAAAACAAGTTTCAATATGGATTTCCTTGGCTGCTTGCCATGGGATATTATTTACAAATTTTAAGGGAGAAAATAAGAGACAAGGTATATGTTGTGGATCCTATTGTATTTAGTGCAGAAATTGACTTATTTTTTTTAGAAAATTTAAAAAGATATTGTTGCACATATACTGCTCCTTACATTTTTTATTATCTAGCCATAACTATTCCTGAGTCAAATGAAGGGGATATGTGGGTTGGCAACTTAACTATGGCATATTATCATTGGAGTCATTTTTGGGAGATCACCGAGTGAAAAGATTACACATAACTTCTCTCTAATTTGCAATAGCTACCATGGCCATAGTAAGATATGGAGATATACATGAAATGAACCGTAGGGAAATGATATTTATCATGATATATGTGTCTTTTGGATAAAATGTCTAATCTAATGAAATACATGAATAGACATAAATTTGACAAACAAACAAGGGCTCAAATCAAAGGTCATGTCTGATTGTAGTATGAGAGTAGCTATAGTGAAGCTAGTGTTCTAAAACCAGTTTCTATTTGAACAAAGGTTTCAATAGACATAAATTTGACAAACAAACAAGGGCTCAAATCAAAGGTCATGTCTGATTGTAGTATGAGAGTAGCTATAGTGAAGCTAGTGTTCTAAAACCAGTTTCTATTCGAACAAAGGTTTCACTATCATTGTATAAGTCAAAAATTGAATAGGTTCCTCTTTTCAAGTGTTGTAGTGTTGATCTCATAAATCAGATTGTATATAAGTTAGTCCATTAATTGTATTGGGCTTATCCAGGAATACCCAAATTTGATCAGTCCAATCTACCTCAAATCATTGGCATTGTATTTGGGATTTTTTTGCTGACTTCAGTAGATGAACCATGGCAAGACAATTAGATGAACCATGGCAGTGGCACTAGATTTTGGGCGGTGCATTGAATGGCCATTATTGATATCATTAAAATACTTTCAATGACACCAAGAACTTTACCACTATCTTAGTAATAAGACCTCCTCATTGAAATTGCATGAAAAAATATAGATTTTAATCAGAAAATAGGAAAAAAATATGCCTAATATAATACATAGGGAAAATGCAAAAATAATTTAGTAAACTGGAAAACTAATACCAGTCAGCTTGAAATTAGACAATGATACACTCCTTTCAGTAGGTATATGTGCAAGGATGAAGTAGTCAAATCTAATTTTGCATTGGTGTCCTTGTGGAAAAGTTAAAAATAATTATGATTTGAAACGCTATTAGGCTTGGACATCAAGAACTACTTTAGAAAACGGACATGTAGATGCTCACATTTAAATTAATAATATACATATTCAACTACAAAACACAAGTCTTTGAACTTCCGAGGCTGCCACATTTATGTTCTACCCGAATCCAATTATGACTGTATACTCAAAATAATCATTAACTCATCATCATTTGAGTGACAAGATCGGTTTGTCTTCTAGTATGTTTTATGCTATATACCCAAATCAAATTTTAAAATTGTAATCAAAATAACCATTCCTCATCATTTGGGTCCCAAGAAAATGATAAAGTGAAAGCATATGATAAACATAACTGGGTTCCTATCTCTCCAACTATGCAAGGTGGTTTATACAATGATTAGCACCACTTCCAACTTTCTGATGACTTGTTCCCACTTGACTGACTATGGTGAACATACCCAACTACTCGTTATGGTTCTTGCTTCTTGCTTCATAAGGAAGTCTGAGCCGTAACCTATCATGAAGGTACACTGAATGAACTAATCATAAATCGTAATGCAGAGACAAGCTCCAAATAAAATACAAAGGTAAGTGTTCCATCAATAAAGTAGGGTATTACCCAGGTGGTAACTCCCATTCATTATTGACTGATCTGATCGACCCGATATGGAAAGAAACATCACTGGGTTTTTTTAAGATTATTACTCCACCAATTAAGTCTCCCTTTGGAAGTGACAGAGTGGATCATGGCATGTGTATCCTTTACCTATTTTGTTGTCCTAGTAAATGGATCCCCTACAAATTTATTTAAATGTTATAGGGGCTCAGGTAAGGATTCCCACTTTGTCACAAACCTAAATTTTCATATTATAATTTTAGTGAAATATCAAGATAAATTTTTGCAATAGTTACTTAATTCTACAAACTTCATACATCTGAGGTAAGGTATTCAATCATGCATAAATGTAGCAAACTCTAATTACCCACTTACAGATTAACCATCGAATATGATATCCAAGATGTCACTCAATTCATTTTTCTATAATAAAATTTGATTTCTAACGAAAACACTTATTGAATAAAAAAAATCCCAATATGTTTGAACATCAAAATGTAAGTCAACAGCACAATTGTTTCCAATTAACATTACTTTCCCAATTTACTTACTTCAACAAAAGCATACCATTCATCATAATTATACAGTCCCTCGTTCACTAATTTGACTTTAGAGGAGGCCATCCCTCTGTTCTGTACGCCAAACTGCTGTTGGGAATAATGCTGCTTGAACTGGTGATGCTGGTCAGAATCATAAGGCTGCTGCTGGAAATGAGACTGGGAATAATACTAATACTGGTGCAACTGCTCATCATTCATCATAATTATACATGGAAAATGCTTATAATGAGACACCTTTGTAATACCATCACATAGTCAACATGGAATAATAAGAGAACTATTATTCGTCGATACGTACATTTGCATAATGATATAAAAAACAATACCATCGTAGTCCTTAATAAATACATGTATAATGGTACACAGAAAGGAACAATCTTGAATGTTAATGATACACATCAATGCAAATCACATAAGAAGAGACATAATGAAAACACATAATACACAAAAATTAGATATATGAGAGAGAAACAGTTTTTAACGTGGTTCACTCAAACTAAGGTTAAGTGTACAAAGAGAGGGTCACATCTTTATTTAGCCATCAAGACGAGGTTTACATCTACAACAAATTGTTGCATTTATCAAATTCCAACCTTCCCTAGGTTTTCAAGGTTTTCTATCCTTCTAGATAGGGATCCTTCCATCAACAAGAGGAAATAAACATTTACATTCCAAGCTTACATTTTTACAATCGGTAGAAATGTATAAACTCATAACAATGAATAAACCAGATTTAGTATTGCACATATATAACCTTAAACCCTCATGGTTCATTACCATTTTCAAATATATATATATGACCAGCTAGATATATAAGGTCAAAGCATGGAATAGACTATGATCTATATCTCGACTTTCCCATAATCGCTGTAACCAAGTATTCAACCCAATTTCAAAATTTAAAACATGGATTTATTTCCACTGATCTAGTCAAGTACTCTATTTGCAAAGTACATATTTGAGCTGAGTAAATATTATAGTTATGATTTTTATTATCCTAAGGAAAAATGAAAACTCTTATACGAACGAGATAACATAAAAACCCGACAAAGTATGGGCCTGCGCCCTTCCTTAGAAGTCCATGCTTGAGCTGGGCCAAGATATAAACAAAATTAAGAGAAGGCCATTTCACATGGATCATACGCAGTCAACAACAATAATAACGGGTCTCTTTGTGCAGAGATGGCTGCGACATAATATGAATGTAAAACTAAGAAGATAAGTGACAATGTTTGTTGTGAACGTAGGTAAGGATCGAAAGTAGACAATCTAGAGACTGGTTATGGCCTCTGTAAATTTTTTTCTTATATTCAACTGCAGGAGCGGTATATATACATTTATATAAATCTAACAACCTGAAAGACTACATTTTTCTATTTATGCAGCTAAGGCTCGGTAATCTGATCTGGGAATAGTGGTTGTTTCAGTGGTTACATACTCACGGCAGGCGCAAGTTATAAAATGCTCTAACAAGAAAACAATAACCAACAAACCCATTCACCGGTGGACTAGTACACTGAGCTTGCCCTTGAGTAGCAGTACTAGGTCTGCTTATAAATAAGTAAATAAAAGACAATTTCCAAAATACGTGATCCATACACCTATATGAAAAAGGCGAAGAGACGGACTACCAGATCGCCTATGTATATAAAATATCGATATCATGCAGGGTTATATAGAGATCCGACTAGAGATCTAAATTTTATTACGAAGGAAATCAACGCATAGGAAAGGGAGGTTGTGCCTTTCCTTTGCTAAGAGCTCGATCAATGAAAGGAAGGAAACATGTGCTTCCTGAGAATAATTATATCAGACATAAGGAAAAATGCTATCAAACATCCTGAATAAGGACCTAGCATGATATACACCAATACTTAAACTCGAACATAGATTAGTTCAGGGACAGGGTAAACACACCATGCATCAGCGTCTCATGCATCCAGTTACTCGGGTG
Source organism: Larix kaempferi (assembly GCA_027924585.1). Taxonomy (NCBI): domain Eukaryota; kingdom Viridiplantae; phylum Streptophyta; class Pinopsida; order Pinales; family Pinaceae; genus Larix; species Larix kaempferi. Next base: position 14,105,373 of record BSBM01000406.1, on the reverse strand, counting down.
CTAAATCTGTTTTGTAGAGAGATTAAATTAAATCAAAGGTAACTGGAAATCCCTTTATATACAATCAACACAGATGGTATAGATATGCTGCAACTATACATCTATCTACACAGATGTTATACCTACACTGGAGCGATCTCCGTTTCTTTAAAAATAAAGAAAATGCAGAAGCAAAAGAAAGAAATCACTAAATTCCAAAATGATAGATCGCAAATGAAGTAGAAGAGGATACAATAGATACCTCTACTATGTTCCCTTCTCCAGAGATGCGATGGAAATTTAAAAACCAAAACAAATGAGATGGCAGAGATGATTTCGAAGTCGGTGACCAGATGGAAATTTAAAGAAAATGCAGGATACTAGTTACCGAATAATACCATTAGACACAGGGTGTCGTCTTAGGATTGGACCTTTCTGAACTTCTATCCTGCATCCGACCTCACAGATAGGGGTTTCTCGCTCCATCCAAGAATAAAAAGTACCCTCCGCCCTATGCTATCCTTTTGGGTTTTAAACTACCAAATCCCTTCTACTCTCCTTACTGTGATTTTGGTGTCTAGAGACGCTCTACAGCCCAGTATGCAGGAGATCTTGTTAGTCTAGTAACAAAATAATACAAAGTAAACAAAAAAAGAATAACACAAAGTAAAAAGTAATAAATATTATGTCGGTCATAAACAAAAAAGAATAATACAAAGTAAAAAATAAATATGAGACTTAAAATAGAGACTTTAGAGCTTAGGATTAGGTGGTAAATATTATGTCAACAATAAACAAAAAAGAATAATACAAATTAAAAAGTAAATATGAGACTTAAATTAGAGACTTTAGAGCTTAGGATTTGGTGGCTCACGTATTGAACTCAATGACCTATTCAAGGAAAGGTTTGCACCTCAAAAGATTTGATCCCTCTCGAGGCTTGATAAAACCTAGCATTTGGATCTAGGTTAGTTTTAATACAAAGATGAAAATCGTCAGCTTCGCATAGTCTAACAGGCTTGGAAAAGAATTGTTCCTCCACTTGGCAGTTCGATGATTGAGCCATTACTCTCCACTAGGGGATGTTAGGTAGTTTTAAAGGCAACCAAGTGGTGGGAAAAACAACCAGTCAACAACGAAATTAACCTTAGCAGAAGTATCCCCCTTTCGCCAGGTGGATGTCGAAGGCCACGAAAACTTGGTGCGAACTCTGCCAAGTGTTAAGTACCCAAATTTTTTTAGGATGACAAGGCGTTAACTCATCTGGAGAGGCCGACAATGTCCCTCTAAAAGAGGTTGGCGGTTTCATTCCATTTTTAAGAAATGGTTCATTCTTCCAATGAAACAATCTGAGTAGGTAGGGGACACAGGGCAGCTAACTAACAACCAAGTGGCGGCTAAGTAGTTAATCGGAACTCCCTATTATGGGAACAAATTCCCCATAACTCTCATCGAAGAAATTTTACTCCAAGATTGACCCATGTATTTCATATACATTATATATACAATATACGTTAGCTCACTCTCATAGTGAGCTCGCCCAAACTGCCTAGAATGAAATATATCAATTATATTTTATTATTATTTTTTTGAAATTAACAGGAAATATGTATGCAATATCTGTCTAATTCTTCATATAAAAAGGAGGTAGAACCATCTTTATATATATATATATGTTATTTTGTAAAATGTCTTTCTTCCGAGGAGGACATCACGCCTCTCCACTTGGAGATGGTATGTAGATCGATAATAGCTTATAGTTTTACATAATTTTTCCCTTAATTTTCTTTTAAAACAAAACCTTATGGTGGATCCATAATCCCACTCTAATATATATATTTGAATCCATTTAGTTATTATGCTATTAATAAGGAATTCTTGTCCACTTGGTCATAGCCTCCATGTATATAATATATGTATTATATAAGCTTTACCTTGTAACAAAAATATAATGTATCCTAAGTTTCTTGATACCTTGTTTATTTTCTTTCAATAAATCCATCCATACGTTTATGATATATGTATACATAATCTTCATGGATTATTTATTTCAATAAATAATTCTACTCATGTATATATCTATGTTATATATACATATGTATTTATTTCTTAACATGACTTATTGTCAAGTATAACTTATAGTTAAGTATACCTATCATTCGGTTAATAAGTTGAGCATATCAACATATTGTGCTTCCTAGCATTCCTGTTGGAATAAGATTAATACTTTAGGTTAATGCATAGGTCGTAAGTGTTTCCTATTCGTTTTATAACGAAGGCTTATATCCTTATCTTTAAAACGTTGTAAAAAAGTCTTAGGAAAACACTCACAGATCCAACCCTAATAATTATGTCCTAAAGACTCCTATGCTTTAAATTCTCAAGGCTTCCCTTGTCCTTACCTTCTCCCCATGGTTTAAGTTATCGTCACTTTTAGCTGCATTGCTTCTCTCATCTTCTAAGTTTTTAAATAACACTTAAAAACATAACAATAGTTTCATGGTCCACTGGTGGGGCCTTGGCCTTGAGCTCCTCACTAGGACCGTTTACATAGATATAATTACAATAATTATTTACATTTACACAAATTATTAGGTCGAAAATGAGGGGTGTTACACACTTCCCCCCTTACTTTTCTTGCTTGTGATTGAAGGTCTTAGTAGAATGATTAATTCTGCCAAGACTGAAGGCAGAGTGCCATGTATCAAGCTTGCATCTTCTTAGTTTATCACACACCTTCCATTTGTTGATGGTGTGGTTTTATATGCTAGAGGTACCGTGGAGGATTGAGAGTCATTCTTAGAGATCATAACCTTATTTTGTGCTTCTATTGGTATGGAGGTGAGCTCTAATAAATATTGAATTCTCAAAATTCTTGTTCCCGATGACTCGTTTTTCTAAGATTGTTGCTCTATTCCCCTTTAAATATGATGATATTGAAGGTGGTTTTAAATATTTAGGTTATTATTTGAATACTAACAATTACAATTTATTGTAGATTGGATGTGGCTCTTAAGAAATTTGAAAAAAATGGAAATTGGTGTTATAGGTTGTTATCTTCAGTGGCACAGACTCACCCTGGTTTGATATGTTTTAGTATGGATTCATGTTTACTCGTTCTCTTTAGAAAAATTTCCTCGTACAATTTTGAACCTGATTAGCTAGACAGAAAATGTTCTATTTTCTTTCCAGGTCTGGTACTACTAAGGGTGAGAAGATGCACTTGGTTAGATGGGATAGGTTATCTCTACCAAAGGCTACGGGTTGTGGGATATAAAAACCTTGCACTGGTTCAGTTAGGATTTATGCTTGAAGAGCTTCTGGCATGGTATTTTTGGTATATGATTGTGGAGTAATGTCCTCAAAGCTTAATATCCCAAAGGTAATTTAGTGTTTCCATGGCGCAGAAATCTCAATAAATCTACTAAGGCGGTTTCAAACTTCTAGAATGATTTTTTAAGGGCCTTTACTTGCATAAGAAATTGGATAACTTGGAGAACTAAAAATGGGTCTTAGGTGCTCGTTGGAGTGGATCCTTTCATTGGGGGGAAGGAATCGTATGTTCTCTCCACCTCCCTTCTAGAATATCTTGCAAAATTTGGGTTCTATACTCTTGCTCATATTAGAAGACCAAACTGGCTAAGGGTTTATAGTTCTTACTAGATGCTTGTTGAGGATGTGGGTATGCAGGGGAAGTGGGAAGTTGAATGGAATACATATATCAATTCCTTAAATAGAGTAGGTATCACATTAAATGGTGGGGATGATTATTTAGTTTGGACCTAGAATAGCTCATTTGGTCAAGTGAATGCTAAAATTGCTTATGTTGATATCTCTCAACTGAATTATGATGGTGAGTTAAAATGGTGGTTTGTTAAATTATGGAAGTACAACATCCGTTTAAAACTCAAATGCTTATTCTAGCTTTATTTAGAAAATTGTATTTTGACTTGGGATAATCTAGTAAGGAGGGGATGGGTTGGTCCAAAAATCTGTATTCACTGCAAAATGGACGGTGAATCTACACAACACCTCATGGTTCACTGTTCTTTCTGCAAAAAGATTTGGAAGGTCATTTCTAAGGAATTGCATATTTCTTAGGAGTAGTTCTCATATGCTATTGAAGGTAATTGTTGGCATTGGATGGAGACATTACACAGTCACAAGCTTCTTCCATTATTTATATGTTGGGGAATTTGGAAATTGAGAAATTATGCTATATTTGAAAACACAATTCCTAATGTTGATGTCAGCAGTATGACAATTTTGGGCATGTAGAAAGAATTTTACACAAGAAAAAAATATAAGAAGCCACGACAGATATCTGCTCTGTCTATCTCCTTTCATTATGTAGTTGAATCATTCATTGGTGTTGAACAGATGGATGAATGTGGTGGAGGGATGTACCTAATAATTAATGATGAACATAAATTTAGGCTTTGGATGAGCTGTGGTATGGGTACACATTCTAGAGCGGAATTATTAGCCCTATGGGGACTTCTTCAATTTGCCTCTCTTAATGGCATTGTGTATATTTAGGTATTTGGTGATTTAAAAGTATTAATTGTAAATTGGGACAAATTTTTATCAAGGTTTTAGGAATTATCATTGGAGCAGTGATGTCAGAGAATAACCACACTTCTATCCACTTTTCTTGATTTATCCACCAATAAAATATTTAGAGAGTACAAATGTATTGTTGATGAGATTTCTAAAAGAGCTATTGGTTGTCCAAAAGGTACAATTTTTTTGGAAGAATAATTGGAGGATCTTATCTTTGAGGGATCTCATGTCCTTTTCACATAAGTTTTTTTTAATATTTCGGGATGACTGTAATATGTTTCCATATATTATAAATTTAGTATATTTTTTGGCTCAAGTTCTATAGGTTGATCTACCATATTGGATATCATATATGTGTTTACTATTTTGAGGGCATTTGTAGGACAGTATGTGATCTTTATTTTTAATCTTTCGGAACAATTGAGTGGCTTCTCAACTGAGTGACATATTTTACTTGAAAGATGTTATTGATAAATGTATGGCTTATGTTTTATTTGATTCTAAGGAATATCAAGAAACAAGTTTTCTTCTATAAATGAATGAACATGTGTGTGTGTGTGTGTGTGAATATTTTTTTGGGAACATGAAATAATGGTAATTTATTATGTTTATGTGGGATATATAGTTTTGAGTTTTTATACACTACATATAGTACATTTCTTTATTTCATTTTGTTTTATAGTTTTAATCTTTTTTTTTTTTTAATATATCAATTTGTCTATTTTGAATTGGTTGTGTATAGGGTGATGGTGGCCTCAAAGTTTTGACAAACTTAGGTTATTAAATGGTACATGTTACACAAGATGAGATACTCAACATGACATGCTTGAATGAAAACTAGTGCAATAAGTATGGAATGAATGGGACAAGTGAGGTGTCGTCATTGCCAAGATCCACTGCCCATGTTTTGGTTAGCATTGAGTGAAAGTGACAGATTCATTGTCAAGGTTAATGACTATAAACTCCATGAAATATGGAATTCAATAAGCACTTTATAGTGCTACATTTATAGTTGTTGATGTGGGTAAATGAACTATTCATTATGATCCAATGGTGAATCCAAATGTTCAAAATACTTAACAACAAAATTAAATGCACTACTATGAGGTGATTATTAAACATGATGCAATATGGAGCAAAATGAAACACCTATTACATATGCGATGGTGTTGAAAATAATGTATCAAGATCCGTTGCGCCACTTTAATAATGTGTATGTCTCATCCCTTGTGTGTCATTAATTGTTTCTTACTAAATCCATGGAAATATGTTATTCATGTATTGTGATTATATTCATGTTTCATATTATCATGATGCATGATCATATTCCTTTTAGTGACAATAAAATTCAAATTTGATATTTAGTTCCACACCGATCCTCCTTCTTTGCCATTAAATCCCAGTTAACTAGACCACAATGTTAAAACTGGTCAACCATAGTCATCTAAAGTTGAACATGGAAAACATGGTCAACCAAGCTAACCATAGTTGACCTTGGTTCATCATTTTCAACCATGTTTGACCACAAACAACCATGTTCAACTATATTAGTCAACCATATTAAACCATTGATAACCAAAGACAACTATCGTAAAAGATGGTCAACATCTAGCATCCATACATTAGAAAAAAAATTGGCTCTAAAATGAGCCTCATAAGAAAAAAATTCATAGATGAGTTGGAATTCAAAAATAATAGAATTTCAACAAATTGGGTCAACAATTAACATTGAGTTGGACGTATAAAAGTCAAAGTATATTATGTGTCATGTTGGAGGATCCTAGTTGGCCAGTCGACTAGGTCCTCCTAATGGACTAGAGACCAATCACATTAGTTGGTCAGGTCAATCAGTTCAGCCAAACAAGAAGTTAGAGAATCATAACTATATAATTGATTAATTGATTGTAACCTATATATATTAGGCTGGTAATCCAAGATGGAAGATAACCCTCCTTTTGTACATTATGGTTGAATGATGATAGAATACTTGTTGCTTTTATCTCCACTATGTTTATGGTATTTATCTTATGTTTATGTATGAATTCTTGATATTATATTCTATTACGCACTATTGTGCTACTGGTAGCCTCATGCGATCCCTTAGATTATAAAATTCATTCCGTTGTTGGTATCACTAATTGGGATAAAAAGATGGTCATTTTCACATAAATTATGAGTGAGGAAGAAATAAGAGAGTGGTGGAATAGATAGATAGAAAATTATTTTCAAAATTATGCCAGAACAAACAAGTTAAAATTAGCAAAATCCAAAGAAAATTTCTTCACTGAAACACATGAAAAGTTCATCAAGGTTGTCCCCAATGAAATAAAGAAGCTAGTCAACCAAATTAATGAGCAAAATCGACCCTCTCAATGAAAGACTATTGGTGCACAAGCTTAACAACAAGGGTTGAAAAATTTGTATAAGTGGATTGAATACATATGTGATTACTATTGTGAGGACAAGGATATTGAATAAAGGACCTCTCTCGATGAGATTAAAGAAAGATTCTATAACAACTTCCATGATTCATTCTTCGTCACTATACAAAATTGTTATTCAATTTTCTTTATAAAAAAAGGAGTTGGTCATATAGTAGAAGCACGACCACCTTTTCATATTGGTGGAAGTTCAAACTGGGAATAAAATCAAAGAGATTGGGAGCGGTTTGTCTATGAGTGAGAGTGGGAGTATTTTCTCAACAAATGAAGATTCCTTTTGACTCTGCACCAGTCCTTCTGTAGTAGTCAGGTCAACAATGGGGGGATCGTTGACCACGTGAGCTGAAGTAGAGAAATAGTTCTAGTCGATGAGAAAAAAAATGAAACCTACGAAGAAGACAAATGCACCTTGATGAAACAAAATTTTGGTCATCCATAAACAATCGACAGATATTCAGAAGCTTGAAAGAGATAAGAGATTCAAAAAACTGGGGGGACATGAGAGACATCACTATCTCTCTCTCAATAAGTATGAGAAAACTGGATTTAATGGTCAAGCTACCAAAATACCTACCTTACTCGAGGGAAATTCAACCAGAGGATAGAAAGGGTGAGGAGTCGACACCAATGGTTGTGTCACATGCGATAATGTTAACCCCATAGTATTTACATATTACAATTTTGGATATCGTGACTCCCATCGAAACTATTCCACTAATTATGATGATTGGCCATAGTGTTAGAGAAATAGTCGAACATGACTTGGGACTTGCACCTGTTGGTAACAACATTTGGTGTCGACTAGACCAATATGGATAAATCATGGACCGATTGATGATCTCAATACCGCAATGTGGAAATTGGATCATGTTCATGCTAGAATTTGGGAGAAATTCTTTTCATCTCTTCTACTCAGAACATGTGGAGGTACCCCCTGCCAGCAATACTATCTATTGAATTCGGAAGTATGTCACAGCCCCAACATGTCAATGAAGAATCAATAAAAGAAGGTAGACTATATTGGTACATAATCCATTCACAAGTACAAGGTCCATCAATAGTTGGTAGGTAATCATCAGTAAGCAATATAAATACTAGTGGTTCAAGTAATAATAATATTCTTGTTAATACAACACACACTCTTCCAGTCCATTATCCTATTTATGGATGGGACGAAGACCCCAAAAAACATTTGTTTATCTACAAAGCTATTTGGGAAGCTAATGTAATTCTTGATGATAATAGACAAATAGAAAAAATTTCAGGGGGACTCCGTAAAAGATATCTAACATGCTATATGAATTTCATATAAAGCAGGCCAAATACAATACATGAAATTAAAAAGAACTTCTTAAAATTCTTCCAAACTGCAAAAAATAAACATATGGCCACCCAAAGACTTAAAGAAATATCTCAAAGGATGGGAAAGTCTGTATGAGAATATGACAAAAGGTTTAAATACCTTCTCATCCAAATTCCAACAAAAATGGATGAACCCATTTTGATTGAAGGGTTTGTTGCACTCCTACCACCAGGAATCAAAACACCGTTGAGCTTATATGACTTCACTACATACAATGATGCTTTGAATAAATCCCATAAGGTTGATTCGAATGCAAACTTCTTTGTCAACCCAACCAACTGCATATTTTAAGAAAAACTTGAGATGGTGCAAAGGTCTCTACATCAACTTACATCACGACACAACGACCTGTGGTGCACAACATGCTTGACTTAAGGACATACAAAAAAAACCTGTCAATATGATGACCAAATACAGTACCACGACAACAAAAGTTCATTCCTAGAAGAAAGAAGATCCAAGGATATTCCCTAAAGAAAGGCAACCTGAAAACTTTAGAACTGCTAAAACTACATACTTTTGTGGCATATGTGAAATATTTGAGCCATATTCGACAGTTGAATTCCCTTACAATGTTGATGCTATCAAACCAAAATGGTGCGGAATCTGTCGAACCACCCAACACAGTATGGGTGAATATATAAAGAACACGAAGAATAAAAATAATTACCACATAGTCTATTAGGAACAAATAGTCAACCAAAACAATATGTGAGTTCGACCCAAAAACAGAAACAATGACCAGTAAAATAATGGATACAAATATCAAGGAGGATATCGTGGTTGAGGACGCTACAATAAAATTTGGGGAGCATTCCTCATGGTCATGGGAAGTCACGATGCTTCATCTTCTTAAGCGAAGAATACCTGAGTTCTAACTGTCCTTGGAAATATAGGAGAGATCTTAAGTTTTGTACAAAATGTGGGGTGTGGGAGCATTCTCTTGAAGATTTCCCCATTATTCTCGAGAAAATCATAATAAAAAGAATGTTGATCTTTTGTCTAGTTTACCAAAACATGAAGTGCTAAATAATAAAAATTTACAAATTGTTACAAGACAAGGTACAAAAATCAGCGATGACAATCCCAAAATAAAGAAGTTGCAGAACAAAGAAAATAACTAACCCTACCCTCATCAGTAGAAGGATATCTTTAATAATACTTCAATAATATTTGAAGAACTATCAAAGGAAGATGATATGCAAGAATATAAAAACAAAAATATGAATGAATTGTTGCAATTGCTTACAAGAGAAGAATTCGTTGCAGGGCTGATAGATTTAATGTATATAGTAAAAAATGATGCAAAGATTCCTAAAAATTTATGCAAAATAAATAAAAAAGATAATATGGACATCAACTCTCTAGTCGACTTAGATGTTGACAGATACCATATCTTGCAGGTTTTTCCTCAAATTTTGGTCGCAAACAAATATAATGACTAGAATGACATAGGGACGTCTTGGTTGTCCTCAACTATTAGAGTCAGGTATATACCTTAAGCTTTCTGAAACATGTATAATTGAAGCCATTAGAGTATGGAGAAATGTGAACACTAGTATCATGGGATTAGAAACATAAATCAACTTTGAAATAATTGATCCAAAGCAAGGAGAAAAATCCTTCTCTATATTGGTTGGTCACCCGTGGGTCCAAAAAATGAAAGCTTCCATTTCTCTCAAGAAAGATAGAATAAACTTGAAGGGATATGGTAAGAAATTCATTATACAACTTTATCCATCACAAGTAAAACCTTGGAAAGAACCTGGCGAAAATCTGGGAGATATAAGAATATTTTACCAAGTAATGGAGAATAATGAAGACTCAGTCGAACCAAACAAATACAGAAAAATCCATTTGGGATCACCCATGTCGGTCGGATGAAATTCTGATTCAGATCTCTATGAGTGGTAGATAGAAAATATGAAGCACATGCAAGAGATTGTTGTTCGGTTGAGGTTATCCCTCAACAGACGACACAAAAGTGCTTCACAATATCTATCATGCCAAAAATATTCGAGATGAAAAAACTCAACTATCTTAATCTCGTTCCAACCAAAATAGAACCAACCCTACTACCTCCCTTATGTTACGAAGAACAAGACTGCCGAATCTACAAATTCAAGAAGTATCTAAAAAGATCGGTGAGCAAGGATGGTTGTAAAGCTCAGAAGAAAATATTATAGGACAAGAGGCTAGATGGTGGGACACACATTAGTCATGCATGCAGACTTAAACAATTGCATATACATATTTTATTTAAAGGTTCGGAGGTAATAAATTAACATCCCAAACCCAGATTCCAAAATTTGTGTAAGGCTTAGATCTAGAGGAACATACTGAAAAATGTGAGAAAGAATTGAAAAGACTCAGATATAGAGATGAAAGAATGTAGCCTCATCTATTTCTAGGTACACTAGATGACCTCCCTAATAAATGGTATAATATGGAGGAAGCAAGAAGAGAGAATTTCAGCTGGAAACATTAATGAAAAATTTATCAAAGACTTCTCATTTTCATCCACTGAAGAATGTTTAAGAGAAGATTTCCAAGAAAGAGAACAATTCATCTCATAGTTGGAAAGACCAACTAGTGCAAGTGACGCAACCGAGTGACCCAATATAAAGTGTAACATAATATTGACAACCAAGAAGTAGTCAAACCATTGACCGACCCACCTACATATGGAAAATGAAGACACTATTGGGAAATTTTTTTGATGGAAAACAGACCATCCATGTATGGATGAAACACTTAAGGAATCCTTAAAAATTAACATAGAAGAAAAAAAGGAGGATGATGAACACAAAGATTTCCCTCCATTTTTCATAGAATTTAAAGAAGGGAAATTCCAAATAGATGAATCTAAAGCACCACAATCAATGGATGCAGAAATTAAACTCAAATAAGTTGACATTTCCACCGACGAGAAACCAAAGAAGGCAAAGATTGGTGACTATTGGTCAGGGTAGAAAACTACAGAAACAAACAACATGTTAAAAGAATACCAAGACGTCTTTTCTCAGGATTATAAATATTTGACAGGTTTGGTCCAAGAAATGGGTGAAATGAAAATTGAAATCATGTCTAATGCCAAACCTGTGAATAAAAGACCATATAATCTATCACATCAATATAAGGGCATTGTTAAAAATGAGATTGAAAATATGCTAGCTGCGGGAATAAAATATCCCATTGATCAGTCAGAATGGGGTATCCCCATGGTCCTACAACAAAAGAAGCGTGAACCGAAACGACTGAGGATTTGTGTCGACTTCAGAGGGATAAACAAAGTAACCTTGAATGACCCATTCTCGATGCCTTTTGCTGATGAAATCATAAATGAAGTTGTTGGAAATTAGTGCTACTCTTTCACCGATGGATTCTCTGGATATAAACAGGTTCCCATAGCCAAAGATGAATAGAACAATGCCACATTTGTGTGCGAGTTCAGACCATTTTCCTAAATATTCATGCCATTTGCATTGAATAATGCACCTATTGTATTCTCTCGCATTGTTATCAAAGCATTTCAAGAATTTTTGTATAAAACAATGGCTATTTACTTCAACGGCTGGAGAATATATTTAATGTTCAAGGACCATGTACAGTGACTTAGACTTATGTTAGAATGGTGTATACAAATCCAATTGTCACTTAATATCAATAGATGTATTTTTTCTACACCAATAGGGGTTCTATTGGGTCATGTTGTATGCAAAGAATACATAAAACTCAATTTAGCAAAACTAAAAATCATTCCTAACTTTAAGCCATTAATCAACTCAAAGCATGTAAGAATGTTGCTGGGGAATACATGATATTATCGAAAATTTATTAGGCACTACTCTGATACATTGGAGGAGCTCCTAAGACTAAATGTTGAGTTTCATTGGACTCTAGAATGCGAAGAATCCTTTGATCTCCTTACAAGAAATCTAGTAGAAGCTCGAATCTTGATATTCCCAGGCCGGTCAAAGAAATTTCTTGTACACATAGATGCATTGGGAATTGTAGTTGGAGCAATACTCACCCAACCAGCAGACAAAAGAATGGATTATCCAAATGCATAGACATATCAGAAGTTGAATAAGGTAGAAATAAATTATTCGACTATGGAATGCGAAGGATTGGGAAAGATATTTTCCCTTCAAAAATATAAAAATTACTTGTTGGGTAATCTATTTATATTCTTCACAAATCATCAAGTAATAAAGTATTTGGAAAATAAACCATTTCATCATGGTTAGATATGTAGATGGATCCTACTATTCCAGGAATATGAATTTGGGATATTAGTTCAACCAGGAAATTCAAATGTGGGACCTGATCACCTATCGTGAATAAAATATAGCTAGAACCTAGTTGGAATCAGCGATGAGCTACCCGATGCACACCTCTTTAAATTTGAGGCAGTACTAGCAAAATTAGTAGACATCATAGAATTCTTACAAGGAGGATAGGCTCCAGAAGGAACTTCTGAGAAAAAGAAGAAAATATTACCAATGAAGGTTGCACCTTATATTTTAATCAATGGGTATCTATACAATATGGGCCAAGATGACATGGTCCAACTATGTGTTATTGACCATGAATTTCTGGCTATTATTGAAGAAGCACATTCTGGGTCAACTGGAGGACACTACCATACCGACACGACTGCAAGAAATTTTTTACAATCTGGATTATGGCGGTCATCTCTAAATAAAGACTATAAAGCATACGTTAATAAAAGTGACAAATTCCAGCAAATGGGCCGACCATTAAGAAAACAAGAAATGCCACTTATTTCAGTAAATCCTAGTCTCACATTCGAAATATGGGCAATTGACTTTACTGGTCCATTTTCGACTCTTGGTCATCACACATGAGCTTGATACATTATTACTATAGTTGAGTATGTAACTAAGTGGGTATAAATAGAACTCGTAATCCTACACACGTGAGGTTGCAACCATGTTTATTTATGAAAATATTATTACAATATTTGGATTCCCATTTACGCTCAATGGTGATTGGAGAAGAAATTTTATCAAAAAGACAATTGATGTGTTACTATAGAAATTTATAATCAACCACCAAAGAAATTCAACATATCATTTGCATTCGAATGGTGCAGTCAATTCATTCAATAAAACAATGACAAAAGGATTAACCAAAATATGTAGCATCGATAAAGATGACTAGGATGGAAAAATACCAGCCATACTTTGTGCATACTAAGAAACATATAAAAGGTCAACATGACACACACCATTCAAGTTGGTATATGGAGAAGAATTCGACGTGCCATTGCACTTTAAATAGTAGGCTCCAACAATAGCTCAAGTCTTGCATCTAGATTTTGTAAGAGCCATAGAAGACGATAAGTTTGAATTAACAAAACAAGAATAACAATGTATGCTTGTGATGCACCATCGGGAAGTACAAAAATAACAACAAAAATCTTGGCATGATTGAAACATTTGAAGGAAAGATATTTAAGTTGGTGACCTAGTATTATTATACAACAACATGATAAAAGTCAAGCACAAAAAGATCGACACTACATGGTTGGGTCCCTATGTCATCGAGGAAATTAACTATAATGGATCCATCAGACTAAAAACCTTGCAAGGACATGTGTCCAAAGATGTCATGAATGGGGCACAACTAAAATGATATCGACTTTAACAAGAGGCACATTGCTGACTATATCACCAGTAGTTGGTTGACGTGCCCACTAAGTTTGCATAGAACTAGGATCAATTAAGTAATCTAACTAAAAATTCCATTACATAAATAACTTTAGGATATATATAAATATAGGAAACTTATACATGCACTTGGCAGTAAAAATGATGGATCAAGAACACTTGTGCAAGATGCTAGACTGGGAAAAATAGGTAGAGAGAAAAAATAAGGAAATGCAGTCGACGTGTACAAGACCCTCATCATTGAATGATAGAGAAAGGAAAGAAACTAAAAATAAAACACCCAAATCATACCGAAAAAGAGAGATGACCATACCAGTCAAATCACTTCTGCAATGAAACCATAATTGGTAGCATCAATCGATGAGTAAACCGACAAAAGCGTGATCGAAGCTTGTTGTGCAAGTTTCTTCAAGCATGCAAAACATCTACCAAGTTTCAAATTTGTCTTTGATGCACTCACCTAACTACAATAAAAAATTAGGATATTTCAATACTCCATCCTTGTCCTACGTAGTATTATATATTTTTCCTAGTTGTTGATGATTCCATTTTCCTCCTAGTACTGTGCAGATGTCATCCAGGATCCACCTACCACCTTTTGAGCCATGCATGCATCATTTTGGGACCACTTCAGTCAGTTCCTTATTTTATAGGAACCTACTGAGTGTTCTAGTGCAGTCCACCTGAGTTATCTGACTCTTGTGGGGGGTTAAAGCTCTGGATGCCACTGATTGTGGCCTCATGTGCCCTTTTCTAATTGGAATGCATGAAAGAATCACTATTGCACCCTCCTTAGTCAGTTAATTGATTGTGACTTCATTTAGTTGATTTTAGGTTCATTTCAATTGACTTTGGGTCTTTCGGAGAACTCCAATGGTGATAATCCCTATGCTAGACCAACTGAGGTTCGAATTCTTTTGCATGATTCAAATTCTCTCCATTGTATTATAATTGTTCATTATACTGATAATTGAGTAGTGTGACATTATTCTACTTCTATCTGGGTTCTGTTGGATAGTTATTCTTCTCCTATTTTTTACTACAGTTTTCACTCTTATTCAACTTTTCTTCTCATTCTTTCTTTGTGAGGTATCCTCCACTCTTAGATTTACTGTGACATAGAATTTCACATTGTATCAGATCCCATGAGCGAATACATTGATAAAATGCTTTCGATAGTGCACCAGAAGCCTCTGGATTTCCACAACAAATCCTGGTGCCATTGCTTTGAATTCATTGGATAAATCCAATGAGGATATGGAAAAATGTGCCTATTGTTCAAAATTAGTTCTTAGTAGTAGTCTATATCCAAAAAATGAGAGTTTTTGCAGGTTATTCAAATTTTTTGAGGGCAACAATAGTTGCAACAGTTTTCTGTAGTTGCAACAGTTTTCTGTAGTTGTAGCAGTTTTGTAGCAATAGAAGTAGCAAATATTTTCCATTGTTTTTGCAGGTATTCTACAATAGCTTCCATGTATCTGAAAGGAATTCCTCCTCTCTCTCCATTCAACTATGATGAGTGGAAACCAAAGATGATAACATATCTAAAGAGGAAAGGTCTTTTTCATATGTGTATTGGTGATATGAGAGATTTTTCTTCCTATGAAGAAGAGAATGATTGGCTAAATGAATGTGTCAGAGCCTTTGGAGAAATGTGTATTGCTATGTCTCCTATTATGCACTAACTCATGGAAACTGTTGAATATCCAAGTGATCTATGGGCCCAACTAGACAAAGCATTTGGAAAGCAGAATGAAGGGATTGGTGCAAATTATTTGGAGAACAAGCCCAGTGTAACCTACTTAAGTGTTCTCTCTAATTATGTCTCGGCATCAATCATATCTCATGATGAAGTTGTTCAAGATGAAGAAGAAGCTGCAGATTCCAAAATCATGTTCTCAATGTCTTCTATTTTGAATTCTTAGCAAAATACACGATTTCATACTCTAGAATATGAAGAGGTTCTTAAATCCTCTATTTCACATGAGTCTGTTGGTGTGCAGAATGAGGATCTATTGAATGATTTGGAGGTTAAATCAGAGTTTGGAGATGATACATTCGCCCTCCTTGATCACATGCTTCATATGAATGTCTATTTGATCATTGGAACATGCTCTCAGAGTTTCTCTGAAGATGGAGGACACTACCATTCACTTGGGTTCAAGTCTCAGGCATATTTTGGTGATTTTGGTTTTTATCTCACCCCTATTGGTTCAAAGGAGATCACAAGAAACCATCTATCAATTCTTGGAGCTGATTTGAAGTCCAAGACACCACCATCATGTCATAATTCATTTCGTTATGATATCACCTATGTTGGTTTAAAGGAGATATCAAAGAACTATCTACACATTCCTGGAGTTGATCCTACCTCAGCTGGTTTGAATCACAGGTTCCGAGATGATCTTCATATTTTTGTATTTGTTCTCACCATGTTTGGTCTGAAGAGCAAGTTGAGAAAGCCTCCATATTCACTTGCATCCAATGAAGGAGAATGTAAGCACATGTTTTTGGAGCATGATCCAGTTCTTCCCAAGAGGAATATACCTCCAGACATATTATCAAGTATCACACTTAGTTGATTTTGGAGAATTAATCTTTTGGTGTGTTTCAGTCCAATTTGAGGGGGGGGTTTTCCCATGAGGTTTTCCCCTTTTTCCTTGGTTCATGGACTATTCTTTATTTTTTATCATTTATTTGATTGTATGGGTGAACTTTTGTCTTAGTAACCAGTGCCCAAGATGTAAAAGTATGGATTAAGAGGGGGTGTTAGGATATTTCAATACTCCATCTTTATCCTACCTAGCATTATATATTTTTCTTAGTTGTTGATGATGTCATTTTCCCCCTAGTGGTGTGCATATGTCATCTAGGATCCATCTACCACCTTCTGATCCCCTCATGAATAATTTTAGGACCAATTCAGTCAGTTCCCTATTTTATAGGAACCTATTGAGTGTTCAATTGCATTCCACCTGAGTTATCTAACTTTTGTGGGGGGTTAGAGCTTCGAATGCCACTGATTGTGGCCTCATGCACCCTTTTCTGAAAGGTATGCATGAAAGAGTCACTATTTTTCCCTCCTTAGTCATTTAACTGATTGTGACTTCAGTTAGCTCAGTTTAGGTTCAGTTTAGTTGACTTTGAGTCTTCCGGAGCACTCTAGTGGTGATAATCCCTATGCTAGACCAACTGAGGTTTGAATTCTTATGCATGATTCGAATTATCTCCATTGTATTATAATTGTTCATTATATCGATAATTGAGTAGTGTGACATTATTTTGCTTATATCTGAGTTATAATACATAGTTATTCTTCTGCTCTTTTTTACTGAAGTTTTCACTCTTATTCAACTTTTTTGCCCATTCTTTCTTTGTGAGGTATCCTCCACTCTTAGATTCGCTGTGAAATAAAATTTCACATAAAAGCACTCCAAAGAAAGCACCTATAAAAACAATAGAGTTAGAAGATTCATGGCTTCATTTCTATACAGAAATGGATTCATAGAATTTTTCTCATGAAGATTAATATTTTGCTCATCACTATGAGGGTAAATGAAATAAGAGTGAATATGAAGGTATACATTTATATGTAAATGTTGTGTTTGATTTAATTTTTAAAAATAAAAATAGAAATATAAAATAAATATTTGTATTTATATGTACAAATTTATTAGTAAACTTTAATGTTATAATTAAATTTCTAAAACTATACAAAAATGTCTTAACTTCTATTTTGTTTCAAAGTGTTTTCTTGTATTGTCCAAAATAACACAATAAAGTCAATGAAGTTAAGCCATTTGAGTAGTTGAACTTAGAACCTAATTTTGAAAAAAACCATGATTGTGTCTTAGATCATTGATGTAAAATTATATAATATATTCTATTTAAGGGTGCTAGCTCAATGGAAGAGCACCTACCTTATAGTCATGAGATTGGTGGTTCGATTCCTCCGTGCCCTATATATATTCTAAAACCACTAAAAAGAGATAAATGAACACTACAAAAATAGAGGTAAATGAATAAAAAAATGACCAAAATTCGCATATAAACGATATTCCTCAGCTAGAAAGTCTTCTACCAGATCTTCCTAACTACAATCATTTGATACCTAGCCTTGAGCTACCAAAATTCACTTGCAAAATACAAGAAATGGGCCAGAAAACAAACATTGTCAATGTGCGAGCTACTGAAATGGAGGAAAAACTGCATGCAGTGCAAGAAGAAGCTTCCATAACTCCTTTGCAGGCATGGCTATACATAATTAAGAAATCCAAGACGAATGAGCACAACAAGACAAAGCAATATCCAAAGATAAGGGAATGGGGTATTGAAAATAACCAGTTTAGAGAATTAGCCAGCAAGTTAACCATTATGAAAATACAACATTACTTGGGAGCCACGCTGATGAGTTCTTTCAAGGACTTTAAATATTTAATAGTCAAATTTCTAGTGAGTTGGTATGATGACAAAAATATCTAGCTTTATGAGCCTATTTCCATTACTGATTCCCTCATCATCTAAATCAAAGGACTATCGAGCAAAGGACCTCTAGTACCATCAACACCTAACCCTGTCGATCTCGTCAAACATTTCACAGGGACATAACAAGGGAAAAATTCCAAAGGGTTCATTATCAACAAAATCAAGTTTGATGATGTCAAGTGGGAAGCTATCATAGTGGCTTTCGATGTGATGAGTTGAGGTCGAGCTTCTGACCTAAATCTAGACATGATTAAGGTTGCGTGATAAATTGCTAATGAAGCCAAAGTATTTAACTAGGCTGAATATGTAGCCCATATCGTAAAAACCAACTGTGTAAAGTGTGAGGAGTCGAGCCAAGCAATACGATTCCCGTAGTTGCTCATATAGATAGAAATGATGAAAGTTCTCCCATTTGGTGAGGCCACGTTCACCAACAAGAACCACCACTCATGAAAAACTTCAAAGTATTTCAAACTAAGAGCACCATTCAGACCAATAGGGCCAACATACTCCTAGAAAATTGGTTCTAGGTCATCAATACCATGTGTGGTCAATGGCAAGTTCCGCAGCAGGTCCTATGAAGTCTCCCTCTGGAATCCCACATTTAATTGGGCCTCGACCAAACCAAGATTGGTATATGTAGGGGGGATAGGAGAATAAACACAAGAACTGGAT
Source organism: Larix kaempferi (assembly GCA_027924585.1). Taxonomy (NCBI): domain Eukaryota; kingdom Viridiplantae; phylum Streptophyta; class Pinopsida; order Pinales; family Pinaceae; genus Larix; species Larix kaempferi. Next base: position 14,086,171 of record BSBM01000406.1, on the reverse strand, counting down.
TATTATCCTAATGTACAGAAACTATTTGCAGATCTCGTGAAACAGTCAAATAAAGTATTCCCAATACCAACATTGGCATATTTGTCTAAATTGAAAAGGATAGAACCCTTGACTGATGGAGGGTTAGAGGACGAGAAGGAAGCATCTCTCTAAATCAATACTTTTGGGCCAGATGATGAATTTGAAAATAATCTAGCTATAGTACCATTTTTAGGCTAGATCAGTCAACCCACTGAAGAATTGACTGGAGAAACAACCGAGGAAAATGAGACCAGTTCTCCTAAAGCGCACTTAGATTGTCACCTAACTTTCAAGGAAAATATTCTCACCAAAACTCCAGGATAATCCTTTATGAAACTTGAAAAGTTGTTGAAAGATGGTTTCTTTACTTATTCAATTGTTCTAATCACTTATCGGATTGGATATTTTCTAGTTTTCCTCATAGATATTTCAAGCTCAAATTCATATGAATCCATAGGTACCGTGATGCTGTTGTTTTTCAAAGGTAATGATTGTTATATTGTCTCAGGTTCGAAAATATTCCTGCATATGCATGTACATAGCATTTGAAGGTTCACGATGCCAAAATAAGCTAAGTGAACATAAGCACTTTACAGAGATGAGCCTCGAGGGACAGTGGTTGTATAGACTAAAAAAGCATCCATGCGATTATATCTCCTATTTGAGTAAGCTTCTCATTTCATATCAGCTACAGTTGCATTTTTAGGAATGATAAGTAATTTAGGTGGTAGTCTCTGGTAATTTGTTTCTACTTCTAGAATATCTTCCACAACAAAGACTTTTATGTTATCACTGTCTGTTGCCAATATGGGATGATTTTCGTCGTAATATTTATAAAACTATTTACAATCTAACAACTTTCATGAGGCATGAAACCATTGCTTTCTTAATCTACAATGTTGTAAGTCAATAATAGGCAGAGGATCGAATAGAGCATGATAAATGTTCTTCAAGTATACCAAATCATGCTCTTTCATGGGTTGTTTTGGATGAGTAGCACTTGTGTAGTTTGATTTTGTAGTTATGCTCTCTCTGTCTTTCATCCTATATTTACATTGATAGTCAACCTCATACAATAACTAATTAGATTGGAACTTAACTATAATCAAATTTCAGTCCTGCAAAGACTTGATCAATTATATTTCTGACAAGGAAAAACAATAAGTTGGCCAAAATAGGGAGAAAATGAGTGGATGGAACGAACCTTTATTGAAGTGCTCATGAGGTTGAATTGCATTGACACTGCACACCCCCATTTCCAATGGTTTTTCCTTCTAGACTTGTTAGGGCATAGTTCAAAATCTCACGATCCCTTCTATGACACGTTTCTCCTCTAGGATATTGGGATGTTATCCACATGGATCTATTTTGTACTAGTAGAACCCTAAGCATGGTTGTTGTATTAACCTCACCTACAACTTTGGGTACACATTTTGGTTTAGGAAATTTTGTATTGATATCGGTTTTTTCCATGGTAATCGTGATGTTCCCTGAACATTTTTGCACCTTTGGACCGTCAAAAGAGGATTTCCGTGAACATTTTTGCACCTTGAACATTTTTGATTGTGGAATTTATACAACAATGCCATAAGAAAATATATTAAACCTTGGACCGTCAAAAGAGGATTTCCAGAGAAAGAACAGTAAAATGACACAATTTTTTTCACTTTTCGGTCATATCTTCCCACTTCTGAAAGAGATGAGACCAAACTAAGGTTTGATAGCCATTGAAGAGAACTCCTCTGAGAAAAAACTAAGCTTTGACAACATCTACCTAAACAACATTAATTGTATCAACAACATCTACATACACCTCTAGCGAGAATGATGGCACAACAGCTCGAACCATTTGAATAGCCATAAGGACGGGTGCTAGTGGCTCCAACAATTTAATAGAGAGTGGATGCGATGAAACCTTTATTGAAATGTGGTACCTACCTATTGGGAAGTAGAGTCTCTTTACTCTTGTATGCTTGGTTTGTTGGGATTTTTATTTCTCAACTATTTTCATTAGAGTTAGTTGGAAGCAACCTTAAGCTAAATATAAGTAACTACAAAATATACTAGAAAAAAACATAAGAGAGGAGTTAGAGAATCCAAAGTAGTTTTATAAATATTTTCACTAATTCATCCCACTTTATTAGAAGCGATTCATGCACATTTATAACACATTTTGGGGTGCGTATCCAGAATTCTCCCTCTTAAAATACATCAATGAGTTTATGTTTGTGAGATTCTTATTCATCACATGAAAGGAGCCTTAAAGGATGCAAAATGATGTTAGGCATCATGGCTTGAATCACCAAGAATATCAGTTCGCAAATACAGAGAACAAGGTTGATTCTACAAAATCAGTATTCATCACCAGTTGGTTATGCATAAAGCAGCAGGAACCATAACAGAAACTGGAACTTTATCCTCCCTCATTGATAGCCCTCGTTCAATCAGTCAACGATCCCATCAAAACCATTGGTGGAAAACAAAGAGTATGTATTATTTTAACCCAATCTTTCGACTAAAAAGGGGCCAACCCAAAGATGAAGATAAATAATTTATTTTGCAATCGCTATAGTGAAACAAAGCACATGTTGTTTTTTCATTCAAATATGTGATCTTTCTTTTCAGAAAAAAGTGTAACAAAGCATATGTTGTTATTTTTTTTTTTCAAAAACATAGAATAGTCTATAATATTATTTTCATAAATGGTGGATTAATAAACATGGAATTTGTGTTGTTGTTTTACTCAGTTCTGAAATCTATTTTATTTTCATCGAATCACTCTAGATTTTCTTAGGTGATGTGTTGTTTCATTTATTGCCTTGATATAAGTAAGCTACTTGAAAAAAAAGGATCTGATATTATAGAATATTAGATGTTGAGGACTTTAAAATACAACATTTATATATCCCAATAAAAGAAAAATGTCAGTATTTTGCCTAAGACGCCAGGAAAAATAGGCATGAATATCTATGTAGTGTCTAGCTTGCACTGCGATGTGTAGAAGAAAAAAATATCTACATAACTTTTTTTAATTAAGCCTATCAATTTCATTGTAGCTTAACTTATGTAGCTTGTATTGTGCTATATGTAACAAGGCATGAAACTGGAAACTGTCAACAAAGTTAGCACCAGAGTGAGGGAATATGTTATGACATGACCCCCGAAATTTAGTATTTCCCTGTGTAATAAGGAGTGACAATGGAAAATGTTAGCAATGTTAGTACAACCGCACAAGAATTTACACTCCAAAACCAATTTCTGAATTGGTAAAGCTTTTGGTGCAGGTAATATTTTATAATTTATAAACTATCTTTGTCTTACAATTTTTATGCATGCGGGATTATTCACAACACATGCCCAAGGAGATATTAAAACACACAAAATTTACAAGGAGCATTCATGTAGAAAAAAATCCCAACATATGGATATTCCATTGTAGCTAGATATAAATCTAACATAACATTATAGCATAGATAAGAAACACGAGCCAAAAATGGCCCACAATGTATGGTCCTGATAAATTGTAACATAACATTGATAAAAACCATAGGAAAAGATGACCAACAACCCATCATGCCAAAAAATGGGCAATGTTAGCACCAGAATGAAGCATGATGCTCTCACATAAACTAGGGGACTTGCATCCAAAAACTAGATTCCTTGGAAAAGCACTTGGATTCTCTGGGTAAAAACATTCTAAGAAAGATCACAAGCAATTTAATTTTGAAAAATAGAATTCTTGCCTATGTACTTAAGTTAACATATAAATGGACTAGAATCTACACCGCTAAAAATTCCTCTGATGCGAGGAGGAAAATTCCACAAACGTCTGAAGAACATGAAAGTGATAAAATAAAATTGACTTCCAAATAATTGAGTTGTTCTTGGCTAAATGATTACATGAGCATCTTTGGCGAATAAAATGTTTAATAGATTTAAAAAATAACTATTTTAGAAAATAAAGCATTCAATATCAAGTAAAGTCATACACTGCTATATTTTCCTTTATTGCCAAGCAGGGGAAAAAACACATAAAAAAATAGTAAAGTCTTAAAATAATAAAACAAACTTTGACCTATTCTTGGCTAAGTAACTCTTGAATATGATTCTTAATCTTATGTCCCAATCTACTTCCACTCTTAGAGTTAATAAAGACAACAAGAGGAGCCTATGTGATATGTATTTGAATCAAAATTTTCATGAATATTTATTTTTATGAATGCATTTTTTGTTACACTTTTTTGTTGCAATTTTGGTTATATGTTTTTGTCTATATATTTTGACAAATTTTTATTATATATAAAGTTTGTTGACTCTCTTCCTTATCATTAATTTTCTAGTTTCTTGGAATTATTTATCGAAATTCTAGTATCAACATCATGTGGGATATCATATCATCGATAATGCTTTGATTTTAAATTTAACAAGCATGCAATGTTTTCAAATCCAAATCGACCGAGTTTCTAAAGTATGACAAAATGAAACCAAAAAACAGTTGGCGTATAGAGACCACACTTATATATCATAAAGACACCATTTATGATGGTGCCTTTAAGGTTTTTAAGAGTTTGTGATATGTTTTATGTTACAGTTGGAATTGTAGTGTGCTAATGTTTGTAAGAGTCTGTGATATATTTTTAGTGTGAACTTTGATTCAATGTGAACTTTGATTCTATTTAAGTATGCCGACTCAATGGAAGAAAACCTACCTTACAAGTAGGAGGTTGGTGGTTTGATTCCTCCATGCCCTATCTACACAAATCAATGACTAATTAAATGACCCGTTAACAACAATCAATGACTAAATAAATAACCAGTTAACAATAATTAATGACTACATAAATGACCACTTAACAACAATCAATGACTAAATAAATGATTAGTTAACAACAATCAATGACTAAATAAATGACCACTTAACAACAATCAATAACTAAATAAATGATCAGTTAATGACAATCAATGACTAAATAAACGACTAAATGTACTACCAAACAACGATAACTAAGTTATGACCGAATAGCAATAATTAATGACTAAATATATGACCAACACATGAAGCAATTCAAGCAATTTATGAGCAAGTGATAAATGACCAAGTGATAAATGACCAATTTGGTTGGGTTATAAGTGGCTATTAATTTATGACCAACGGACACATGACCAAATTTAGTCATTTATCACTGTCACGTCCCTGTCTCTACCCTATTGCATTAAAATTGTGAATGATGTAATATTGTTATAAAGTCACAGTGAGGAGCTCAAGGCCAAGGCCCCACCATCGATTTATTGATGCATATGGTTTACATGCTAGCCAGGCATAGTGGAATTGTGAATATCATGTAAATATGCATTTTAAAAAAATACCCACAACTAGTTATACAATGCAACAAGAGATGGGGGCATGATATTACAAGTGATTGGGAGGGAAAACATTCAAACCATTGAGCCAATCAAGTCAAGCCAAGTGTCAATGAGATAACCCATCAAACCCTCAGCGACCCATGTTGAATTTTGTACCCAATCATTCATTTCTCCCAAGAGTTGGGTGAAGTAGTTAATGCCTTGGGGAATGGGGAGGTATGGCTGTCCAAAATTCGAGTATGGGAAACCACCCTGCATGGAAAAATGTGTTTTTGCTTCTTGGGCAAGAAAGGAGTCAGGAATTGCTCCCCAAGCCATTACCCATCAACCAGTTTTTCCTCTGTCATGTTTTTGGAGCTGCCTGGGGCATTTTCCAACCATGTTTTTCCTGTTTTTTCTTTGTTCTCCAGCTGGGAAGAGGGCGTTTTTGTGTTGCAGAACTGCTGGGGAAAGATGGAGTTCGATTTCGGGTTTCAATGGATCCGTTTTGACCATTGGAAACGCCCATAACCTATGGAAGAAATTGGGTTTCTCCCTGGGGACGATTTTCCCTTTTTACAGTTCATTCAGTGAGCCACGATTTGGGGAAAACCAATGGCCTTTTCCCTCTCATGTAGTCTGAGCTAGCTGGGCTTTACCCATCATGTTTTTCACCGTTTTCCATGCCCGGGAACTCGTTTTTGTATTGCACAATGGCTGGGAGGAAGGGAACCACGATTTTGGGGTTATGGAGGTCGTTTTTGTCCCTTGAATGCCCATAAACGTTTTATGGAAACGATTTTTCTCTCCTAGGGTTGATTCCCCAATTGAAATTTCATTTTTGGTGTGTCCACGATTTGGGAAAGTCCATGGCCATCTTATTTGTAAAATCCCACTGCTGAAAATGGGTATCCATGCCTAGTTTGAGTTGCTATGTGTAAAAGAGTGTTGGGGTTGAGATGGGTGTCTATTGCTTTGGCTATGTATGAGCTTGAATGTCCCCTTTCCTTGTAAGAATCATGCCCAGCTCGGGGGGTGGCAGTTGTGTTGACAGAATTGATGAACACAACTGGCCTACGGTTGGGTGGAACGTTGTAGCGACATAGCTAGTTGTTTGGGACAATTGCACAATGAAGATAAGTGTTTTTCTATGTGCATTTACTTCTGCAAAATGTTTAAATTTGATGTTTATTATTGATATGTTGAATGCATATGAAAGATGTGTGTGGGTGATGTTCTTATTCCGCTGTGCATATATGTTTGATTTGCATCTGTACATATTAATTTTATGGCTATGAATCTAATGAATGGGATGAGTTTTTGTGAAAGCCCCGTAGATTGGCATCATGTTTCCTTACCGAAGTTGGATCCACGGGTGGGGACATTACAATCACCCAATTTTAGTCATTTTTTAGTCACTTATCACCTATTTTGTACTAGTGCATGGAGGTATGAGTGGCCAACGAAATTTCTTGATCGTAACATGTGTTCAAGAATTGGATGGCATCGAATACTGAAGGTAGGGGAGTAAATGTGTAGCTATAAAATGAGGAACTATGGGTTAATCGTTTCAAGGTGTATCAAATTCCTCGGGCTTTTGGGGGGTCAACATCATGGGTGTCAAATAATGATTAGGATGTAATGATGCGCATACCCATGGAGGAAATATGATACCCTCAGTATGGATATTGATGGCATATAATTATTGGGGATGAGGACCCTATGGTTATCAGCAAGAATGTTTGGTAAGTGTAATGCAAAAAGAGGGAAGGTGTTTCATATATTCCAGTTTCGAGATATTGACACCTGTGATAGAATTCAGGTGCCACTGTGGAGGGGTGGAGGCGTGTTCTTATAATGGAAGAACAAGAGGTGGTCGAGCCTTGGTCATTGTTTTGCACATACGGCACAAATAACCAAGAGTAATAAAGAACATGACAAAGGTATTAATGATACATAATTTATAACCAAAACATAGCGCCCCTGTGGGGTGCAGGCAAATGAAGGATAGAACCATTTAAGGTACAAGACATTGACATAGATGTTAAGGGTTATTCCTTTAGGGTCGGTTAATATGTATGCTCCTTTAGGTAGGAATTGTTTGATGACATAAGGTTTTCTGCATTTAGATACAAATTTACCTGGTATGTGTTTGTTATTTTTTTTGGCATTGAATACGAGGACAAAGTCTCCCTCATCGAAGGTGTGAGGGAGAATGTGTCGTTCATAGTGTTATTTTGAGTGTACCTTCATGGATTCATTTTATTAGAGTGAGTCTTTTTGTTCTTCATCCAGATGTTTCAAAGTAAACAATTATTTCTCAAGGGATGGGGTATCAGGTAACAATTCCACAATTGATTGGAGTGTAGGTATTCTGCACTCAATGGGTAGCACAAATTCTACTCCATGGACGAGGTGAAATAAAGTAAATCCTGTAGTCGTCTTGATAGAGGTGGGGTAATCCCAAATAATGGGGAATAACATGTGATGAGAATTTGATTTTCTCTTACTTACTGTGCATTGGAGCATGGTCTTAAGAATTTTTTTCACAGCTTTGACTTGGCCATTTTCTTGGTGGTAGCAGGATGTCAAGAATTCATGTTTGAATCCTAACAACCATCTTGCGGTGAAACAAAACATGCATTTTAGGGGGTTTAAATGTATGTTGTACTTTTGACAACGCATAAATATGTTGGGTAGATCGTGGAGGTGATCACATTGTTTTTTCGATTTGGTCATTAGGTCATCAAGGAAAGTGAGGATGACGTGGGACAATTCATTGGAAATGTATTCCATACCCCTTTGAAAAATGGTTCTAGTGTTCTTTAACCCGAATGACATAACCTTCTAAGCAAAAGTTCCCCAAGGTGTGGTTAAATTTGTTTTATACTAATCCTAATAGTGGATCTGGATTTCGTTTTAACCAGAGAACCCATCTATAAAGGACAACATCTCACTACCTGCACATGAGTCAATGATTTAGTCGATGAATGGGGTGGGATAATTGTATTTGGGACAAGCCAAGTTGAGATTGCAGAAATCTGTACAGAATCGAATGGTACCTTTATTATTGTTGATAGGGATAGGATTGGAGACCCATGATGTGTAATCGATGGGGAAAATTAATCCATCTTGTAGAATATTTTCGATCTTATCCTTGATAGTTGTTGAACATGTAGTTTCAATCCATGTTCAAGGAGAGATTATTATAACCACAGACAACAAACCATCAAGAAGATGGCAATATGGGCCAAGCGTTTAATCATCGTATTCATTCAATAGATGGTATACTTATACATGAAGAGAGAGGTTGGAGCGATTGTACCCGCTCCAACTGATCTCCTTAACACAATAATTACATTATATTAATTATGATGACATTCATGAGGACCAAATGGTCCCTCAAACATCTCCCCCACAAACAAAATGCTTCTTCATCCCGAAGAGAGCAAGCATACATAAAGCAACCATAACTGGTGACTCGTCAGCATCCATCTTCAACCTGGTAGTGGTATGTCGAAGTCTCAACCTCTCACAAAGGTGGTCGACTACCCTTGCCGCAAGGAGGTCTCTTGGTTTAAAGCCTCACCCTTCAATCATCTGGACGGCACTCTTGGCTCACGGAATCCAGGGATAGGTTTGTTGGCTCTTTGAATTTCTATACCATCTTTCTTCCTTCAACGTCTGAGGTCACACTCGAAGAGATGCTTCTGTATTTCAGCATCGGGGGGGTTGGTCATTTCAGGTGTTCTATGTGTCGTGATATTTATCATTAATCTCTTCTCTGTGTGTCTTTGTCAATAGCTTCTGTCGTGAGAGTGAAAAAAAATTCCTGCAAGATGGTATGATGCCTACTCATGTGCATGATCTTGGTCGAGACCGACTACTTGAGGTTCGACTGAGTTGACTATGAGTCGACTAGGGATCGGCTGAATTAGAAATTTGGAGTGGATTTCGTACCTCAAAGGAGACTCACATTTAACCCCCTCTTGAATTCAAAGCAAAGTAACTAATAAAGATTCATGATTCGATGACTCAATAGACTTGTTATCCGACCAGACTTATAAAGACAGGACTTGTTGACCAAATGCCGACCATATCGACTTTACGATATCAACCATTTAAACATTTACTAGCCAACCATTTGAAAATTTTGACTATATGTTGGCGTTGACCATATATTGAATCATTGACCACTTAACATCGACCAACCGTACACCGACCAAATAAAGAGTCGACCAAAACAAAATATCGACGAATCGACCATATTTTTAAGTAAAGGGTCGACCATATTGTTATATTGAGTGCATTTTATAATGGACCAACAACCGACCAAAAGACTAATTTAACATACTTTGACCAAATCTAGATAATGACCAAATGATAAAAGTTTACAATATCGACTATCAACCAAATAACTTTTAATATGTCGACAATAAAACATAAAGTATCGACCATACTTTTTGAAAACACATACGTTTGCACAAACATTCATCGACCGAATATATCCCATAATAATGATCCATGGACTTGATTGAGAGTCGTAAGTTCAACATAAGTGGAATCTAAAAGATACTTTTAAAGGGATGTCGACCAAGAATTTTCACCAACACTTGAAAAGGAATCAAATGGTCGCTTCATTAATAACCTTTTGCATAGTTTTCAAGTTGGTTGATAGTTTTTAATGGTCGCTTCACTAAAAACCAAGAGACCTTCTTACAGTGAGGGTAGTCGACCGCCTTTGTGAGAGGGTGAGACTTGGACAGAACACTACCAGATTGAAGATGGAGGCTGACGAGTCACCAGTTATGGCTTCTTTCTACATGCTTGCTCTCTTCAGGACAAAGAAGCACTTTGTTTGTGGGGGAGATGTTGGAAGGGACCCTTCGGGCCCTCTTGATGTCATCATTAGTTTGTATTAGTATAGAATTATGCTTAAATAATCAGTGGTTGAGAGTAACTACTCCAACCATCTCAGCTATTGTATAAATACATTATCAAGAGTAAAAAACTTAATTTGAACGTTCGACTCATTCCTTTGTATTGATTACCTCTGTGTGTTTGCTGTCTCTTTGCTTGAATATCATGTGAATGCTACGCTTCAACAATAGAGGAGGCCTTGGAGGGGTGAACATGATGTTTTTTTGTTTTTTTTTTTTCTGATCGGGGTGGCATTGAGCCATGTGTCAATATGATGTTCAATGATTGAAGGGTCTAGGCCTCGAATTTATTCATATGACCATGCGAAGACATCACATAATTCTTTGAAGAGAGCGGTGAAGTCAATAATTTATTGCAGTGAACATGAAACACCAATTGAAATGTTCTATATAACTCCTAGTGTGACAAAGATATCAAACTGAATCATGGAAAAAATATTGGATAGATTGTCTTCTTCGAAGGCATCGGGGGATGGGATGGCGTTTTTGAACTAATCGATATGATCAGGAGGTAGAAAATATTTTGATTCAATTGTATAATGTTTGGCTATTGAAATGATTGTGGATCTCGGAGTATGGAAAAATGATGACCTATCATGGAGGTCATCCATGGGGGTTCATCTGAATGCATGGCTTCAATCATTTCTTCATCTGTGGAGAAGAAATATTCCTCTAATATGTCTTCATCGAAGGAAAAGAATTGTCATAGTTGGTATGAGTGTACCGACTAGCGATGGGATCGTTTGGTTGGATAGAGCCAACCTGGGTGGTAGATTCATTTGGTAGGAGGGGTATTGAATCAAGATGAAGGATGTGCATGTAGTGAAGGCGGTTTGGGGGAGTAGGGGAGATCTCCTCTTATGGGAAGACTACGAGATCAAATTCCAGCTGGGAAAATGGTGATGGGGGGTCGTCAAAGTCAGGGTGAGGAGACACCATAGGTGTGTTTTGATCTTTGTTTTCTTCATCTTCAATTACTGTGGGGAGTGTGGTTCCCAAATGGGTAAATTTATATGATAATTGATTTTGTGTAGCACGAAGGGTGTGTAATGTGACCACCATAGGACATTGTAAGGAGTGACAAGCCATCAACCTGCATGATCAACATGGGTGAGTAGAATAGTAATTATTGACAATAATGGTGAGGCTTTGAGGTCATTGAAGGGGTAAATGTTTGTTGGGTAGTGAATCTACCCATTGAGGAGTCATAGAGGATATTTATATAGGAATGGGGGTAATTGTAGTAATGATATTGATAGAAGCTGCTTTTAGTGTAAGAGGAGGAAGATTCTCTTCTGACTGTTGAGTGAGGCAAATGGTTTCCAAAGCATCTTGAAATCGAGGGAGGTCAGGGCAATGGTGTGCATAATGCCCATTCTAGTAACAAATCAAACATGTGTGATTTGTACACATGGATTTCAACTTAGGTTCTGATTTGGGAGAAGATGAGGTTCCCCCTGCCACCATAGGTGGAGCATTTGTCATACTGATGGGGATATTGAGTAAAATCTTGAGCTTCGATAGGGTGGGGCATAGGTTGGTTGTATGGCCTTGTTACTCGCATATGACACATAGAGGAGTTACCCTTATCGCAGGAGTAGTGGTGGACATTAGTAAGGATTTTAATCATTGTTGGTTGATGCCCCCTGCTTTAGGCTTAGTGACCCCCGATGATGATTTGGGAGCAGGGTTAGGTGTGAGGGGGGATTTCAACTTAGGTTGTCTCATGCCCCCATTGGTGGGTTTTGTTATTTCCAGTGTTGTTTTAGTTACAGGTGTCATATATTTGATTAGCGATACAGATGATGTGACAAATTCATGCTTGTGTCCCTCTCTCTCCCAATTCAATTTTCTCATGAAGGAATATGATTTTCTTGTGTTGGATATTCACACTTGTGTGTTGGTTCATGATTTTTCTTTTGTGCATGTGTTTGGCACTTGTGGTTGGATTTTGATGGTCTTTGTATGAGATCCTTGTTGTTCATTGTGACCTTGTGGATCCTGTTCCCAAGCTGAGTTACTCTGGATCCAACGGTGTATGTCCTAGAATTTCCTCTGGAGGTCTTGGATTGGCAGTAGGGGTGACGTCCATTGCCATTGGATTTGAGGTTGGACAGAGTTGTGTATTGCCTCTGGAGATCCTAGTTTGGAAACATGGGTGAAATCCACTTCCTTGTATTTGAGGTTGTCCTAGCACCACTGGAATTTCCCTGGATTGGAGGTGCTACTTTCCATTGGATTTGGTTGGATTGTTGTCCTTGAGCCACTGGAATTTCCCTAGAGTGGAAGTAGAGGCCACACTTGCCATTGGGTTATGGTTGGAATGATTTATTTAGATAATTTTTTGTTGAGTGTGCTCTTTATTTTGGAATCATGGTTCCATATCGGGAGTGATCATTGCAAAGTGATTTTTGGCTTGCATTGTGTCTACGACTGGGTGGAACGTAGCACGGTCGATTCTGGTTGCGAATTTGGAAAAGATAAGTGATTTATACCATGTTTATTTAATTTATTTTTCTCTGATCTGATTTATTTATGGATTCAAATGAAATGTTTGATGAAATTTATGAGCTATTTGTGGAATAAATTTGTCATGGAATTCAATCTATTTATGCAAGTAAACTTTGTGAAGGAATTGGAAACTAGTTTTTGGGATTTTGTGCACAAATTGTTTGAGGAAGTGATTCTTTGGAACCTCTACTACATAAATTATATTTATTCCCCTTTTCATTATACAATTTTTATTTTGATGGTATATTAGCCTCAGAATGGTTTAAGACACTTCTCTTTGATGCTTCTACCTTTTATTTGAAAACTAGTTATTTGATTGGATTGTTTTGCATAGTTTGGATACTTGGAACATGACGTGTTTGTAAAAATGTCTGAGTGTTATTTTTATTCTTGTTTATTATAAATACACTTTAAATTTGTGTGATAATGTGAGGGGAAATATCCCTGATAGTGTTTGTGAAATTTCTACCAAAATTCTAGATCAATTTCCAATTTCTAGCTCCTTCAATGGAATTGTTTTGAGTAGATTTGTGACTTTTCATATGAAGTGTTTGAATGAGATATACCTTTGTTATGACTGATAAAACATTTTATTTAAATTTTTAATAGAATTTTAATGATTCTAAGAGCTATGGATTTAATTATTCTAGCGATTCCTACAATTACTAGTCAATTCAGATGAGTAGAATTAGCTAGTTTTGTGAATTATTTAATGGAATGTATATGGGAGTAAAGCTACAGCCATATGAATTTAGGTGAACACTGATACCTTTTACATGATCTACAATATTCATATATTTCTCTTTATTTGGAATTTGGAAAGTTAAATTGGAAACTAGGCACATTGCAGTGGAAATTGATAACTAGTTGTGGATTGAAATCTATGTTTTCGTAAAAACGGAATGCTACAAACATGTTCTCCATTTATAAAATGTTATTGTGATGCATGTGGATATTATCGAGTGTGAACATTTACTTATGGATGCATTAATTTTTTTTTCTAGTTAGACCCAATTCATTGCGGTGAATGTTAATTAGTTTCACTGGAATTGATGGAAAAGATGACCTTATGTGCAATTGGAATGATATGCAAATAAAATTTTAATTAGATGTATGTGCAACATTAAATATGTTTTTAATGTCTTGTTGATGCCTCGGATATCGTAGCATCAATCAGAAAGGGATTCTCCCCGAGAGATGGTCCCAATTAGACTATCTCCCGTTTGGTAAAGGGAATCCGTCCGGTTAGCGGTTCCGGCAACCGTGGGTTTGGAGTTTAAATCCGATTCTACTGGTTATGGCCTGATCTACCTTTCTTTTTGGATTTTATGTCTTTTAAATGAGATGCAAATGCCTAGTAATATTTGATCTAGATGCAACTAAAACAGATCTAAGTCTAGAAAGTGAAATAAATCTACCTATCCTTGCAGGGAACACGTTTAAAGGATGAGCGATAATCTGTAACAAATAACGTAAGGAAAGAACAGATAGCTGTTAATTCTCACGAGCAAAGCTACAACAAGGTAAAGATCTTTAGAATATAGCTTCTAATTCAATATGAAACGCATCTATTGCTCATGACAGAGAAAAAAACAAACAAAATTATTTAATCTACGTAGAAAGAATAAAGAAACAGAGCTAAATATAAACAAACTAAAATAACTCTAAAGATCCCTACAGGGAGCACATTTAAAGGCATGAACAACGAGCCATAGGAGTCATCTTAAAAAAAAATAGTTAGCCATTTAATCTAAAAGAGAACTCTAACAGCAAAATAAGATATCAACAGATAGCTCCTGATTTAGTCTGAAACACATTCGCTGTTCATGAAATGGAGAAAATCGTTCACACAGAAATAAGCAAAATCATTTGTTGCCAGGAAATAGTTCAAATAACAATGCAGATTTCACATTACAGTATAGATGTCATCAGAAGAGTCCAACACACATCCATCTTCCGTTCCCCATGTAAAACGTCCATCTCCCTTGGCTTTTATTAGAAAATTCAATTTTACAGAAACGATACAAGATAGCTTGTAAAGGTTTCAAAATTTCCTTCCCTGCCAAACGTCCTTTTCTATTCTTGCTAGCTTCTATTTATAATTACAAATCTGCCCTTTGGGCTGCCACCTAGCACCTTCCACTTGTCATCTACAGAAAATTCTCTCCTAAAATAGACAAAAATAAGATTCCCTCTCATTTACAGAAATTATTTAAAAGAAAATAGGGACAGCTGTCCCATAGTTTACCCGCTTTACACATTGAGAGTCAAATACAAAATAACAGAAATAATGCTTTGAAATCAGCGATTTAAATCCTGTGAGTGAGCTTCTGCTGGCAGAGGATCGCCCAAGTTAATTGCTGCTGATGCTGCCTGGGAAGAGACACTCGAGCCTATTGCTGATGCTGCTTCTACTTGGGAAGAAGGGATTGAGCTGGCCAGACTTTCTGCCACTGTCGGGGAAGAGAGAATCGAGCCCACTGCTGTAGCTGGAATGGCTGTTGGGAGAGAAGATCCTGGATCTGCTGATGCTCCTGCTGCTGCTGCAGCTTTCCTTTCCTCCTCTGCTATGTAGCTGTACCACACACCTGTGTCCCTTATGACTATGTTTGCTGCAGCAGGGAACAAGATTTTCTGAGAAGTCACATTCTTCCCGAGCTCTGCTTTAATGCTTTGAACTTTTGCTACTGCAGCTTGATGCACTTCCTTCAGCAGATGGTTGTGGAGTGATGACGATCCAATATAATGTTGGAGATCATCAATATCCAGGACATCAATCCTCTTCACATACTCCGTTTGAACGCCCAATTCTTCCTTTAGTTGGGACAAACATTGCTCCTTTTCCGGAAAGTCCTCCAGGGTCTGAGGGAAGCTTAATTTGCATTTGTCATGTGCCTCTTGGAGCCTTTGGTAGAGACAGCTGATTTTATCTGTTGTTCTTTGCACACTGGCTATCAGCTTACTGGCGCAGTTCCTTCCAAACTCCAACAGTGCTACGTCCTCATTAAAACCGTCCACATATTTAAATGGGAGGTGCGTGGGGAAACTCCCTTTTCCTTCTCTCCACGCCATCTGACTAATGATATTTGCCTTGACACGGGTGTTCTTTGCTTTGAGCCTATGGGCCTCTGTATTAATCTCTTTTAACCTGACCACCATGGCCTTGAGCTTGCAAACCTCATCAGTGATTAGCTCCTGAGCGTCATACACTTGCTTCAGGATGTTGCATGACAGCTCATGGAAGGGAGATATGTCCATTGTTCTGCTCTCCGCTTGCTCTAACCGCTAAGCTAATGCCTGCTTGTCTGCTTCTAGCTGAGATGCCTTTTCTTCTGCTCCATTCTTCTCCGCTTCCACAATCATTATTTGGAGTGTTAGCTGGTCTTTTTCCTCCTCCAGCTGGCTGTACTTGTTTGACAGCTCCTTATGCTCAGCGTACAAGCAATTATACTTGTTCACTACCAGATCTATTTGGGCTTGCTCATTAGCCACAGTCTGTTGTAGCGTACGAGCTCTCTTCTTTGTCAATATATTTTCTTTAACTATAACCCCTACATTGGCAAATGATGCCTTTGTTGTTGTTACAGCTGCGGATGCTATAGCAAAGGGATCTTGATCTGTGTTTTTCATTACAGTGACCTCTCGGTGGGTAACGATGTCTTCATGGAAGGGAATTTTTATCCTCTCTTCTGATTTGAGGACCATAGCTTTCCTTTTCTTGTCGTAGACAAAATCATTCCACTTGGACACTGTACGCTTTCCCGATGGCGTGTACGGGACAATTGGTCGGTTTATGATGTCTATGTCTTCTTCAGGTGGGGTCCGGACTTCCTGAGCTGGGTCCACGCCCTTATTTTGGGTACCAGAGCCACCTGCTTGAGATGTGTCTATATCCATGTCTTGGACACCGGACCCACTGGCTTGAGCATCTTCCCTTGCTTTCAATTCTTCTTCCGCCTTCCTCTCTGCCTCAGCTTGCTCAGCTTCAGCCTCTTTCTGCTTTTGGGCTTCCTCAGCCTCTTGCCGCAGGCTTTCATTTTCAGCTTCTTGCTGCATTCTCGCCACTTCAGCTTCCTGCTGCTTTCTTGCTTCCTCATCTTCCTGCTGTAACCTTGCTTCTTCTCTTAATCTGAGCTCTTCCTGAGCTCGGGCATCCTCAGCTTCTTTCTCCTTCTGCTGGCTGGTCTTCTGGGCCTTGGTTGAGCTAGAGCTTGCTCCAGTGCTTTGGCGACAGACCCGTAGCTCAGCCATGTTGCTGATGCCTCTGAATGCCTCTTCCTCGGCATCAGGATAGTGAGAATACTCGAAGTGAGCATAAATATCCTTACAGTGCTCAGCAACTCTTCCCTTTCTGTCATTCCTGTGGAAGATTACCTCACCGAAGTGGAAGGATTTCAACTCTTGAACAAATTCGTTGGCCGAGGCAACCCCCGAGAACTTGTAAGCACCTATGCAGAAAGGTAGAGGGGGAAAGGAAGCTTTATGATGTTTGTGGAGCATTGCTCTAATCCCATCCAGGAAGAGTTGTCTTACTGCTTCTTTGAGAACCACATAGTCTGTGGCATACTGCGGCAAGATGTATGGGGGCTTAGTCCATCCAAACATTCTTAGGTAGGTGCCTTGCTCTTAAAAGTAAAAATCCCCATAATCCTCAAGGACTTCCAAAGCATTCTCTGATAAGCAGTTTGGTTCTTCCTTGAACATTTTCTCATATAGGGGCATGATGAACCCTCACAGATGAGTTTGTAGCTGGGCTTGTAATTCTGAGCCCACAACATCTTGAACGCGATATAGATCGGGGTGGTGGCCCTATCCCATGTGCAGCCTAATTTGGGGAAGTCTATCTTCGACAAAACAAAATCAATCAGATATGAGGACATGAAAAATTCAGCCTTCTTCAAGGCTAGTCCTTCTTTAGCAGCAACTATCATCGAGGCCAAACTATCTGACAGGAGAGTGGCCCAGTCAAACATAGTTCCCTTGAATGCCACATAGTGGATGATAGGGATCCACTGAATCTTATACACTGTGCCATCGGGCATGCCGAAGATTCTGCACAACATTAAAGCGATCAATCTGAAAGGAGCTCTCAGATTTTGCACGTCATATTCATCACTTCCTTTCTTTCTCAAATGTTTTCCTGCCATTAGCAGCTTCTTGGCCATCTCGACGTTGTTCATCTGGATCAACCATTCATCAGTCAGATCTTGTTGGACACGGGGAAATTTGTAGGCTGCCGCAAGATACGCGGGTTGAAATGAGGCAATAGCCGCTTTCCCGCTATCATTTATCACTCTCCCTTCAATATCGGCATGTTGGAGTATCCATCCGATCACTTCAACACAGGGGAACAGCTCAGGGCGGGTAGCGGCTCTAGTTATGCTTGAGGCTCTGATATTAAGATAAATCGGCCCTTCCTCTAGCAACATATCTGGGATCTCTTGGTCCCGGATCATTTTGTAGATGTCACCCCATCTGATTTCAGGAGGGACACCGGTGGTGCACCTAGTATCCTGGAGTGAAGTTTCAGTTTTAAGTGGCGCCGGTTTCTTTTCTGACATTTTAGCCTTCTTCTTACCAACTTTCGGCATTTTGATTTATCCCTGATAACACCCATATACAAGTCATCATGATATTGAGCAACATACTGTGAGGTTTTAACAGAGAGCACCATTGTTTTAATATGTCAAGGAGATAAGTACAATGAAGCTGCATATTTAGGAAGCAAAATACACCATTTCAATATGAAATACAAATTTAAACATTTGAATCTTTTAAAGGGATGAGTTTTGGGGTGCTCCTGAGAGGATAGGTATGTTGCGGAAACAATCCGCTCTCAGGCCGGCCCTAGGAGAAATGGTGATCTTCGTTTCAACAGGGACATAAATCATAAATTTTAGCCATCTTAATTCTTTAAAGGGGCAGGTTTAGAATGCTCCTGTGAGGATAAGCGCGTTGCGGAAGCAACCTTCTTTTAGTTTAGCTTTGGGGAAGAAGGTAACTTTCGTCATTGCTGCGGTTTGAAAGGCTAATGGCGGGGAAGCTCGGGTTTGAAAGACTCTGTGACGAAATAAGGAGGTGTTTCGTATTTACGACCCGGCGAGGGATTCGAACGCTATTGTTATTTACGGCACTTGCCGAAGTGTTCTATGGGAGTTTTTGGTTCGAGCGAGGGGGATGGAACCGGCAAAGGCTGACGAAGACGGCTCGGGTGGCCATAGCTTCTTTTGGCTCGTCTTTAGCGGAATGCGAAACCCACGAGGCCTCCGGGGCTTAAGAACGCAACAACGATATGTGACCAGTCGCCTGTCGGGCATGTCTCAAAACTAGAAGGGCAAAGACAAACTGACGTGTTCCCTAATAGCACCCATATACAGTTGTTTTTATATGCTGGAGAATATGCAATTTAAGCCTAATTTGACGGGGCAAATGCGATTTAGACCGTTTGAGGGGGCAAAATAACCCATGACGGGCCTTTTGCCCGTCAAAATGCAACCAATTTCTATCGTCTTTAAAAAATAATAACATCCAAAGGTAATCTGACACGTGGAATACAAATTTAGCGGTTAAAACCTCTTACCTGGCACCGTGAAGATGACTGGATAAGGTGGCCGTTTGAACTTATTTTGAATATCGAACAGCATTTCGAGATACCTTACCCCCTTGGGCATGAAATTTCCTTTCTCCTCATCCTTCTTCATCAAATCAGCATCATGTTCTTCCTCATCTATTGCAGCTCCTTGAAAGCTGTCTTCGTTTGTTAGGAAGCTGATAATTTGCTCATCATCATCGAAGAATCTGAAGTTTGTGATGTTATCGGGAATGGAAGGCCTGAAAATCAATTCAATTGAGCATTTATTATTTGATGGCACCAATCTAGAAGCAGATGTTGCTAACAAATCAGCAGCAGAATTTTGCAATCTCGGAATTGATTTTATATTGAAAGCGTCAAAATGCATAATTAAATCCCATACCTCAGCCTGATAACCTTTCAAGTGAGGTGAGAGACAATGAATGGTGTCCCTTACCTGTCTTACAACTATCTCGGAATCACCAAATACCTTCAGGTACTTAACATTTAAGCCAATGGCCTTCTTTAATCCATGTACCAAAGCTTCATATTCAACGGTGTTATTAGTACAATCAAATTCTAATCTACAAGACAAAAAATACTTGTTTCTTTTTGGATCCATTAGAACACAACCGGCTTCGGATCCTTTCATATTTTTAGAACCATCAAAGTATAATGTCCAAAAGGTATCTTTAGATTCAACTAAGTTAGTTTCTTTGTGATCTATGTCAGTGACTAAATTAACTATGTTACAATCAATCTCATCAGTCCGGGAGAAATGAAGGAGATCGGACTGTTTATCTGGTTCATGGCTAATTGTTTCAGATTGATAATTACCTGGATCCATTTCTAAGAAGTAATTGCCCAACACCGAGGATGAGAAAGCTACAGCCTCATTCTTTTCTTCTAACTGGGTTACGTTTTGCTTCATATGAGGTTCCCTAAGAACTTTAATCTGATTCTGTCTGTTCTGATAAGGCATCCATAGATGAGACCAATCCGTAGCAAAGTAGCCACTCAGCTTGGTAGACCAATCCCACTTAAAATCAGCCCATAGGCTTCAGGAATATCGACCACCATTATGTCAATGAATTGACAGACTCTAGGATCAGTTGATAATCTAATGAGAACGTCTTTCATCTCCCTGATTACTTTAACAGCAGTCCTATCTAATTGGATAATTTGAGCTGGAGATGGAACAGGCTGTCCATTAATCCTTTTACAAATTGACAATGGCATAATGTTCGAGGATGCTCCAGAATCTACCAAACAGTTGTGAACATTATGGTTGAAAATTTCAAAAGTCAATAGGAATGGCAAAGTTTGAGATTTAGACTTCCCACCGATGCTAGCCTCATTAATTCGGGGACTGTTTTGAGAATCTGTTAATGGAGTGCTGGTCTGAGGTTGTAGAACATGCAACAGTTTGTCTCGTTGATGGGGCAAGCTACACATGTCAAATATTGACACATTCGCTTTGACCTTCTTGATATCTTCGATAATATCGTATCCTATATCAGATTCGTTCCCATTTCGAGTTGGCTGATCTGTTTTGTTCGTTGTGACCTTAGGTGGTTGAACTATCGTGTCAGCGTTTGGCTGTTTGGTCACAGTCTGGCTAACTTTGGGTTGTTGTGGGATAACTGTTATATGCCTCCTAGGCGGCTCTTTTGAGACTTTAGGCTTATGACGAGCTATGCTTGGCACGGGATCGGCAATAGGGCCTTTGCTACGAGTAGCAACATTTACGGTGGAGGGAGAACTATCTATGTGATCTTCTTCTACTAATTCAGTCATAGGTACCCAATCCCACAACACCATAGTAGTGTCCGGGGTTGGTTCCTCTAACTCAGGGCTCGACTCTTCCAGAGGATCATCCTGGTCTGGGATCTGAGAATCTAACATTTGGTTCATGACTAAGCTCATGGAATTAATCCATTGCGGGCAGCTCTTTTCCGAATGCGGTTCTTGGTGAAAAGTGCAGAAATTTTCCATCCCAATCTTGCAAGTTTTCTTTGAGAGAGCTATCTTCAACAGGGATCTCAATCAAAAGGGCATTCAGAACACAGAACTAGTTGCAAAAGTTCAAATAACAAAGAGAGAAACAATATGGCCGAAAAAATAAAGCAACTAAAGGCTAAAGCAAAAAGAAAACTTTATTTATGTACAGGAAGTCTCGAAGAGACTATGCGAAGTATTGTTTCAGAGCGAGGCCATTGAGAGGAAGGGTTACTTCTTCTCCCTCGAGATTTGTCAATTGTTAAGTGGATGGGCCTAATTTTGCAGAAATTTGGTACGGGCCTACCCATAGATGTTGAAATTTCATATGCATTCCTTTGCCTTCATGATTATGGTCCCATTTCAGGACTAAATCCCCAAATTCAAAATCTCTTTTACTGGATTTCCTTTTATCGAACCATCTCTTAACTATGTCCTGGTGTTGATGGAATCGATCCTTAGCTTTGTGTCGGGCTTCTTCAATTTGAAGCAGGGTGTTGATCCTGGATTGTAAGGCTTGGTTACCAGAACCCCGAGAGGCTTGGCATAATTGCAAGGATGGTAGTAAGATGTTTGGGGGAAGAATGGCCTCCTTGCCATATACAAGCGTAAAAGGGGAGACACCTAAAGCGTTCTTCGGGGTTACCCTATCTGCCCATAAGGAATTTGGGAGAGCCACATGCCAACTTCTCTGGTTTTCTATCACAGTTTTCTTAAGGATTCGAATCAGATTCTTGTTTGAGGATTCAGCTAATCCGTTCCCATGAGGATAATAATTGGCTGAATAATGCAACTTGATTCCCCATTCATAAACAAATTCATTTATTTTGCAAGACAAAAAATAAGTAGCATTATCAAAGACGAGGGAAATTGGAACCCCAAACCTGGTTATGATGTTCTCCTTTAAGAAGCTGATGACTGCGTCTTCGTTGATCTTGCGCATAGGTATAGTCTTCGTCCACCTAGTGAAGTAGTCGGTAGCCGTCAAGATGTATCGATGTTGCAACAAAGAATTTGGATTGATTTCTCCGATAGCATCTATACCCCATTGCTAAAAAGGTTCAGAGATGATGACCGGCTGCAATGGTCCTGCGGCCTTAGGTAACTTCCCAGCACTTCTTTGACATACGTCACAGTTTCGTGCATACGTGTGGGCATCTCGGAACAGAGTGGGCCAATAATAACCAGCTCTTAGTATCTTGTGTGCTGTCGTCTCTCCTGAATAATGTCCGCCAGCGGGGCCATCATGCAATTCTTTGACAACTTTGTTTGCATCTTCCTTTTCCAAACATCTAAGGAGAACTCCATCATAATTCTTCCTGAAAAGAATCCCATCAATGATTTGATAAGGTGCTGATTTCAAGCGGAGTGCCCTTCTTTGCTTAGAGTTCTAATGCTCAGGCAGATATCCCTGTTGTAAATAGTGTGCCAGATCTCTATACCATGACTGGGGAGCTGTGAAGATATGACATACTTCAACCAAATTGAGCTCAACTTCATTGAGTCTCCCGCAAGTAACTTGCACAGGCCTTGTCCTTTGATGATTGTGGCTGGTTTAAATTCCAAATCATATTCCTGAAGAGCTGTGACCCAGTTCCCTCTTCTTTCTCCCAATTCCTTTTGAACGAAAAGGGATCTAACAGCTGGGTGGGGAACTATGACCTTAGTTCTGTTCTTCAGAATGTATGGCCTAAACTGCTTGACTGCTTTGAAGACGGCATATGCATGCTTGTCAACTACGGGATAATTCAGCTCAGCTCCCTGTAGACCAGTGCTCATAAACGAAATTGGGTATTCATCACCCAACTCCACCTTTTGCGTGAGTACAGCTGCGAGCGAGTCATCCGAAGCGAAGGTATACAAGATGAAATCTTTATCAAAATCCGGGCTTCTTAAGGAAGGAGCCTTAGCTACAGCTGCCTTGATATCTCTAAATGCGTCCTTCTCCAAATCTGTCCACTTGAATTGTATGCTTTGTTTAACCATCTGTTGCAATGGCTTAACAATTGTTGCGAAATCCGGAACAAATCTGTGGACAAAATTGATGGTGCCCATAAAAGACTGCATAGATTTCTTGTTGTGAGGCATTGGAATCTTATTAATAGCTTGGACTCTTTCTTGATCAATTGACACTCCCCCTTTGGAGATGATATGACCCAAGAGCTTACCTTCGGGAACAACAAACACGCTCTTCTTGGGATTCAAGGAAATACCGTATTTCCGGCAGCGATCAAAAATATGCTTTAGATGCATGACATGATCTTCCCTTTTCTTCGAAAAGACTGTCACATCATCCAAGTATACAACCACGCACTGCCCACCCAATCCTCGGAAGGCGATATCCATCGCCCTTTGGAAGGTAGCTCCTGCGTTTATCAGACCAAATGGCATTCTTCTGTAGGCGAAAGTTCCCCACTTAGTTCTGAAAGTAGTCTTAAGGCGATCTTCTTCGGCTACTAACACTTGATTGTAGCCAGAGAAACCATTGAGGAGAGAAAACAATTCGGATCCTGACACCATTTGTAGGATTGGCTCCATTGAAGGCATGGGGTAGTTATCTTTATCCTAGGCTTTGTTTAAATTTCTGAAATCTACACATAGCCTTATCTCTCCCGACTTCTTCCTTACGGGAACCAGGTTCGCAACCCACTACGAATGCCGAACTTTGAAGATTATCTTAGCGTCTAGAAGCTTCTTCAACTCCTTTTGGATCAGCGGTTCTAGAGTGGGATGCATTCTTCTCAACTGCTGCTGAAATGGTTTGACGCCCGCTTTCATTGGTATGACATGCTGAATAATGCGGACGTCATACGTTTTCAGATCTTCATAGGTCCATGCAAAAACATCCTTGTATTGCTTAAACAATTTGATGAACCTATCTCTTTTTCCTGGTGAACAACATTTGCCAAGGTTGACAAATTTTGGTTCTGCTTCGGTACCCAAATTAACTAACTCATATTGCATTGATGAGCTGTTAGTTTTGGTATTAGCTGGCCTTTTGAACTTATTTTGAATATCGAACAGCGTTTCGAGAGACCTTACCCCCTTGGGCATGAAATTTCCTTTCTCCTCATCCTTCCTCATCAAATCAGCATCATGTTCTTCCTCATCTATTGCAGCTCTTTGAAAGTTGTCTTTGTTTGTTAGGAAGCTGATAATTTGCTCATCATCATCGAAGAATCTGAAGTTTGTGATGTTATCGGGAATGGAAGGCCTGAAAATCAATTCAATTGAGCATTTATTATTTGATGGCACCAATCTAGAAGCAGATGTTGCTAACAAATCAGCAGCAGAATTTTGCAATCTCAGAATTGATTTTATATTGAAAGCGTCAAAATGCATAATAAAATCCCATACCTCAGCCTGATAACCTTTCAAGTGAGGTGAGAGACAATGAATGGTGTCCCTTACCTGTCTTACAACTATCTCGGAATCACCAAAGACCTTCAGGTACTTAACATTTAAGCCAATGGCCTTCTTTAATCCATGTACCAAAGCTTCATATTCAACAGTGTTATTAGTACAATCAAATTCTAATCTACAAGACAAAAAAATACTTGTTTCTTTTTGGATCCATTAGAACACAACCGGCTTCGGATCCTTTCAGATTTTTAGAACCATCAAAGTATAATGTCCAAAAGGAATCTTTAGATTCACCTAAGTTAGTTTCTTTGTGATGTATGTCAGTGACTAAATTAACTATGTTACAATCAATCTCATCAGTCCGGGAGAAATGAGTGAGATCGGACTGTTTATCTGGTTCATGGCTAATTGTTTCAGATTGATAATTACCCGGATCCATTTCTAAGAAGTAATTGCCCAACACCGAGGATGAGAAAGCTACAGCCTCATTCTTTTCTTCTAACTGGGTTACGTTTTGCTTCATATGAGGTTCCCTAAGAACTTTAATCTGATTCTGTCTGTTCTGATAAGGCATCCATAGATGAGACCAATCCGTAGCAAAGTAGCCACTCAGCTTGGTAGACCAATCCCACTTAAAATCAGCCCATAGGCTTCCGGAATATCGACCACCATTATGTCAATGAATTGACAGACTCTAGGATCAGTTGATAATCTAATGAGAACGTCTTTCATCTCCCTGATTACTTTAACAGCAGTCCTATCTAATTGTTGTGGGGAAAATGCACCTATAGTTCAGGGGAGAAACTACCAACTTACGGTGATAAAGATAGACTTACAAGCATTCTGCAAGTACAACAAATAAATGAAGAGATTAGGGTTTAGATATGTAGGAACCTCATTCAGAAGGTTGATCCTAGCTTTGCCTCCCTCGCTCTTCAATGCTTATCCACTGTCGCAATGCCCAGACCTGCAAAACAACTTGATACCTTTCTCAAACACATTTGACTACACATATAAGATTGATATTCATAATAGAAGAAGACATCAGATTATAAACAAACTGTAATCAAATCTGAGACACATTAATAGGTCATATTTGGAAAGAGAAGAATGTCTGATCTTTATTAATGAATGAAAGCAAGTACATAAAGTTATACCTTCCTTCAAGCTTGGCACTTCACGAAACCTAGATTCAAGGTCTCCTGCTTCCGTTCTCCAAGGATCCCAGCCTCTAAGCAATTGTACTAGGGTTTACCAAAACTGAAGCACAAGAGAGGGGGATGAGGGTCTCCATTCCTCCAGCATAACTTTGTAATTGGGCTTTTTTTTCTCACATGACCCTTCTACCCTCCTTATATAGTCAATGAGGAAGAGGAAAAGAAGTTATAACCACTCAAGAGGTTTCCCAACCAACTTAACTTACTCGAATTTCGAGATTTTTGACCAAAACAAGTGTGTACGCAACTCTATAGTAGACAAAGTCGCGTACATATGGCAATGGGCGCTACTATGAATGAGGTGAAGTCGCGTACACACGCTACTATTTCAACAGTAGAGTCGCGCTCATAGTGAAAAATGGCCAAAAACAGGCTTTTCTGCTCATTTTGAGGAGATGGTTTGGTCTGGAAAAATGTTCCTAAGGGTCATATACATCAAATGGGTCAAGAATGAGGTAATTTCAACCATTTTTAATGTCCCAAATGACTCCTCCATCCACAAATGTCTTGTTGTGTGACTGAACTTGTTCTCAAGAAGTGTCGTCATGCAACCAAGGGAAACAAGTGTCGTCACGGACAGAGAGGTGTCATTTCAAGCTATAACAGATGCCCCCTAATGTATGAGGTCAGAGGGAGTACGGGAAACGATGGCCGAAATACATTATAAATAAAAAAGAGTTGAATCGTGGAGGAACGGAGAAACCAAGAATCACAGGCTCAAATGAAGTACCTGAAAGCAAAGGCAAAGTCAGACAAACTTATCCATGGGGTAACTGTCCATGTTCAAATGATGGAACATGATCTCCAAGAGGATACAATAATGATCCAAAATACTGATGCATATATCATGGCCACTAAAATACAAGCGTGGATCCATGAAGAACATAAGTGTAAACATAGCCACATAAATACAAGGTGGATCTATGTCAAAACTGGAGAACATAGCCATAGAGAACAAGCTGGATCTATGTCTCATCAAGAGCCAAAACGAGTGTGGCTCAGTCTTGCGCAACTTGGGCGATAACATAAATGAGGTGATGCTATCGAGGATCCCAAGGTCTTCATCCAAAAAACAACCCAAGGTACAAACCTATCCATGCGAATAAATGAGTTGATGTCGAACATGGGAGGTATCGTTTGATTACCGGTCATTGATGTATACCGTTAACAAACGCGAGGGTGTCCACCAATAATGAAAATGGAACCCAAGGTACCTAGTACATTCAAGCAAGTGCGAATAGATGGTCTTGCCGTCGAACACTTGAAGAATCCATCGGATAGGAGACATTGATGTATTCCCATCTATCCAATAGCGAGGGAAACTGCCACTAATGACTGCAATCCCCAAGGTACTAACCGAAACTCTAAACTTCATTCCCAGAGCACAATGAGTTGAAGTCGATGGGAAGAAGTCCGTTGGAAGGGAGGCCTTAATGCATCCTCCATCATCCAACACGAGGGACACTCAAAAGGTATGAGCTGATTTGAAGTAGGACGGAACACAGGATGAAACATACTGACACCAAGGGATGGCCGACACATGAGGTCAAGGCAACTGCAGAATTGCCGACACAGGTTATATCCTTGAACAGTGAGCACGACACAAGAGTGACTTAGGCAGCTTTGAACACAAAGGGACCACGATGCAAGTCTGCAATGTAGGAGACATTAACAGATTCTCCATATGATTTTAAGATTAACCAAACGGAGGAGTAAGAACTCTGAGATCAAGTTTACCCTAAGGCCAACACTAGAACCCAACTTGTTTGAGAGACTCAAAACAGGTGCTTTGTTCAAGGAGATAGTTGACTTGCTGCCATCATATTGAAAGATATTTTAACATTCTTCCCTTCCCTTTCCTTTGTCATTTTTTAACGAGCTTGACAAAGAACTAAAGCATGCTCGACGGTATTTTCATATTTAAGGAGTCTGAAAAACCTAGAAGAAAACTCCATACACCTATCCGTGGATTTTATATCGAGCCCGGATTGGTCTGTGCTCGGCGGTGTTTTCTTGCTTATAGAGTTGAAAAACTTAAACAGTCCTCTATACACTTATCCGTGGATTTTATATCGAGCCCGGATTGGTATGTGCTCGCTTGGTGTTTTCACATTTCGAGAGTCTGAAAACCCTAAAGACGACTCCAAAGGTCCTTTTTCGTAAAGTTAGTCTCCTTCCCCGAAAAAGTGTAAAATGATGGAAGAAGAACTCTTCTAGCGCATACAAGAGTATACCTAGAGTATACCTTTTCCGTAAATTATCCACCAAGGCCCGGAAAAGGGGTAATTCTATACCTAAGTGGATGTCAGTTCAGTTATTTTAACGAGCCCGAAAAGACAACTATGCTCGGCAAACTTTTCCTATTTAAGGAGTCTGAAAAGGGCTTAAAAGAACTCCATAGGGATCTTTTCCGTAAAGGTTTAACGAGTCTGGAAAAGTAAACTCATGACCTCCTTACTGTTTTTAACGAGCTCAAAGGAGATACAGAAAATGCTCACAACTTCCTTACTGTTTTTAACGAGCTCGAAGGAAAGGTGGAAGAAATGCTCGTAACCTACTTACTGTTTTTAACGAGCTCGAAGTAAAAGCAGAAGAATGCTCGAAATGGGAGGAAACGAGTGTCAGGGACATGCAAAACTAGCTCCAAGCGCATGGAACAAAGCAATGCCTAATGCAAGGAACATGAGCAAGATAAGGACACTCAGGGTGTGTCTCCTCTAGGTAAAAGGTGTAAAACTGCGTAGGCAAAATGATACATGGCTTAGCGGAAACGAGATCATAGATGGAGGCTTATACAACGGGCTAAAAGCGTGGAAGCCGGCTTCAGGCTCATTAGCGCAAGCGGGATCATAATAGATGCATATGCAATTTGAACACAAAGATGGGAGCCTTATCAGGGATGGCCATAAATATATGAGGAAGAAAGATATGAGGCTTCTTCTCAAATTCATGGTAAATCTAAATAGGCTCCCGAACCTATGAGAAAAACTCAGCATGGGCACCAGAATGGCATAAGGGTGCTGACTAGGGTGACCCATGTTAGGTAGGCTCTGCTGTTGGACTGGTGCAAAATGCATAAAGAAATGGCTAACACACCAATATCCAACAAGTTCGACCCTATGGCGAATTCGGATGGCAAAAGGTTCAAATGCAACATAACAGTGGGGAAGCCTAAACCTATATGCAAGGTTCCGAATATACCTGACATGGTTGCACAAGGTGTCGAAAAGGACCAGTAAGTAAGTATACATCCAGCTAAGAATCCTGTCTCCAAGAAACATTAGTACCAGGATCATATCTAAAACATATGTAAAGAAAGACCTGATACAAGTCACTATGGTAGAAATACTTTCAACTTCACTATCATCAACAACAGGCATAAACAAGGCAGAGTATTCAAATGAAGACTCGATGGTACCCAAGCCCGAGGACTTACAATCAACAAGATCAACTTCAGGATGAAGATCAAAGTTGAAAGACATGATGGAATCTGCAGGAACAAATTCGTCATCACGGGAGTTGAAAATTCTAGAAGCAGAATCAAACTCAGCAGGAACACCGATTTGCGGATCTATAGGAGAGTCCAAAGACTCAACAGTAGGAAGATCAGACTTTAAGGTCAAACCGGGGTTGGACATAACTGCGATTGGATCAACATCCAAATGAATGGCAGACTGTACTATAGACTCTAGGAAAACTTCATCGGAAGGAAGTATATCATCCCAGATAGAACACATATCTAAACATTCAGATGGAGGTTTCACTTGGTCAAAAGCTGGGACCAAGTCCCGAGAAGGTAAGTATGAACTCAGAGACTTCTTCTCAGTAGCAGTTGAACTCAAGTAACAATATGCCACATAAGGCTCATGTGACATAGTAGTGCCTAATGACGAGGGACCAGACTGGTCTTCAATTGGGTAATAAGGAGGATCAACGAATGCAAGCTGATCGATGGTGACAATGTTTTCGTTATGAGGGAAATACATCACACGAAAAAGCGTAGACACCACAGCATGCATAGCATAAACGTAATCACGCCCGAGGATCATATCAAAGTCCATAGGGTCCTTTAGAACCATAAAATCAACTAAGACTGTTTTTCCACCCAAGGTAACAGGTGCCTGACGGAGGAATCCGATCGGTTCACTAGGTCTTCTATCAAAGGTCAACGGCCAATTAGCAGCTGGAAAAACATTAGGGAAACCCAAATCTCTCCAAGCATAAGCGGATAAGATACTAACAGAAGCACCTTCATCAACAATACATTGATCAACCGTATGGTTCCAGATATCAACCTTTATCTGAAAAGGTGTCGAAGAAGGAAGACGAGGCTCGGCTAGACTATTCCAATCAAAGGAAACAATCCTAGGGCTTGGTAGGGGTTCACATGGCACAGATGAAGTGCCCCCTTTTTCAGGAACATCCAAACTGGTAATGCAGAAGACTTCAGTAGTAGGTGCATCAATCTCTGAAGGACTGATGGGATCGGTCGAAGATTGCATCGATTCAATCACTTCACTCTCCGAAGGAAGAGTGGGGTCGACCAAAGATTGCATTGGTTCAACCACTTTATCAACCAAAGGTTGATCTGACTGCAGGGAATCTATAGACAACTCAGGAACAGAGGTTCCTTCTGACATGGACCACACTCTTCGTGCCTCTGGAATGGCAGGGAATTGGTGAGTAAGGTGATCTCCCTTACAAAGTTTACAAGGGAACTTTGGTTTCCGTCCTATAGGTTTAGACTCCTTTGCAACGTCAGCAGTACTCTCAGCATGACTAGCATTGGCTGACAGCTTGCCCCCAGCATGACTCACAGAGGTTGGTTGCTCAGAAGCAGAAGACTTTTGAACTAAGGACCACACTTTTTGCACTTCTGGAAGTACAGGGCACAAGTAAGTAAGGTGGTCTCCCTCGCAAAACTTACAAGGGAACTTAAGCTTCTGTTTGTTGGGTTTTTCGACAATGTCAAATCCCTCAGCATGACTTGCAGTGGCTGATCTGGTGTCTCCAGTATGACTCACAGGAACTGGTGACTTGTCATTAATATGAATAGCAGTGATCAATGACGTGTCCTCAACATGACTGACAGTGGTTGAAGACAAACTTTCAGTATGATTGTCAGTGACTAAAAGTTTTCTCCCAGCATGACCTCCAGAGGCTGGGTGGGTGCCCCCTGCATGATTTGCAGAGGCAGGGTGCTTGCCCCCTTGTTTTGGCATCTTCTTCCTATTCTTCCCCCGTCTATTCCTTTTAGACTGCTGGTTACTAGTATTGCTACTTTCACCACATGAGGTAGAAGGAGGAGGAGAAGATCTTACTGGCAAAGGAGGCACAGGGTTCTGATGCTCTTGATTTGAGGTGCTCACAAAAGAAGCGTCAGGAGCATGCAAGGCATTCGGAGTGGAAAACAACCAAACCGGCAGCCCAATAGTGAATCCAGGAGGATTCAGAGTAGCCATTAAGGGAGCACCAATGTTTCCAATGAATGGAACAGCACAAGGATCCCCCGGAACAGGGGTACCTTGATTGGCACTCGCCGGAATGCTAGACATAGTTTCCTGCTCAAATGAACAAGAAGTTCCCTAAGGCAAACTAAAAAAAAAAGCAGCACAAAGAGCACACCACTAAAAAAAAGGTCCTAAGTAAATCAAACCAGGCAAACAGATGCCTTCCGGAGAAGAGTCTGGGATGATGAGGGCCCAGAACAGATCAACGAAGGATGAAGGACAGTTACCTGGGGTCCACAATACAATGACTAAGGGTGCAAGCGCTGGAATCACCCAACCGCCCTCCCAAAGACCTGCAAGGGATTTCCTCCCACGTCTGTCCTAGGTACAGCAGATATACCCTCCGCTGTCACCTGTGTATGAACCTAGAGTCTGATACTAAGGATACCACAACACCGAAAATTCCTGGGGGAACAGTCACCGGTCGAATCAGAAAGCGTGGGCAGGGTAGCTAAGCCCGAAACTCGAAAGAGTCCCCAATACGCAATCCGATCCTGGCGTATGCTCGAACAGAAAGTAGGAGGGGTATTCCCACAAACTGATCTCACATTGACCTACTGCATATGCTCCCAGGCAAATTTTGAGTGAGGTGGGTTTGCCTAATGATAGTCTCACTACGATTTTTGCGCAATGTGTGATCTTGGGTGGTTTAAGGTGTTTTAAACCCAAGATCCTAACCAAGACTAGTTGGTGTAGTGTAACCTAGAAAAGAAAATGTTGCTAGTTCATTTTATTAGAGTTCATTTTAAAGGTTATTTGATTACTCAAAAAGGTAGTGGGTGTGTGAGAGTGGTTATAATAGAAATAGAGTACTGAAAATGAAATATTTACCACCAAACAAATCTTTTTCTTTTCAATGCAAGTCTTAAAATTCTGATCTAGAATGCATGTGCAAATGCAATTTTTTTATCTTTTGAATGCAAAAAGGGTAAAAATAAAGTCTAAATGTAAAAAATTAAACTCAAAACCTAAGAATGCAGCTACTCAAGCAACTAGGTATGCAAAAGAAAACTTGTTCTTTTTTATGCAAAGCACTCTAAAATCTTTTAAGCCACTTGCAAGGTACTCTATTTAGAAAATGAATCAAAATTCTTTATGCTTTTCAAAGGTAAGAAACAAAAACTGAAACTAACCTACTATCAAAGCAAAGCAAAGAAACTTTCAGGTTCTCTTTATGAAACAGTAAAAGCTACCAATATGACTTTCAAATTCTTATTGATGTAAGCATGCTAAATATTGGGAAAAGAGTACAAAAACTACTTTTAGACCCAAATGAAGCAAATGACCTACGAAGAAGTATGGTTTGGTAAAGTCAGGTCTGCACGTAAACAATGTAAACAAGGTCTTGAACAACAGCCAAAACACTTGAGCTTTCACTACAAAAGAAAAACTAAAAGCATAAGGGAGGACAAGAAACCAACCTAAAAGAGAAATTTCACTCAAATAGATACAAACAGGGTCAAAAAGACTCAAGAGGTTTCAAATCCAGTGGAAATGGGGCAAGCAAGTTCAATCAGACTCAAATTAGGGTACAAAACACCAAACAGGTCCACAACCCCCCAACTTAAGTCAACAAACCCCAAAACTTTCCAAACAAGCCCAAATTGATCAAAAGAGGTTCAAATCATGAATGTAGGATTAGTAAAATGATGGGAGACCACTTACAGGGGTTTAACACAGACCTAAGGTCATCAGGGACCCCAAAAAATGCAGCCACAGCCCCCAGATTTGGGTCCACAACCCAAAAACTCAAAAAATTCAAACCCAGATTTTGAGCGCTACTGTGTATGAAGGAAACTAGCGCTCATAGCAGTATGGGCACTACTGTGTATGAAGGAAACTAGCGCTCATAGTAGTATGGGCGCTACTGTGTGGTACAAACAGTAGCGTACAAGAAAAAAAGTCTAAAAAACGGGGTTAAAACCCCCAAACTGGGTCCACAAAGGTTTGCAAGGGTTGGGAAGGGTCTGTAAAAAGCCCAGGAGGGTCAAACAGAGCCTACTAACTGATCCTAATCAAGAAAATGAACAAATACCATCAAACAAGACTGAAGAAATGACCTTGGATACCCCTAAGCAGTTAGGCTTTACCCAGCGGAGTCGCCATTCTGTTGTGGGGAAAATGCACCTATAGTTCAGGGGAGAAACTACCAACTTACGGTGATAAAGATAGACTTACAAGCATTCTGCAAGTACAACAAATAAATGAAGAGATTAGGGTTTAGATATGTAGGAACCTCATTCAGAAGGTTGATCCTAGCTTTGCCTCCCTCGCTCTTCAATGCTTATCCACTGTCGCAATGCCCAGACCTGCAAAACAACTTGATACCTTTCTCAAACACATTTGACTACACATATAAGATTGATATTCATAACAGAAGAAGACATCAGATTATAAACAAACTGTAATCAAATCTGAGACACATTAATAGGTCATATTTGGAAAGAGAAGAATGTCTGATCTTTATTAATGAATGAAAGCAAGTACATAAAGTTATACCTTCCTTCAAGCTTGGCACTTCACAAAACCTAGATTCAAGGTCTCCTGCTTCCGTTCTCCAAGGATCCCAGCCTCTAAGCAATTGTACTAGGGTTTACCAAAACTGAAGCACAAGAGAGGGGGATGAGGGTCTCCATTCCTCCAGCATAACTTTGTAATTGGGCTTTTTTTTCTCACATGACCCTTCTACCCTCCTTATATAGTCAATGAGGAAGAGGAAAAGAAGTTATAACCACTCAAGAGGTTTCCCAACCAACTTAACTTACTCGAATTTCGAGATTTTTGACCAAAACAAGTGTGTACGCTACTCTATAGTAGACAAAGTCGCGTACATATGGCAATGGGCGCTACTATGAATGAGGTGAAGTCGCGTACACACGCTACTATTTCAACAGTAGAGTCGCGCTCATAGTGAAAAATGGGCAAAAACAGGCTTTTCTGCTCATTTTCAGGAGATGGTTTGGTCTGGAAAAATGTTCCTAAGGGTCATTTACATCAAATGGGTCAAGAATGAGGTAATTTAAACCATTTTTAATGTCCCAAATGACTCCTCCATCCACAAATGTCCTGTTGTGTGACTGAACTTGTTCTCAAGAAGTGTCGTCATGCGACCAAGGGAAACAAGTGTCGTCACGGACGGAGAGGTGTCATTTCAAGCTATAACACTAATTGGATAATTTGAGCTGGAGATGGAACAGGCTGTCCATTAATCCTTTTACAAATTGACAATGGCATAATGTTCGAGGATGCTCCAGAATCTACCAAACAGTTCTGAACATTATGGTTGAAAATTTCAAAAGTCAATAGGAATGGCAAAGTTTGATATTTAGACTTCCCACCGATGCTAGCCTCATTAATTTCGGGACTGTTTTGAGAATCTGTTAATGGAGTGCTGGTCTGAGGTTGTAGAACATGCAGCAGTTTGTCTCGTTGATGGGGCAAGCTACACATGTCAAATATTGACACATTCGCTTTGACCTTCTTGATATCTTCGATAATATCGTATCCTATATCAGATTCGTTCCCATTTCGAGTTGGCTGATCTGTTTTGTTCGTTGTGACCTTAGGTGGTTGAACTATCGTGTCAGCGTTCGGCTGTTTGGTCACAGTCTGGCTAACTTTGGGTTGTTGTGGGATAACTGTTATATGCCTCCTAGGCGGCTCTTTTGAGACTTTAGGCTTATGAGGAGCTATGCTTGGCACGGGATCGGCAATAGGGCCTTTGCTACGAGTAGCACCATTTACGGTGGAGGGAGAACTATCTATGTGATCTTCTTCTACTAATTGAGTCATAGGTACCCAATCCCACAACACCATAGTAGTGTCCGGGGTTGGTTCCTCTAACTCAGGGCTCGACTCTTCCAGAGGATCATCCTGGACTGGGATCTGAGAATCTAACATTTGGTTCATGACTAAGCTCATGGAATTAATCCATTGCGGGCAGCTCTTTTCCGAATGCGGTTCTTGGTGAAAAGTGCAAAAATTTTCCATCCCAATCTCGCAAGTTTTCTTTGAGAGAGCTATCTTCAACAGGGATCTCAATCAAAAGGGCATTCAGAACACAGAACTAGTTGCAAAAGTTCAAATAACAAAGAGAGAAACAATATGGCCGAAAAAATAAAGCAACTAAAGGCTAAAGCAAAAAGAAAACTTTATTTATGTACAGGAAGTCTCGAAGAGACTATGCGAAGTATTGTTTCAGAGCGAGGCCATTGAGAGGAAGGGTTACTTCTTCTCCCTCGAGATTTGTCAATTGTTAAGTGGATGGGCCTAATTTTGCAGAAATTTGGTACGGGCCTACCCATAGATGTTGAAATTTCATATGCATTCCTTTGCCTTCATGATTATGGTCCCATTTCAGGACTAAATCCCCAACTTCAAAATCTCTTTTACCGGATTTCCTTTTATCGAACCATCTCTTAACTATGTCCTAGTGTTGATGGAATCGATCCTTAGCTTTGTGTCGGGCTTCTTCAAGTTGAAGCAGGGTGTTGATCCTGGACTGTAAGGCTTGGTTACCAGAACCCCGAGAGGCTTGGCATAATTGCAAGGATGGTAGTAAGATGTTTGGGGGAAGAATGGCCTCCTTGCCATATACAAGCGTAAAAGGGGAGACACCTAAAGCGTTCTTCGGGGTTACCCTATCTGCCCATAAGGAATTTGGGAGAGGCACATGCCAACTTCTCTGGTTTTCTATCACAGTTTTCTTAAGGATTCGAATCAGATTCTTGTTTGAGGATTCAGCTAATCCGTTCCCATGAGGATAATAATTGGCTGAATAATGCAACTTGATTCCCCATTCATAAACAAATTCATTTATTTTGCAAGACAAAAAATAAGTAGCATTATCAAAGACGAGGGAAATTGGAACCCCAAACCTGGTTATGATGTTCTCCTTTAAGAAGCTGATGACTGCGTCTTCGTTGATCTTGCGCATAGGTATAGTCTCCGTCCACCTAGTGAAGTAGTCGGTAGCCGTCAAGATGTATCGATGTTGCAACAAAGAATTTGGACTGATTTCTACGATAACATCTATACCCCATTGCTCAAAAGGTTCAGAGATGATGACCGGCTGCAATGGTCCTGCGGCCTTAGGTAACTTCCCAGCACTTCTTTGACATACGTCACAGTTTCGTGAATACGTGTGGGCATCTCGGAACAGAGTGGGCCAATAATAACCAGCTCTTAGTATCTTGTGTGCTGTCGTCTCTCCTGAATAATGTCCGCCAGCGGGGCCATCATGCAATTTTGGACAACTTTGTTTGCATCTTCCTTTTCCAAACATATAAGGAGAACTCCATCATAATTCTTCTTGAAAAGAATCCCATCAATGATTTGATAAGGTGCTGATTTCAAGCGGAGTGCCCTTCTTTGCTTAGAGTTCTAATGCTCAGGCAGATATCCCTGTTGTAAATAGTGTACCAGATCTCTATACCATGACTGGGGAGTTGTGAAGATATGACATACTTCAACCAAATTGAGCTCAGCTTCATTCTTCCAATGTTGTTCTTCATCAGTTGAGTCTCCCGCAAGTAACTTGCACAGGCCTTGTCCTTTGATGATTGTGGCTGGTTTAAATTCCAAACCATATTCCTGAAGAGTTGTGACCCAGTTCCCTCTTCTTTCTCCCAATTCCTTTTGAACGAAAAGGGATCTAACAGCTGGGTGGGGAACTATGACCTTAGTTCTGTTCTTCAGAATGTATGGCCTAAACTGCTTGACTTCTTTGAAGACCGCATATGCATGCTTGTCACCTACGGGATAATTCAGCTCAGCTCCCTGTAGACCAGTGCTCATAAACGAAATTGGGTATTCATCCCCCAACTCCACCTTTTGTTTGAGTACAGCTGCGAGCGAGTCATCCGAAGCGAAGATGACTCGCTTAAGGAAGGAGCCTTTGCTCATATACAAGATGAAATCTTTATCATAATCCGGGCTTCTTAAGGAAGGAGCCTTAGCTACAGCTGCCTTGATATCTCTAAATGCGTCCTTCTCCAAATCTGTCCACTTGAATTGTATGCTTTGTTTAACCATCTGTTGCAATGGCTTAACAATTTGTGCGAAATCCAGAACAAATCTTTGGAAAAAATTGATGGTGCCCATAAAAGACTGCATAGATTTCTTGTTGTGAGGCATTGGAATCTTATTAATAGCTTGGACTCTTTCTTGATCAATTGACACTCCCCCTTTGGAGATGATATGACCCAAGAGCTTACCTTCGGGAACAACAAACACGCTCTTCTTGGGATTCAAGGAAATACCGTATTTCCGGCAGCGATCAAAAATATGCTTTAGATGCATGACATGATCTTCCCTTTTCTTCGAAAAGACTGTCACATCATCCAAGTATACAACCACGCACTGCCCACCCAATCCTCGGAAGGCGATATCCATCGCCCTTTGGAAGGTAGCTCCTGCGTTTATCAGACCAAATGGCATTCTTCTGTAGGCGAAAGTTCCCCACTTAGTTCTGAAAGTAGTCTTAAGGCGATCTTCTTCGGCTGCTAACACTTGATTGTAGCCAGAGAAACCATCGAGGAGAGAAAACAATTCGGATCCTGACACCATTTGTAGGATTGGCTCCATTGAAGGCATGGGGTAGTTATCTTTATCCGAGGCTTTGTTTAAATTTCTGAAATCTACACATAGCCGTATCTCTCCCGACTTCTTCCTTACGGGAACCAGGTTCGCAACCCACTACGAATGCCAAACTTTGAAGATTATCTTAGCGTCTAGAAGCTTCTTCAACTCCTTTTGGATCAGCGGTTCTAGAGTGGGATGCATTCTTCTCAACTGCTGCTGAAATGGTTTGACGCCCGCTTTCATTGGTATGACATGCTGAATAATGCGGACGTCATACGTTTTCAGATCTTCATAGGTCCATGCAAAAACATCCTTGTATTGCTTAAAGAATTTGATGAACCTATCTCTTTTTCCTGGTGAACAACATTTGCCAAGGTTGACAAATTTTGGTTCTGCTTCGGTACCCAAATTAACTAACTCATATTGCATTGATGAGCTGTTAGTTTTGGTATTAGCTGGCCTTTTGAACTTATTTTGAATATCGAACAGCATTTCGAGAGACCTTACCCCCTTGGGCATGAAATTTCCTTTCTCCTCATCCTTCTTCATCAAATCAGCATCATGTTCTTCCTCATCTATTGCAGCTCCTTGAAAGCTGTCTTTGTTTGTTAGGAAGCTGATAATTTGCTCATCATCATCGAAGAATCTGAAGTTTGTGATGTTATCGGGAATGGAAGGCCTGAAAATCAATTCAATTGAGCATTTATTATTTGATGGCACCAATCTAGAAGCAGATGTTGCTAACAAATCAGCAGCAGAATTTTGCAATCTCGGAATTGATTTTATATTGAAAGCGTCAAAATGCATAATTAAATCCCATACCTCAGCCTGATAACCTTTCAAGTGAGGTGAGAGACAATGAATGGTGTCCCTTACCTGTCTTACAACTATCTCGGAATCACCAAAGACCTTCAGGTACTTAACATTTAAGCCAATGGCCTTCTTTAATCCATGTACCAAAGCTTCATATTCAACGGTGTTATTAGTACAATCAAATTCTAATCTACAAGCCAAAAAATACTTGTTTCTTTTTGGATCCATTAGAACACAACCGGCTTCGGATCCTTTCAGATTTTTAGAACCATCAAAGTATAATGTCCAAAAGGTATCTTTAAATTCAACTAAGTTAGTTTCTTTGTGATCTATGTCAGTGACTAAATTAACTATGTTACAATCAATCTCATCAGTCCGGGAGAAATGAAGGAGATCGGACTGTTTATCTGGTTCATGGCTAATTGTTTCAGATTGATAATTACCCGGATCCATTTCTAAGAAGTAATTGCCCAACACCGAGGATGAGAAAGCTACAGCCTCATTCTTTTCTTCTAACTGGGTTACGTTTTGCTTCATATGAGGTTCCCTAAGAACTTTAATCTGATTCTGTCTGTTCTGATAAGGCATCCATAGATGAGACCAATCTGTAGCAAAGTAGCCACTCAGCTTGGTAGACCAATCCCACTTAAAATCAGCCCATAGGCTTCAGGAATATCGACCACCATTATGTCAATGAATTGACAGACTCTAGGATCAGTTGATAATCTAATGAGAACGTCTTTCATCTCCCTGATTACTTTAACAGCAGTCCTATCTAATTGGATAATTTGAGCTGGAGATGGAACAGGCTGTCCATTAATCCTTTTACAAATTGACAATGGCATAATGTTCGAGGATGCTCCAGAATCTACCAAACAGTTCTGAACATTATGGTTGAAAATTTCAAAAGTCAATAGGAATGGCAAAGTTTGAGATTTAGACTTCCCACCGATGCTAGCCTCATTAATTTCGGGACTGTTTTGAGAATCTGTTAATGGAGTGCTGGTCTGAGGTTGTAGAACATGCAGCAGTTTGTCTCGTTGATGGGGCAAGCTACACATGTCAAATATTGACACATTCGCTTTGACCTTCTTGATATCTTCGATAATATCGTATCCTATATCAGATTCGTTCCCATTTCGAGTTGGCTGATCTGTTTTGTTCGTTGCGACCTTAGGTGGTTGAACTATCGTGTCAGCGTTTGGCTGTTTGGTCACAGTCTGGCTAACTTTGGGTTGTTGTGGGATAACTGTTATATGCCTCCTAGGCGGCTCTTTTGAGACTTTAGGCTTATGAGGAGCTATGCTTGGCACGGGATCGGCAATAGGGCCTTTGCTACGAGTAGCAACATTTACGGTGGAGGGAGAACTATCTATGTGATCTTCTTCTACTAATTGAGTCATAGGTACCCAATCCCACAACACCATAGTAGTGTCCGGGGTTGGTTCCTCTAACTCAGGGCTCGACTCTTCCAGAGGATCATCCTGGACTGGGATCTGAGAATCTAACATTTGGTTCATGACTAAGCTCATGGAATTAATCCATTGCGGGCAGCTCTTTTCCGAATGCGGTTCTTGGTGAAAAGTGCAGAAATTTTCCATCCCAATCTCGCAAGTTTTCTTTGAGAGAGCTATCTTCAACAGGGATCTCAATCAAAAGGGCATTCAGAACACAGAACTAGTTGCAAAAGTTCAAATAACAAAGAGAGAAACAATATGGCCGAAAAAATAAAGCAACTAAAGGCTAAAGCAAAAGGAAAACTTTATTTATGTAC
Organism: Larix kaempferi; assembly: GCA_027924585.1. Lineage (NCBI taxonomy): Eukaryota > Viridiplantae > Streptophyta > Pinopsida > Pinales > Pinaceae > Larix > Larix kaempferi. The sequence continues at coordinate 14,045,528 of BSBM01000406.1, read as the reverse complement.
AGGAAGTCTCGAAGAGACTATGCGAAGTATTGTTTCAAAGCGAGGCCATTGAGAGGAAGGGTTACTTCTTCTCCCTCGAGATTTGTCAATTGTTAAGTGGATGGGCCTAATTTTGCAGAAATTTGGTACGGGCCTACCCATAGATGTTGAAATTTCATATGCATTCCTTTGCCTTCATGATTATGGTCCCATTTCAGGACTAAATCCCCAACTTCAAAATCTTTTTTACCGGATTTCCTTTTATCGAACCATCTCTTAACTATGTCCTGGTGTTGATGGAATCGATCCTTAGCTTTGTGCCGGGCTTCTTCAAGTTGAAGCAGGGTGTTGATCCTGGATTGTAAGGCTTGGTTACCAGAACCCCGAGAGGCTTGGCATAATTGCAAGGATGGTAGTAAGATGTTTGGGGGAAGAATGGCCTCCTTGCCATATACAAGCGTAAAAGGGGAGACACCTAAAGCGTTCTTCGGGGTTACCCTATCTGCCCATAAGGAATTTGGGAGAGACACATGCCAACTTCTCTGGTTTTCTATCACAGTTTTCTTAAGGATTCGAATCAGATTCTTGTTTGAGGATTCAGCTAATCCGTTCCCATGAGGATAATAATTGGCTGAATAATGCAACTTCATTCCCCATTCATAAACAAATTCATTTATTTTGCAAGACAAAAAATAAGTAGCATTATCAAAGACAAGGGAAATTGGAACCCCAGACCTGGTTATGATGTTCTCCTTTAAGAAGCTGATGACTGCGTCTTCGTTGATCTTGCGCATAGGTATAGTCTCCGTCCACCTAGTGAAGTAGTCGGTAGCCGTCAAGATGTATCGATGTTGCAACAAAGAATTTGGATTGATTTCTACGATAACATCTATACCCCATTGCTCAAAAGGTTCAGAGATGATGACCAGCTGCAATGGTCCTGCGGCCTTAGGTAACTTCCCAGCACTTCTTTGACATACGTCACAGTTTCGTGCATACGTGTGGGCATCTCGGAACAGAGTGGGCCAATAATAACCAGCTCTTAGTATCTTGTGTGCTGTCGTCTCTCCTGAATAATGTCCGCCAGCGGGGCCATCATGCAATTCTTTGACAACTTTGTTTGCATCTTCCTTTTCCAAACATATAAGGAGAACTCCATCATAATTCTTCCTGAAAAGAATCCCATCAATGATTTGATAAGGTGCTGATTTCAAGCGGAGTGCCCTTCTTTGCTTAGAGTTCTAATGCTCAGGCAGATATCCCTGTTGTAAATAGTGTACCAGATCTCTATACCAAGACTGGGGAGCTATGAAGATATGACATACTTCAACCAAATTGAGCTCAGCTTCATTCTTCCAATGTTGTTCTTCATCAGTTGAGTCTCCCGCAAGTAACTTGCACAGGCCTTGTCCTTTGATGATTGTGGCTGGTTTAAATTCCAAATCATATTCCTGAAGAGCTGTGACCCAGTTCCCTCTTCTTTCTCCCAATTCCTTTTGAACGAAAAGGGATCTAACAGCTGGGTGGGGAACTATGACCTTAGTTCTGTTCTTCAGAATGTATGGCCTAAACTGCTTGACTGCTTTGAAGACCGCATATGCATGCTTGTCACCTACGGGATAATTCAGCTCAGCTCCATGTAGACCAGTGCTCATAAACGAAATTGGGTATTCATCCCCCAACTCCACCTTTTGTTTGAGTACAGCTGCGAGCGAGTCATCCGAAGCGAAGATATACAAGATGAAATCTTTATCAAAATACGGGCTTCTTAAGGAAGAAGCCTTAGCTACAGCTGCCTTGATATCTCTAAATGCGTCCTTCTCCAAATCTGTCCACTTGAATTGTATGATTTGTTTAACCATCTGTTGCAATGGCTTAACAATTTGTGCGAAATCCGGAACAAATCTTCGGACAAAATTGATGGTGCCCATAAAAGACTGCATAGATTTCTTGTTGTGAGGCATTGGAATCTTATTAATAGCTTGGACTCTTTCTTGATCAATTGACACTCCCCCTTTGGAGATGATATGACCCAAGAGCTTACCTTCGGGAACAACAAACACGCTCTTCTTGGGATTCAAGGAAATACCGTATTTCCGGCAGCGATCAAAAATATGCTTTAGATGCATGACATGATCTTCCCTTTTCTTCGAAAAGACTGTCACATCATCCAAGTATACAACCACGCACTGCCCACCCAATCCTCGGAAGGCGATATCCATCGCCCTTTGGAAGGTAGCTCCTGCGTTTATCAGACCAAATGGAATTCTTCTGTAGGCGAAAGTTCCCCACTTAGTTCTGAAAGTAGTCTTAAGGCGATCTTCTTCGGCTACTAACACTTGATTGTAGCCAGAGAAACCATCGAGGAGAGAAAACAATTCGGATCCTGACACCATTTGTAGGATTGGCTCCAATGAAGGCATGGGGTAGTTATCTTTATCCGAGGCTTTGTTTAAATTTCTGAAATCTACACATAGCCTTATCTCTCCCGACTTCTTCCTTACGGGAACCAGGTTCGCAACCCACTACGAATGCCAAACTTTGAAGATTATCTTATCGTCTAGAAGCTTCTTCAACTCCTTTTGGATCAGCGGTTCTAGAGTGGGATGCATTCTTCTCAACTGCTGCTGAAATGGTTTGACGCCCGCTTTCATTGGTATGACATGATGAATAATGCGGACGTCATACGTTTTTAGATCTTCATAGGTCCATGCAAAAACATCCTTGTATTGCTTAAAGAATTTGATGAACCTATCTCTTTTTCCTGGTGAACAACATTTGCCAAGGTTGACAAATTTTGGTTCTGCTTCGGTACCCAAATTAACTAACTCATATTGCATTGATGAGCTGTTAGTTTTGGTATTAGATGGCCTTTTGAACTTATTTTGAATATCGAACAGCATTTCGAGAGACCTTACCCCCTTGGGCATGAAATTTCCTTTCTCCTCATCCTTCTTCATCAAATCAGCATCATGTTCTTCCTCATCTATTGCAGCTCCTTGAAAGTTGTCTTTGTTTGTTAGAAAGCTGATAATTTGCTCATCATCATCGAAGAATCTGAAGTTTGTGATGTTATCGGGAATGGAAGGCCTGAAAATCAATTCAATTGAGCATTTATTATTTGATGGCACCAATCTAGAAGCAGATGTTGCTAACAAATCAGCAGCAGAATTTTGCAATCTCGGAATTGATTTTATATTGAAAGCGTCAAAATGCATAATTAAATCCCATACCTTAGCCTGATAACCTTTCAAGTGAGGTGAGAGACAATGAATGGTGTCCCTTACCTGTCTTACAACTATCTCGGAATCACCAAAGACCTTCAGGTACTTAACATTTAAGCCAATGGCCTTCTTTAATCCATGTACCAAAGCTTCATATTCAACGGTGTTATTAGTACAATCAAATTCTAATCTACAAGACAAAAAATACTTGTTTCTTTTTGGATCCATTAGAACACAACCGGCTTCGGATCCTTTCAGATTTTTAGAACCATCAAATTATAATGTCCAAAAGGTATCTTTAAATTCAACTAAGTTAGTTTCTTTGTGATCTATGTCAGTGACTAAATTAACTATGTTACAATCAATCTCATCAGTCCGGGAGAAATGAAGGAGATCGGACTGTTTATCTGGTTCATGGCTAATTGTTTCAGATTGATAATTACCCGGATCCATTTCTAAGAAGTAATTGCCCAACACCGAGGATGAGAAAGCTACAGCCTCATTCTTTTCTTCTAACTGGGTTACATTTTGCTTCATATGAGGTTCCCTAAGAACTTTAATCTGATTCTGTCTGTTCTGATAAGGCATCCATAGATGAGACCAATCTGTAGCAAAGTAGCCACTCAGCTTGGTAGACCAATCCCACTTAAAATCAGCCCATAGGCTTCAGGAATATCGACCACCATTATGTCAATGAATTGACAGACTCTAGGATCAGTTGATAATCTAATGAGAACGTCTTTCATCTCCCTGATTACTTTAACAGCAGTCCTATCTAATTGGAGAATTTGAGCTGGAGATGGAACAGGCTGTCCATTAATCCTTTTACAAATTGACAATGGCATAATGTTCGAGGATGCTCCAGAATCTACCAAACAGTTCTGAACATTATGGTTGAAAATTTCAAAAGTCAATAGGAATGGCAAAGTTTGAGATTTAGACTTCCCACCGATGCTAGCCTCATTAATTTCGGGACTGTTTTGAGAATCTGTTAATGGAGTGCTGGTCTGAGGTTGTAGAACATGCAGAAGTTTGTCTCGTTGATGGGGCAAGCTACACATGTCAAATATTGACACATTCGCTTTGACCTTCTTGATATCTTCGATAATATCGTATCCTATATCAGATTCGTTCCCATTTCGAGTTGGCTGATCTGTTTTGTTCGTTGTGACCTTAGGTGGTTGAACTATCGTGTCAGTGTTTGGCTGTTTGGTCACAGTCTGGCTAACTTTGGGTTGTTGTGGGATAACTATTATATGCCTCCTAGGCGGCTCTTTTGAGACTTTAGGCTTATGAGGAGCTATGCTTGGCACGGGATCGGCAATAGGGTCTTTGCTACAAGTAGCAACATTTACGGTGGAGGGAGAACTATCTATGTGATCTTCTTCTACTAATTCAGTCATAGGTACCCAATCCCACAACACCATAGTAGTGTCCGGGGTTGGTTCCTCTAACTCAGGGCTCGACTCTTCCAGAGGATCATCCTGGACTGGGATCTGAGAATCTAACATTTGGTTCATGACTAAGCTCATGGAATTAATCCATTGCGGGCAGCTCTTTTCCGAATGCGGTTCTTGGTGAAAAGTGCAGAAATTTTCCATCCCAATCTCGCAAGTTTTCTTTGAGAGAGCTATCTTCAACAGGGATCTCAATCAAAAGGGCATTCAGAACACAGAACTAGTTCCAAAAGTTCAAATAACAAAGAGAGAAACAATATGGCCGAAAAAATAAAGCAACTAAAGGCTAAAGCAAAAGGAAAACTTTATTTATGTACAGGAAGTCTCGAAGAGACTATGCGAAGTATTGTTTCAGAGCGAGGCCATTGAGAGGAAGGGTTACTTCTTCTCCCTCGAGATTTGTCAATTGTTAAGTGGATGGGCCTAATTTTGCAGAAATTTGGTACGGGCCTACCCATAGATGTTGAAATTTCATATGCATTCCTTTGCCTTCATGATTATGGTCTCATTTCAGGACTAAATCCCCAACTTCAAAATCTTTTTTACCGGATTTCCTTTTATCGAACCATCTCTTAACTATGTCCTGGTGTTGATGGAATCGATCCTTAGCTTTGTGTCAGGCTTCTTCAAGTTGAAGCAGGGTGTTGATCCTGGATTGTAAGGCTTGGTTACCAGAACCCCGAGAGGCTTGGCATAATTGCAAGGATGGTAGTAAGATGTTTGGGGGAAGAATGGCCTCCTTGCCATATACAAGCGTAAAAGGGGAGACACCTAAAGCGTTCTTCGGGGTTACCCTATCTGCCCATAAGGAATTTGGGAGAGGCACATGCCAACTTCTCTGGTTTTCTATCACAGTTTTCTTAAGGATTCGAATCAGATTCTTGTTTGAGGATTCAGCTAATCCGTTCCCATGAGGATAATAATTGGCTGAATAATGCAACTTCATTCCCCATTCATAAACAAATTCATTTATTTTGCAAGACAAAAAATAAGTAGCATTATCAAAGACAAGGGAAATTGGAACCCCAAACCTGGTTATGATGTTCTCCTTTAAGAAGCTGATGACTGCGTCTTCGTTGATCTTGCGCATAGGTATAGTCTCCGTCCACCTAGTGAAGTAGTCGGTAGCCGTCAAGATGTATCGATGTTGCAACAAAGAATTTGGATTGATTTCTACGATAACATCTATACCCCATTGCTCAAAAGGTTCAGAGATGATGACCGGCTGCAATGGTCCTGCGGCCTTAGGTAACTTCCCAGCACTTCTTTGACATACGTCACAGTTTCGTGCATACGTGTGGGCATCTCGGAACAGAGTGGGCCAATAATAACCAGCTCTTAGTATCTTGTGTGCTGTCGTCTCTCCTGAATAATGTCCGCCAGCGGGGCCATCATGCAATTCTTTGACAACTTTGTTTGCATCTTCCTTTTCCAAACATATAAGGAGAACTCGATCATAATTCTTCCTGAAAAGAATCCCATCAATGATTTGATAAGGTGCTGATTTCAAGCGGAGTGCCCTTCTTTGCTTAGAGTTCTAATGCTTAGGCAGATATCCCTGTTGTAAATAGTGTACCAGATCTCTATACCATGACTGGGGAGCTGTGAAGATATGACATACTTCAACCAAATTGAGCTCAGCTTCATTCTTCCAATGTTGTTCTTCATCAGTTGAGTCTCCCGCAAGTAACTTGCACAGGCCTTGTCCTTTGATGATTGTGGCTTGTTTAAATTCCAAATCATATTCCTGAAGAGCTGTGACCCAGTTCCCTCTTCTTTCTCCCAATTCCTTTTGAACGAAAAGGGATCTAACAGCTGGGTGGGGAACTATGACCTTAGTTCTGTTCTTCAGAATGTATGGCCTAAACTGCTTGACTGCTTTGAAGACCGCATATGCATGCTTGTCACCTACGGGATAATTCAGCTCAGCTCCCTGTAGACCAGTGCTCATAAACGAAATTGGGTATTCATCCCCCAACTCCACCTTTTGTTTGAGTACAGCTGCGAGCGAGTCATCCGAAGCGAAGATATACAAGATGAAATCTTTATCAAAATCCGGGCTTCTTAAGGAAGAAGCCTTAGCTACAACTGCCTTGATATCTCTAAATGCGTCCTTCTCCAAATCTGTCCACTTGAATTGTATGCTTTGTTTAACCATCTGTTGCAATGGCTTAACAATTTGTGCGAAATCCGGAACAAATCTTTGGACAAAATTGATGGTGCCCATAAAAGACTGCATAGATTTCTTGTTGTGAGGCATTGGAATCTTATTAATAGCTTGGACTCTTTCTTGATCAATTGACACTCCCCCTTTGGAGATGATATGACCCAAGAGCTTACCTTTGGGAACAACAAACACGCTCTTCTTGGGATTCAAGGAAATACCGTATTTCCGGCAGCGATCAAAAATATGCTTTAGATGCATGACATGATCTTCCCTTTTCTTCGAAAAGACTGTCACATCATCCAAGTATACAACCACGCACTGCCCACCCAATCCTCGGAAGGCGATATCCATCGCCCTTTGGAAGGTAGCTCCTGCGTTTATCAGACCAAATGGCATTCTTCTGTAGGCGAAAGTTCCCCACTTAGTTCTGAAAGTAGTCTTAAGGCGATCTTCTTCGGCTACTAACACTTGATTGTAGCCAGAGAAACCATCGAGGAGAGAAAACAATTCGGATCCTGACACCATTTGTAGGATTGGCTCCAATGAAGGCATGGGGTAGTTATCTTTATCCGAGGCTTTGTTTAAATTTCTGAAATCTACACATAGCCTTATCTCTCCCGACTTCTTCCTTACGGGAACCAGGTTCGCAACCCACTACGAATGCCGAACTTTGAAGATTATCTTATCGTCTAGAAGCTTCTTCAACTCCTTTTGGATCAGCGGTTCTAGAGTGGGATGCATTCTTCTCAACTGCTGCTGAAATGGTTTGACGCCCGCTTTCATTGGTATGACATGCTGAATAATGCGGACGTCATACGTTTTCAGATCTTCATAGGTCCATGCAAAAACATCCTTGTATTGCTTAAAGAATTTGATGAACCTATCTCTTTTTCCTGGTGAACAACATTTGCCAAGGTTGACAAATTTTGGTTCTGCTTCGGTACCCAAATTAACTAACTCATATTGCATTGATGAGCTGTTAGTTTTGGTATTAGCTGGCCTTTTGAACTTATTTTGAATATCGAACAGCATTTCGAGAGACCTTACCCCCTTGGGCATGAAATTTCCTTTCTCCTCATCCTTCTTCATCAAATCAGCATCATGTTCTTCCTCATCTATTGCAGCTCCTTGAAAGCTGTCTTTGTTTGTTAGGAAGCTGATAATTTGCTCATCATCATCGAAGAATCTGAAGTTTGTGATGTTATCGGGAATGGAAGGCCTGAAAATCAATTCAATTGAGCATTTATTATTTGATGGCACCAATCTAGAAGCAGATGTTGCTAACAAATCAGCAGTAGAATTTTGCAATCTCGGAATTGATTTTATATTGAAAGCGTCAAAATGCATAATTAAATCCCATACCTCAGCCTGATAACCTTTCAAGTGAGGTGAGAGACAATGAATGGTGTCCCTTACCTGTCTTACAACTATCTCGGAATCACCAAAGACCTTCAGGTACTTAACATTTAAGCCAATGGCCTTCTTTAATCCATGTACCAAAGCTTCATATTCAACGGTGTTATTAGTACAATCAAATTCTAATCTACAAGACAAAAAATACTTGTTTCTTTTTGGATCCATTAGAACACAACCGGCTTCGGATCCTTTCAGATTTTTAGAACCATCAAAGTATAATGTCCAAAAGGTATCTTTAGATTCAACTAAGTTAGTTTCTTTGTGATCTATGTCAGTGACTAAATTAACTATGTTACAATCAATCTCATCAGTCCGGGAGAAATGAAGGAGATCGGACTGTTTATCTGGTTCATGGCTAATTGTTTCAGATTGATAATTACCCGGATCCATTTCTAAGAAGTAATTGCCCAACACCGAGGATGAGAAAGCTACAGCCTCATTCTTTTCTTCTAACTGGGTTACGTTTTGCTTCATATGAGGTTCCCTAAGAACTTTAATCTGATTCTGTCTGTTCTGATAAGGCATCCATAGATGAGACCAATCTGTAGCAAAGTAGCCACTCAGCTTGGTAGACCAATCCCACTTAAAATCATCCCATAGGCTTCAGGAATATCGACCACCATTATGTCAATGAATTGACAGACTCTAGGATCAGTTGATAATCTAATGAGAACGTCTTTCATCTCCCTGATTACTTTAACAGCAGTCCTATCTAATTGGATAATTTGAGCTGGAGATGGAACAGGCTGTCCATTAATCCTTTTACAAATTGACAATGGCATAATGTTCGAGGATGCTCCAGAATCTACCAAACAGTTCTGAACATTATGGTTGAAAATTTCAAAAGTCAATAGGAATGGCAAAGTTTGAGATTTAGACTTCCCACCGATGCTAGCCTCATTAATTTCGGGACTGTTTTGAGAATCTGTTAATGGAGTGCTGGTCTGAGGTTGTAGAACATGCAGCAGTTTTTCTCGTTGATGGGGCAAGCTACACATGTCAAATATTGACACATTCGCTTTGACCTTCTTGATATCTTCGATAATATCGTATCCTATATCAGATTCGTTCCCATTTCGAGTTGGCTGATCTGTTTTGTTCGTTGTGACCTTAGGTGGTTGAACTATCGTGTCAGCGTTTGGCTGTTTGGTCACAGTCTGGCTAACTTTGGGTTGTTGTGGGATAACTGTTATATGCCTCCTAGGCGGCTCTTTTGAGACTTTAGGCTTATGAGGAGCTATGCTTGGCACGGGATCGGCAATAGGGCCTTTGCTACGAGTAGCAACATTTACGGTGGAGGGAGAACTATCTATGTGATCTTCTTCTACTAATTGAGTCATAGGTACCCAATCCCACAACACCATAGTAGTGTCCGGGGTTGGTTCCTCTAAATCAGGGCTCGACTCTTCCAGAGGATCATCCTGGACTGGGATCTGAGAATCTAACATTTGGTTCATGACTAAGCTCATGGAATTAATCCATTGCGGGCAGCTCTTTTCCGAATGCGGTTCTTGGTGAAAAGTGCAGAAATTTTCCATCCCAATCTCGCAAGTTTTCTTTGAGAGAGCTATCTTCAACAGGGATCTCAATCAAAAGGGCATTCAGAACACAGAACTAGTTGCAAAAGTTCAAATAACAAAGAGAGAAACAATATGGCCGAAAAAATAAAGGAACTAAAGGCTAAAGCAAAAAGAAAACTTTATTTATGTACAGGAAGTCTCGAAGAGACTATGCGAAGTATTGTTTCAGAGCGAGGCCATTGAGAGGAAGGGTTACTTCTTCTCCCTCGAGATTTGTCAATTGTTAAGTGGATGGGCCTAATTTTGCAGAAATTTGGTACGGGCCTACCCATAGATGTTGAAATTTCATATGCATTCCTTTGCCTTCATGATTATGGTCCCATTTCAGGACTAAATCCCCAACTTCAAAATCTCTTTTACCTGATTTCCTTTTATCGAACCATCTCTTAACTATGTCCTGGTGTTGATGGAATCGATCCTTAGCTTTGTGTCGGGCTTCTTCAAGTTGAAGCAGGGTGTTGATCCTGGATTGTAAGGCTTGGTTACCAGAACCCCGAGAGGCTTGGCATAATTGCAAGGATGGTAGTAAGATGTTTGGGGGAAGAATGGCCTCCTTGCCATATACAAGCGTAAAAGGGGAGACACCTAAAGCGTTCTTCGGGGTTACCCTATCTGCCCATAAGGAATTTGGGAGAGGCACATGCCAACTTCTCTGGTTTTCTATCACAGTTTTCTTAAGGATTCGAATCAGATTCTTGTTTGAGGATTCAGCTAATCCGTTCCCATGAGGATAATAATTGGCTGAATAATGCAACTTGATTCCCCATTCATAAACAAATTCATTTATTTTGCAAGACAAAAAATAAGTAGCATTATCAAAGACGAGGGAAATTGGAACCCCAAACCTGGTTATGATGTTCTCCTTTAAGAAGCTGATGACTGCGTCTTCGTTGATCTTGCGCATAGGTATAGTCTCCGTCCACCTAGTGAAGTAGTCGGTAGCCGTCAAGATGTATCGATGTTGCAACAAAGAATTTGGATTGATTTCTACGATAACATCTATACCCCATTGCTCAAAAGGTTCAGAGATGATGACCGGCTGCAATGGTCCTGCGGCCTTAGGTAACTTCCCAGCACTTCTTTGACATACGTCACAGTTTCGTGCATACGTGTGGGCATCTCGGAACAGAGTGGGCCAATAATAACCAGCTCTTAGTATCTTGTGTGCTGTCGTCTCTCCTGAATAATGTCCGCCAGCGGGGCCATCATGCAATTCTTTGACAACTTTGTTTGCATCTTCCTTTTCCAAACATATAAGGAGAACTCCATCATAATTCTTCCTGAAAAGAATCCCATCAATGATTTGATAAGGTGCTGATTTCAAGCGGAGTGCCCTTCTTTGCTTAGAGTTCTAATGCTCAGGCAGATATCCCTGTTGTAAATAGTGTACCAGATCTCTATACCATGACTGGGGAGCTGTGAAGATATGACATACTTCAACCAAATTGAGCTCAGCTTCATTCTTCCAATGTTGTTCTTCATCAGTTGAGTCTCCTGCAAGTAACTTGCACAGGCCTTGTCCTTTGATGATTGTGGATGGTTTAAATTCCAAATCATATTCCTGAAGAGCTGTGACCCAGTTCCCTCTTCTTTCTCCCAATTCCTTTTGAACGAAAAGGGATCTAACAGCTGGGTGGGGAACTATGACCTTAGTTCTGTTCTTCAGAATGTATGGCCTAAACTGCTTGACTGCTTTGAAGACCGCATATGCATGCTTGTCACCTACGGGATAATTCAGCTCAGCTCCCTGTAGACCAGTGCTCATAAACGAAATTGGGTATTCATCCCCCAACTCCACCTTTTGTTTGAGTACAGCTGCGAGCGAGTCATCCGAAGCGAAGGTATACAAGATGAAATCTTTATCAAAATCCGGGCTTCTTAAGGAAGGAGCCTTAGCTACAGCTGCCTTGATATCTCTAAATGCGTCCTTCTCCAAATCTGTCCACTTGAATTGTATGCTTTGTTTAACCATCTGTTGCAATGGCTTAACAATTTTAGCGAAATCCGGAACAAATCTGTGGACAAAATTGATGGTGCCCATAAAAGACTGCATAGATTTCTTGTTGTGAGGCATTGGAATCTTATTAATAGCTTGGACTCTTTCTTGATCAATTGACACTCCCCCTTTGGAGATGATATGACCCAAGAGCTTACCTTCGGGAACAGCAAACACGCTCTTCTTGGGATTCAAGGAAATACCGTATTTTCGGCAGCGATCAAAAATATGCTTTAGATGCATGACATGATCTTCCCTTTTCTTCGAAAAGACTGTCATATCATCCAAGTATACAACCACGCACTGCCCACCCAATCCTCGGAAGGCGATATCCATCGCCCTTTGGAAGGTAGCTCCTGCGTTTATCAGACCAAATGGCATTCTTCTGTAGGCGAAAGTTCCCCACTTAGTTCTGAAAGTAGTCTTAAGGCGATCTTCTTCGGCTACTAACACTTGATTGTAGCCAGAGAAACCATCGAGGAGAGAAAACAATTCGGATCCTGACACCATTTGTAGGATTGGCTCCATTGAAGGCATGGGGTAGTTATCTTTATCCGAGGCTTTGTTTAAATTTCTGAAATCTACACATAGCCTTATCTCTCCCGACTTCTTCCTTACGGGAACCAGGTTCGCAACCCACTACGAATGCCGAACTTTGAAGATTATCTTAGCGTCTAGAAGCTTCTTCAACTCCTTTTGGATCAGCGGTTCTAGAGTGGGATGCATTCTTCTCAACTGCTGCTGAAATGGTTTGACGCCCGCTTTCATTGGTATGACATGCTGAATAATGCGGACGTCATACGTTTTCAGATCTTCATAGGTCCATGCAAAAACATCCTTGTATTGCTTAAACAATTTGATGAACCTATTTCTTTTTCCTGGTGAACAACATTTGCCAAGGTTGACAAATTTTGGTTCTGCTTCGGTACCCAAATTAACTAACTCATATTGCATTGATGAGCTGTTAGTTTTGGTATTAGCTGGCCTTTTGAACTTATTTTGAATATCGAACAGCATTTCGAGAGACCTTACCCCCTTGGGCATGAAATTTCCTTTCTCCTCATCCTTCTTCATCAAATCAGCATCATGTTCTTCCTCATCTATTGCAGCTCCTTGAAAGCTGTCTTTGTTTGTTAGGAAGCTGATAATTTGCTCATCATCATCGAAGAATCTGAAGTTTGTGATGTTATCGGGAATGGAAGGCCTGAAAATCAATTCAATTGAGAATTTATTATTTGATGGCACCAATCTAGAAGCAGATGTTGCTAACAAATCAGCAGCAGAATTTTGCAATCTCGGAATTGATTTTATATTGAAAGCGTCAAAATGCATAATTAAATCCCATACCTCAGCCTGATAACCTTTCAAGTGAGGTGAGAGACAATGAATGGTGTCCCTTACCTGTCTTACAACTATCTCGGAATCACCAAAGACCTTCAGGTACTTAACATTTAAGCCAATGGCCTTCTTTAATCCATGTACCAAAGCTTCATATTCAACGGTGTTATTGGTACAATCAAATTCTAATCTACAAGACAAAAAATACTTGTTTCTTTTTGGATCCATTAGAACACAACCGGCTTCGGATCCTTTCAGATTTTTAGAACCATCAAAGTATAATGTCCAAAAGGTATCTTTAGATTCAACTAAGTTAGTTTCTTTGTGATCTATGTCAGTGACTAAATTAACTATGTTACAATCAATCTCATCAGTCCGGGAGAAATGAAGGAGAGCGGACTGTTTATCTGGTTCATGGCTAATTGTTTCAGATTGATAATTACCCGGATCCATTTCTAAGAAGTAATTGCCCAACACCGAGGATGAGAAAGCTACAGCCTCATTCTTTTCTTCTAACTGGGTTACGTTTTGCTTCATATGAGGTTCCCTAAGAACTTTAATCTGATTCTGTCTGTTCTGATAAGGCATCCATAGATGAGACCAATCCATAGCAAAGTAGCCACTCAGCTTGGTAGACCAATCCCACTTAAAATCAGCCCATAGGCTTCAGGAATATCGACCACCATTATGTCAATGAATTGACAGACTCTAGGATCAGTTGATAATCTAATGAGAACGTCTTTCATCTCCCTGATTACTTTAACAACAGTCCTATCTAATTGGATAATTTGAGCTGGAGATGGAACAGGCTGTCCATTAATCCTTTTACAAATTGACAATGGCATAATGTTCGAGGATGCTCCAGAATCTACCAAACAGTTCTGAACATTATGGTTGAAAATTTCAAAAGTCAATAGGAATGGCAAAGTTTGAGATTTAGACTTCCCACCAATGCTAGCCTCATTAATTTCGGGACTGTTTTGAGAATCTGTTAATGGAGTGCTGGTCTGAGGTTGTAGAACATGCAACAGTTTGTCTCGTTGATGGGGCAAGCTACACATGTCAAATATTGACACATTCGCTTTGACCTTCTTGATATCTTCGATAATATTGTATCCTATATCAGATTCGTTCCCATTTCGAGTTGGCTGATCTGTTTTGTTCGTTGTGACCTTAGGTGGTTGAACTATCGTGTCAGCGTTTGGCTGTTTGGTCACAGTATGGCTAACTTTGGGTTGTTGTGGGATAACTGTTATATGCCTCCTAGGCGGCTCTTTTGAGACTTTAGGCTTATGAGGATTTATGCTTGGCACGGGATCGGCAATAGGGCCTTTGCTACGAGTAGCAACATTTACGGTGGAGGGAGAACTATCTATGTGATCTTCTTCTACTAATTGAGTCATAGGTACCCAATCCCACAACACCATAGTAGTGTCCGGGGTTGGTTCCTCTAACTCAGGGATCGACTCTTCCAGAGGATGATCCTGGTCTGGGATCTGAGAATCTAACATTTGGTTCATGACTAAGCTCATGGAATTAATCCATTGCGGGCAGCTCTTTTCCGAATGCGGTTCTTGGTGAAAAGTGCAGAAATTTTCCATCCCAATCTCATTTAAGTTTAAAGTAGGGGCAGTATTCATTGGTGGATGAGTTTGCTCACCGTCTTCCCTCCTTTTATAAAATGGCTTGAAAGGTTTCCTAGATGTTTTAGCAGCCTTGTCTTTCTCGAGATCTACGATTTTGTTAGATAGTTTCTGCATCATCTTGACTACATTTTCCATGTCTGTAGATGGCTCTTCTTTCCCTCTAGTGAGCAGCAAAGGTTTTTTGCTAGCTGTTGGTTTTGGTTCTACATCTAAGGCATGTTTAGCAATGCTATCAGCCTCTTCCTCTACCTTTCTAGCTTCCTCAAAGTTCTCTATCAGGGTAGTTTTCTTGGATCGTTTTACGAACATTGCGATTGGTCCTTCAAGAGCTGTTGTGTAGTATTCAATCAGAGACTCCTCTGCTGGTTTATTAGCTTCACTGAAGTTATTTAACAGCGTTGTGAGTCTTTGATTAAAGTCTTGAACCTTTTCCTTCTTTTCCATTCTCATGGATAAGAGTTCTTTCATAAGTGTGGCCACAGTCTTTTGGTTTCCGTATTTATTTAAGAAACACTTTTCGAATTCATCCCAACTAGAGATTGAGCTGGGTTGTAGGCTAAAGTACCAAGATGATACCTTTGGCTCGAATGTGTACGGAAACAATATGCAGACTACGTCTTCATGTTGTACATTCAAAAGGTTCAGAGCTAAGTAAAAACTCTTGAGGTGATCTTCTGCCGAAATGGCTTTCCCTGGATCGTACTTAGGCAAGACCTTTTCTGGGTTTTTAGGAAGATTATGGAATAGTCCAGCTAAGTTCAGCGCTCCCCTTGCTCTCCAAGCAGGTACAGCCATGTTTGGATGTGAAGACCCGGGTGGAGAATTGTAAGGTGAATTCTGTGGAGTACTTTTGGGAGTGGTAATTTCTTCAAGGTTTTCTTGGTCTAAAATTTTGTCTGAGTTGTCCAGATCTGCCTTGTTAAGCGTGCCTGAAATTTCTTCCAAATTCAGATTCACAAGTTCTTCGAAACTTTGAACAAGAATCGAATCTCAGGTGTATTGTGGCTCCTTTCTAGGGGTAGTTTTCTTAGGGAGGAAATTGACAGCGTTTAAACCACCTAGCTGCCTAACGTAGGACCTTGTATGTCTTCTTAAATCCTCTACTTCTGTAAAAGGGACATCGTACAAAGATTCTTGAATCTCAGGGTCATAAATGAGGCGTTCTTGATTTGTTAATCCAAGATCTGGCCTGTTTTAAATGCTGTCTTTTAGCGGGTTTTCAGTGTCTTCTATGGCAGTGGGAGATTTTCCTCTATCATCCATGCACTTTCAGGCCCTCCTTATAGCGCCAAAAACTGTTGATGCCTCGGATAACGTAGCATCAATCAGAAAGGGATTCTCCCCGAGAGATGGTCCCAATTAGACTATCTCCCATTTGGTGTAGGGAATCCGTCCGGTTAGCAGTTCTGACAACCGTGGGTTTGGAGTTTAAATCCGATTCTACCGGTTATGGCCCGATCTACCTTTCTTTTTGGATTTTATGTCTTTTAATTGAGATGCAAATGCCTAGTAATATTTGATCTAGATGCAACTAAAACAGATCTAAGTCTAGAAAGTGAAATAAATCTACCTATCCTTGCAAGGAACACGTTTAAAGGATGAGCGATAATCTGTAACAAATAACGTAAGGAAAGAACAGATAGCTGTTAATTCTCACGAGCAAAGCTACAGCAAGGTAAAGATCTTTAGAAGATAGCTTCTAATTCAATATGAAACGCATCTATTGCTCATGACACAGAAAAAAACAAACAAAATTATTTAATCTATGTAGAAAGAATAAAGAAACATAGCTAAATATAAACAAACTGAAATAACTCTAAAGATCCCTGCAGGGAGCACATTTAAAGGCATGAACAACGAGCCATAGGAATCATCTTAAAAAAAAACAGTTAGTCATTTAATCTAAAAGAGAACTCTAACAGCAAAATAAGATATCAGCAGATAGCTCCTGATTTAGTCTGAAACACATTCGTTGTTCATGAAATGGAGAAAATCGTTCACACAGAAATAAGCAAAATCATTTGTTGCCAAGAAATAGTTCAAATAACAATGCAGATTTCACATTACAGTATAGATGTCATCAGAAGAGTCCAACACACATCCATCTTCCGTTCCCCATGTAAAACGTCCATCTCCCTTGGCTTTTATTAGAAAATTCAATTTTACAAAAACGATACAAGATAGCTCGTAAAGGTTTCAAAATTTCCTTCCCTGCCAAAAGTCCTTTTCTATTCTTGCTAGCTTCTATTTATAATTACAAATCTGCCCTTTGGGATGCCACCTAGCACCTTCTGTAGCTAGGGTTTTACCCCTAGCTTGTGCCAATGAGAACCTACTAAGGAGAATGGACTCCTTAGTAGCAGTTCAGTATATTAAACTAATTAAGCTAAAACAACAATTAAATTACTTTCAAAATATTGCATGAAACATGAACATCAAATGAAAAGAATGACTTTTACTATTAATGTTACCTTGAGTGTCAAGGTTTGATGAAGCCCTTTGCAGTGTCCAAGAGGATGCTCCAAGCTTCAATATGCTCCTTTCTCCTTCTCCAATGTTGGGGATGGGCGAAAGGTGGCTCTCAAGGTGAAAATAGTTCAAAGGTGAACTAGGGTTTCGAGAGAGATTTTGGCAGAGTAAGGGTGCTTGTGATTGTGGATGTGGAATAAGGGATCTCCATCACCTATTTATAGTTTTTTGGTGGTGGAGTGCTGACCCATGGTTTTAGGAAACACATGGTTTTGGGTAGCTGTATAGGGTTTTTTTCTCCTTTTCCTCATTATTTTATATTTTTTATTCCCTTTTTTAGGGGATTTTTGCTATTTTTGGAGGAAAAGGGGGTTTTTTTAGCCTTTTTTAGGCTATTTTGAGGATGTTTTGGCCTTTTGGAGGCATTTTAGGCCTTTTGGAGGCTTTTTAATGGGAATTTTTGGGATTTTAAGGGAAATATGGTAGAAAAATGGACAAATGAGCCATATAATGTGGTAAATGAGCTAGTGAGCACTTTTTGGGTGTTAACAGATTGCCCCCTGATGTGCGAGGGCAGGAGCTCATCGTATGGCCGATGGACATCATAAGTCATGAATGGTTTTCCTGGGATGTGGAGAGAGGAGGAAAAACAAACTGAAGCCCGGAACAACGATCCCGAACAACTGCAAGAACTAAAAGTACATAACCTCAATAATGGATGAGGAATCATCTGATCATATGGACGAGGCGGGCATACCCATGCTCGTATCAGGATATAATATAACAATAACAATGGGGTCCAAAAAATGGGGACCGGAAATATACATGACCTCAAATACTGAATGAGGAATAATCTCAATATATGGACGAGGCGGGCATACCCATGCTCGTATCAAGATACATAAAAATAATTGTGAGGCCCGAAAAAGGGGGACCTATAAGATACATGACCACTGTGTACATCATAAGAGTCCAGAGGGGACACAAATCTGAGACATACTGCTGAGCGGATCATGTGTGAACTGCAGAACTGGTGCACTGGAACAATCAATAGTGCTGTTGACTGGGGTACCAGAGGAACTGATGAACTGCTGGATCATAGTGACAGGGAGCTCTGACCTCAATGGTACACTGATCTGGAACTGGAACTGAACTGGGTACTCGAGGAAGCATGTAACTGGATGGCTTCCGAATACAAACGCCAACGCAGCCCGGACATCCACAGGAACATATAACTGGGCGTTCCGAAATGACTCACCAATGTGCTAGAGTCGGGGGAAATCCGGGGTCTTCGACTAAAAACTGATGGGATATAATCCTACGCGATCCTCAACGATGCGATCAAGGTGCTGAAGTCGAGCATGTGAGGAACAACCACTCAGAGAGGCAATGATGTCTCCTCTCAGAATGATCCGTAGGCACTTACCACAGATGGTAATAAGTCCAAGGCGTAGGGACCTCTGGGCCTATCCTCTGGAATAGAGGAGCTGTCGTCGACAGAGGGAGACCTGCAACTATCAAGGCAATGATGTTTCCTTGACAGGAGCGCGAGGTAAACAACCGAAATGTGATAGTACTGATGGTAGGCCTGACAACCTGTGGGGGTACAACTGGGCAAGTAGAGTGGGTGGACTCAAACTTCCTTTGTTCAGAGTATGATAATGGGAATGATCTGGCAGCATATGAAACTGACTGAGGGGGAAGGGATCATAGCTGTAATGGATCTGGGAGGATAATTGGGCTGAGGGAGACTCAAGCTGGTATAAAATGGCAGGAGACTGCAGAATACTCTGAACAAAGGCGACCTGATTGGGGGTGCTGCCGAGATGATCGATCACAGTGCCATGAGGCACGGGAGGATACTTCTTCATGGGTTAAGGAACTAGAAGAAGTGTGTGGATAAAATGATACTGTCGTGTGGATTTTACGAGCCCAGGACAGTTCATGCTCGTGGTTGCTTTCAATTTTAAGGAGTCGGAAAGCGATAAGAAGACTCTGAAATGATGGAATGGTACTGTCGTGTGGATTTAACGAGCCCAGGACAGTGCATGCTCGTGGTTGCTTTCAATTTTAGAGAGTCTGAAAGCAAGTAAGAAGACTCCAGGGGGTTGCTTTTTCGTAGAGTTAGTCTCCAAGGCCCAAAGAAGCATAAAAGGATGCAATGAAGAACTCTTCTAGCCGGTGTGACTAGAGTATTCCTTTTTCGTAATTAGTCTACCAGGTCCGGAAAAGGGTTAAACTTATACCAGATAGACGCCCTTTCAGGTACTTTAGCGAGCATGAAAGGAAGCAAGATTGCTCGGCGATCTTTTCATTCTTTTAGGAGTCAGAAAAGAGCTTAACGGAAACACCCTAAGTGCCTTTTTCGTAAAGGACTTGTCCGGCCCGAAAAAGGGATAAAATTATACCGAACAAAAGGAATGGCCAGGCAAGGAGGAAGTGTTCAATCAAGGAACAGTAATGATGACCAAGAACGAGGGTAGTGGGGAACACTGATGGGCCTCCTTGCGGGGTAGATGAAATGGTGGCAAAATAACGAAATATTTGCAGTGTGACAGGAGTGAATGGCTCATGTAAAAGTGTGGAACAATTCGATGGCGGCCGATGTGGCACGCAAACCGAGGCAGCAAGGTGTTGGGACACAATGTTGAAATTGTACCAAGTGAGAGCGAGAAATGATCTCCAGCATCATCACGAGCTCGGAAAAATGAATCCGACGATATAAAGGATGTCAAAAACGGGTAACGGCCGATGTGGCACGCAAACCGAGGTGACGGGGGCACTTTGAAAAATGCCCCAAAAATCTGAAGGTGAGGGCGAGAAATGATCTCAAGCATCATCACCAGCGCGGAAAAATGAATCCGATGATATAAAACATGTGAAAAATGGAGAACGGTCGATGTGGCACGCAAATCGAGGTGACTAGTGGCGTCTAAAAAATGGGTAAAAAATGACAGGGTAAAAATAATGCAACGAGTTGACCATTATGACGGTCGCGTCATGCTGGTTCCAATGGTGGAAACGGTTCGTAAAACGGACGCCGTATGGGGCCAGAATGACCAAAACAAGAAAAAGTCAACTGACTATAAATAGTGGTGGGTCCAACATGACATGTGTCATTTGTACTTGTTGACTTTGACTTGTGAGTTGAGTGGACCAGAGCTTATGTGGAATTTCTGGATGATCCGTCTGGCTGTTTGCTGATCCGTGAGATACAGGTATTTCATTAAACTCATACCTGCATATGTTGTCGGGTTGGGGGTTGGGTAGTGGGTCCCAGGGTTGATTTGTACGGTCCACGTGGAGTGGACCGCGGGTTAGGGGGCCGAAACCGCGGTTGACGACCGCGAGTTTCGGGCCGAACCACGCGGTTGGAGACCGCGTGTTTCGGGCTGAACCACGCGGTTGGAGACCGTGTGATTCCTGGATGGAACCACGGTCGAGTACCGCGAGTTCCAAGGAGGAACACGCGGTTCCCAACCGCGGGTTTTGGGCTGACAGGCGCGGTTGGGAACCGCGGCCAAATGCCTGACAGCCGCGGTCGGAAACTGCGGCAGGAAGCCCGAAAGCCGCGGTTTTTGGGCCGAGCTGTTAGGGCTTCTAGGAGAGGGAAAAGTATTTTTCTTTAGTTGACATGAGTCTGATGGGTTCACTTTGTGTGATTGGCAGGATGCCGCAGGTTCTCTGGAGAGAGCGAGAGATCCCTGATGAGACCATGGGTTTCATTCGAGGGAATCGCCATGTGCGGACAGTGCTGGGATTGTGCGGACTATTGAAGTTCGCACAGATACCCATGATACGGACATCAATATTGTTGCTGAACCGTCTGATCAGCTTTTGGGAGCCGGATATACAGGCGTTCCGGGTACAGGGTGAGAGGGTGGACCTCACCCTGACAGATGTTTACTTTCTGACGGGGTTGCCCTGCCTGGGCAGGGTGGCAGATACACAGCCGCGGTTTGCCGCGGATGTTGACATGGAGGACATGTTAGAGAGGTACTGTGGTCCTGACGCGGTTGTGCATAGGAATGCACTCCTGGTGAAGGACCTACAGGAGCCGGCAGTGCGGGCCATGGCGGCGTGTGTGGTGCGGGTATTGGGTTCCCAGTCACCGGAGAAGGTGTCTGGGGGGCAGATGCAGATGGTAGAGCGCGTACTGGATGGGGTGTACTACGCGTGGGGGCAGATGTTCCTGACCTACGTTCAACGACAGCTGACGGCAGCGAAGGAAGATGGCAAGGGCTTTTGCTTTGGGTCCTTCTTATGCGCCTTCTTTATGGAGAGGGTGCCCACACTGCGGCCACGGGTGCCGATCAGGCCAGGAGGGATGAGGGAGCCGAGGATGGTCCGTTGGGGTGAGATGATGCGTCGCCGTGGTGGTGGCGACGTGGGCAGGTACTTTACGCAGGAGTTGTACCTGCAGTGGCTTCAGATACCACTGACGCTGGACGACTTCCCGTATCGGGATATGGACTTCACAGGAGATCCGGAGGCACCACGAGCACCAGGACAGGCATGGGGTCCCGACGGTACGTATTTGTTTTTATTGCATGTTATGTATGTCAAATATTATGTATATGATATTAGATAGATATGTTGTGACTGACATATGGGTGATCGTGCAGATGTGGGCCCGAGGCCACCTCCAGGGCATGTGGCCTGGCGGGGTATTGTGGCCGTTCCAGCTCTGCCTGGACGAGGAGAGGTGCGACGCCGGGATCCAGAGGTGACCCTAGAGTCTGTACGGGAGCTACTAGATCGGTTATTGATAGGAGTGACCGACGAGGGATGGCGAGATGTCGATCCTGATGTGGTGCGGGACTGCATGGGGGCACCCCGTGAGTTCAGATCCATCGCGATCCGGGTGGCGATTTTGGTGGACCGGGCCCGGGCACAGGAGGCCGGAGGAGAGGAGGACTTGCCGGAGGAGGAGCGAGGGGAGGACTCAGAGGCAGCCGATGCCGACAGTGATGCAGGATACGACTCTCATTAGGGAGTGCAGGGGACTCCCCCCGAGTTTTGTAGCTACGGCATGTATGTAGATGAGGCTTTAGGCATGTATAGCCATTTTTTGTATAGCTGAGTACAGGGGTACTCAGGACATGTATAGCACTGAACATGTATATTTTTTTATATATATATATGCACGTGGATGCACCTTTTGTATGATGTGTTATTTGTACGCACGTGGATGCGCTTTATGAGTTGTGATATGTTTACATTGCACATGGATGCAAGTAGGTTAGGATGTTAGGCACGTGGATGCCCCTTGTGTAGTTTATGTGATGCAACATGATATATGTATGTTTAGGCACGTGGATGCCCTGATGGATATGGATGCAAATGTGGATGTGATGCAATCTTTTTGGGTTTTTATATATTTTTTATGAGATGCTATGGAATGATGATGCATGATGTTACATGGTGTGATTGATATGCCAGTCTAGGATGTTGTTGGCCATTTGGTCTGCGACACTATTTTGGGCTCTGGGGACATGTGTGAATGTGATGGATCCAAATTGTCGACTGAGTTGTTTTGTGCGCAGGAATTTTCTAAAAAGGCAGGGATCACGCACCTGGTAGCAGTTGTTGAGCTGGGAGACAAGGAGCTGGGAGTCAAGGAACACATGAAGGTGACTTATGCCCATTTGGAGGGCGGCAGTCAGGAGACCGGTCACAGCATCATACTCCGCCTGGTTATTGGTAGCAGCGCCTATACATATCCCGTCAATGTGAATCATCTCGTTGGAAGGGGAGTACAAGACCCATGCTGCAGAAGCCAGGTTGGGAGACCAGCGGCTTGCGCCGTCAGCGAAGCCAGTGTAACAAGGTGGAAGATGGTCCATCTGTAATCATGCAGAAAGGATGAATGTAAGATGATGGTAAAAAGTGAAAAACAAAAAGAGAGCAAACTGTACAATGCGGACCAAAATGGGGCCGCCAGTTATTCTATGGATAGAGGTTCCGTAGGATGCAACCCGTCATGGGGGTTGCGTAAAGGGAGGCCTTCAGAGTTGGTTTCAGTAAGAACATGGAGTTCCTCTGACCGTGTGTCTATGTGATATTTGAGAATGGCGGGGTTGAACCCAGGCATTCCGTTAGATGTCCAAGCAAAGACATCACGGAACTTTTGGAAGAGTTGTGTATAATCCTCAATCTCCCGCTCGCTGCAGGAGGCTCCTAAAGTGATGAGGTCAGGGGCATATCTGGTGAACTTTGAGGGAGGGAGAGGATGTGGTTTCTGACGAACAGGAGTTACATCAGGCCATGTGTCAATGTGGTGCTCTATAATGGCAGGGTTAAGACCAGGCATTTCGGTAGAGGGCCAGGCAAAGACGTCACGGAATCCTTTGAAAAGGTGTATGTAGTCCTCAATCTCTTGTTTACGGCAGAATGCTCCTAAAGTAATGAGTTCAGGGGCATGTCCTGGAGCAGCAATATCAACTTGGATGACAGGTGAGATGTTGGCCATGTTACCTTCCTCGAAGGCATCAGGAGCAGGAATAGGGTCCTTGAACCAGTCGACCTTGGTGGGGAGGAAGTCTTTGGATTCAACCGCGTATCGGGTAGCGGTGCTAGAGGAGGATTCGTCGGGGATAAAATAGGAACGGTGGTGCATATCATCCCAAGGATAATCCGGGGCAGTAAGGGCCTCAAGAATCTCCTCATCAGTACGAAAAGTTTGCGTCGTCAAATCGGTTGACGAGGGGGTAGTGGTGGAAGAGATCATATAGATAGTATTAACCTCTCCGGAAGGTGAAGAGTCTAGGGGGTAGATCTCCTCAATGGTAGGTGGTGCCGTCTCAAGATCCAGATTGTTCATCTCATAGAGAGCCGCTCTGTAATCCGGGAGATCGGGACAATGATGTGAATAATGTCCGTAAATACCGCATATGGCGCAGGAGTGGTTGGTACGTAGGGACTTATCTTTAGGCTTAGGAGTGGTGTTTAGTTCGACTGTTGGGATGTTGGGGTCATCATCGAGCATTTGCATGTGCTTCTGCAATGCGGGTAACTGTGGGCATTGGTGGGTCGCATGGCCCAAATCTTCACACAGCGAGCACTTGGGAGGAGCACGAAACACTGGAGGGTTTTTGACTGTCTTGGGCGGTGGTACAGCAGTGTAAGGTTGTGGACCTCTGCCCCCAGTGGGTTTGGGAGTAGGAGGGGGTGTCGTGGAGGACGAAGGGGTAGAGACACCGGGAGGTGGCTGAGTAGTAGTAGCCATGGGTTGCACCGGCTGGAGGACGACGTCTGGTGTCGGTGGGCGAACGGGAGGTGAAAGGTACCATACAGGTAATCCCAAGGTTAACCCAGGGAGGCTAAGGGTAGCCATGACCGGGGCGCTTACTACTCCTGCTGGAGGAACTAGGAAGGGGATCGTATGGATCGGTGTAACACCAATGTGGCTAGGTACCAATGGTGGTTTAGGCAACAAGGATGGTTGATTGTTAGGTGGTAGGATGTCGTGGGATAAGGTACATAAGTCAGACATTTCGGGCGTAGATGACGGCGGAGGAATGGATTGGAAGGTGGAGGTCATCGGCGCGTCTGAGTAGACCCCAGGACCCGTAGAGGAAACAAACGAGGTGGTGGCAGGAGAAACAGGTTGTTCAACCATGGGGACAACATTTTCCGGTGCCGCCGGAGCACTGGGATCATAGTAGGTGAGCTGGTCAATCTTAACCACGCGTCCTTCATGGGGGAACATCATGGTGCGAAAGACAAAAGAGGCAACCGCCCGCATGGCATACATGTAGCTGCGGCCAAGTAGAAGGTTGTAATCCAATTGGGCATTGATTACCTCTATGTCAATAAGGATTGTTTTTCCACCTAACTGGACTGGAACGTTGGGTAGAAGGCCTTGGGGCTGGGCCGAACGACCGTCGTAGGCACGTAACGCAGTGGTGGACTGCTGGAGAGGAGGGGATCCTAGCTTCTGCCATACAAATGTAGACATAACGCATGTGGAGGCACCCTCATCGATGATGCACCGATGGATGACAAGATTCCTAACGGTGACAGTAACTTGGAATGCTAAGCTGGAAGGTAGGCGTGGTTCAGACTGATCTAAATCAAATGCCATCAAATGCGAATCAGTTGGGTCAATCCCCCCAATGGTGGAAAGTAAAGTCTTGCGCTGGGAAGGGCAGTTCTTCAAGACTTCTAACGCAGACATGGCTGCGGGAGATTGGGCTAGTTCATCTACGATGTTGTAGTTTGACGCAGCCCGCGCGTTAGGGTTATTGTTGATTCGGCGAAGTGGGAAACGAGGTGCTTTCGCAGCGCCGTCTATGGGCGGCGGAGGTATACGTAACACCTGATCGGTGGGATGGGCGTTAGTAGGTTTATCCGTGGGAGTGGCTTCAGAGGTGGAGCCATATTGATTCCGACGGGTCTGGAGGTTGACGTCCGCGGATGACATCATCAGTAAGTGGTGGGTACCTGAGTCAAACATGGGTTGATCAGGAGCAGCGTAAGTGATCTGTTGTTGTTGGGCCGCATTGGTTTGATGGGGAGCCAACGGCTGAGTGTTCACTACGCCTTGGGTCGGTAATGGGTTTTGCAGCACTAAAGGGGGTTGTTGAGGTTGGGGAGGGTTGGGCGGTGCTTGGGGAGCCGCATGCCCTTGGCGATGGGCCTCGTCAACCCAGAGCTGCCGAGCTCGCTCCAAGTGTGGGAAAGCATGGGTGTAGTGTCCATAGACCCCGCAAATAGAACAAGGGTGGTTTGTTCGCAGATTGGGGTTTTTGGCCTGCTTGGGCGGGCGATCAGGGTTTTGATTAGCGGGGGTCGCATTGTTGTTGTCAGGGGGATTAGCCTGTTGGCCAGCTTGGTCTGCAGGTTGGTTGTTTCCCCGATTACGGCCCTTGCCGCGGTTCTGTTGGCCCTGGTTACGTTGGTTGTTCTGGTTTTGCTGCGGGTTCTGTTGGGCGTAAACTTGCCCTTGGGAAGCAGGTGGATTCTGAGGTTGCGCAGGTGCAGGAGCAGGCTGCGGAGGATGATATGCAGGTTGAGGCTGAGCAGGTGCAGCAACTTGAGGGGGTTGCTGATAGGACTGCGGAGCAGGTTGTGGATGTGCCGCAGGGGCTGCCTATGGCGGATAATAAGCTGGTGGGGCTTGTGAAGGCGCAGGAGCTGAGGCAGCCTGCTGATGGTAGTAAGGCTGAGGGGCGACTCGAGGAGCATAAGCAGGAGTCGCATACCCGAAGCACTGAGGTGGACATGAGGGTCCATGGGAATGGTGATGTGTCATGGGAGCATACGAGTTGGTTGCTCCGGACTGTGAAGTAGCCCGCGACAGGTCGGGGCCAGGGGTAGGACGTGCTATAGAAAATGGTTGGGGATGCGAAGAAACACGGCCAATGATACCATCTGCAGCGTGGGATTCCCCCGGCGCATCATGCTGGGAGGACTCGCCGCGAGGGGCGTCAGGTATAATGGTATAAAGGTAACCCGATTGGGCGTAGATGAGGTCGAACTGTTGTGCCTTAAGGATGGCTTCTTCTTCAGACTGGGGTCTTTCTGAGGCCACATCCTTAGCGATAACCGGGAGAAGGGATTTGAGGAACCAATCTAGGAAGATACGGTCGTCAAGTTTGATCTTGCATAAGCTACGGCGTCGACGCCACTCATGGATGTGGTCCGTGATATGGGTAGCCGTGTTTTGTCTACAAGATAGAAGGATCTCAACGCCCGCGTCATAGCGGACAGGCAACTGGAAGAACTGCAGGAAGGTCGAGGCCAGGGAAGCAAAGGTGGCGTGGGTCCCATGAGGCTGCTCAATATACCACTTGGCTGCAGAGCCAGTGAAAGTGCGCTGTAAGAGACGGAGGCGAACAGAGTCGTCCACTATGGAGTTCGAGGAACACCATAGGTGGAAAGACATGATGTGGTTTTGTGGGTCCTCACCGGCCTTGCCCTCGAACTTAGGGATGTCCGAGGGGAGCTTGGTAGGCATATGAGGCCATGTAGGGTCGTGTCGAATAGGATCGTTGGTCAATCTGGCCAGGTCAGGTAGGTTAAGGCTAGCCATGAATGGAAAACTGGAAGAAGGTTGTGACACCGTAGTGCTATGGACCAAGTTGGGGCCAGTGCCCCCAAGTGGAGGGACAAGATTTAGGGAGGTGCCCCCAAGTGGGGGAACTGAGGTAGTGGAGGATGGTCCAGCACCACCATGGGTAGTGTGAGCCACTGATGTAGTGGGGATGGGTATTCCCGCTGTGGGTATGGGTACCGTGAGGGGAACGGTAGATGGTTGCCCCATGGAGGGCATACCAAAAACAGGTGTAGTAACTGGTGTAGTGGTGGATGTGCCACCAATGGTCCCTATGACAAATGGAGTGGAAGTCGTACCAGCCATGGGGCTAGTAGGGGCAGTATAAATAGGGTGCTCAGACTCTTCGTCAGAATCAGAGGTAAAGTAAGGAGCGTCACTATCTGGTGACGGAGACCTACGTCGCTGACGAGTGGAGTCAAGTGACAAGGCTCTAGATCTGTGATGAGTGGTATCAACGGACAATGATCGGAATCGATGACGTGTGGTGTCAAGAGAACCGTGCTGTGGGGGCTCGCCCCTGAGGCGCCGAGAATGTCTCGGGGACTCAATGGTGACAGATGGTGTCTAATCTCTGTGGGTTGAGGTGAGTATAAAATCAACTCAAAAAATCCGAATGCAACCGAGTGTGCAGAAGGAGAGCTAAAAAGCAAGGCACTCAGGCCAACAACCAACTCAAAACACCCACTGCAACAGCTGTGCTACAATAGGTGGAGTAACAACAAAGATGGTCAGAATACCAACAAGCAGCAGGTTTCCTAAAAAAGAAAAATGGTGGACTCACTAGACCAAAGGGAGGTAAAGGAGCATGCAAACACCTAGCTAAAAGTATTCTGACTCAACTAAACATATCCTCTGCAAGGTGATGAAATCCAAGTCAGACAATATGAGTAGGAAAGCCAAGCGGCTATGATATCCCCCTACCGGGAGGGATACCGGGTAGTCAATCCTAGAAGAATGGAAACTAAGATACCCCGTTCATGACACGTCCAGAAAGGTGAATCTGCCGTTTAGTTCGTTGACCGTAATACCCCTATACAGGTATATCCCGCGAACCGCGAAAGGTAGCCCTTCGGTTACTGAATGGATTGCGGTATTCCACTCAGGCCTCCGGAACCAGTCTCCCGACTTCAACCCTCCTAAGGGAGAGGCCCTCTGATAAACTGGTCGTGACCGTGCCAAAAAGTACTAGGGGATTTTGGTTCCCTATTTGGACAACAACTATGTCTCAAGTGAAATAACCAAGGGGTGTTATTGGAAGCCTATCCCACTGATCCTACCTAACTACAATGATTCTTTTGTGTTCCCCAAATGGGGTTAGAATGTTGGTTTAATTAGGTACTTTTTAAGGCTCACTTGATTTTATGTGACAGAGTGTGTGCTCGTGAGGTAATGATCCCAAAAATAGAAGTGCCACAAGGGAGGGCAACTTCCAATCTATCAATAATGCTGAAATTGATTCTTTTAACTTGCAAAATTTTCTGAATGAAAAATACTGAAATTTTAAAAAGACTCTGTAAAGGGAACAGAAATTTGGTTGCAGAAAGGCTGTAAGGAAGTGGGCTGCAGGTGGGACAGAGGGCTGTTCAAATGCAGAAAATATTGCAGCAAGAGGGACTGGGCTCAAAACAGGAAAAGAGCAGAAATCAGACCGCGGGTCTGTGGCGATTTGGAACAGGCCGACCGCGGGTTTGAGGGAAACAGCAGCGGTCAGGTCGCGGCTATCGGGCCAACAGAGGCAGTCGGGACGCAGGAAATAGGGAAAAAGACACAGTCGGGTCGCGGCTATCGGGCCAACAGAGGCAGTCGGGACACAGGAAACAGGAAAAAAGACACAGTCGGGTCGCGGCAAAAAGGCTAAGAGGCGCAGTCGGGACGCACGAAAGAGGCAGAAAGCCGCAGTCGGGACGTGGGAAAAAGGCCGACAGGCGTAGTCAGATCGCGGCAAAGAGGCTGATTAGCCACGGTCGGATCGCAGGTAACAGACTTGAATCCGCCGGCAAGGCATCGGAAACAGTCTGAGAGCCGCGGTCGGATCGCAGGTAAAGGCCTGAAAGGCGCGGTCGGGACGCGACTGCAGAGGGAAAAAACGCGGTATGCGGCGGCCGAAAGGGACAGCCGAAAGGAAAAAATTTAAAAAACGGAAACCAGAAATTCGAAAACTAGGGGAGTCGCCAAAACTGTAGCTAGGGTTTTACCCCTAGCTTGTGCCAATGAGCACCTACTAAGGAGAATGGACTCCTTAGTAGCAGTTCAGTATAATAAACTAATTAAGCTAAAACAACAGTTAAATTACTTCTAAAATATTGCATGAAACATAAACATCAAATGAAAAGAATGACTTTTTCTATTAATGTTACCTTGAGTGTCAAGGTTTGATGAAGCCCTTTGCAGTGTCCAAGAGGATGCTTCAAGCTTCAAGATGCTCCTTCTCCTTCTCCAATGATGGGAATGGGCCAAAGGTGGCTCTCAAGGTGAAAATAGTTCAAAGGTGAACTAGGGTTTCGAGAGAGATTTTGGCAGAGTAAGGGTGCTTGTGATTGTGGATGTGGAATAAGGGATCTCCATCACCTATTTATAGTTTTTTGGTGGTGGAGTGCTGACCCATGGTTTTAGGAAACACATGGTTTTGGGCAGCTGTATAGGGTTTTTTTCTCCTTTTCCTCATTATTTTATATTTTTTATTCCCTTTTTTAGGGGATTTTTGCTATTTTTGGAGGAAAAGGGGGTTTTTTAGCCTTTTTTAGGCTATTTTGAGGATTTTTTGGCCTTTTGGAGGCATTTTAGGCCTTTTGGAGGCTTTTTAATGGGAATTTTTGGGATTTTAAGGGAAATATGGTAGGAAAATGGACAAATGAGCCATATAATGTGGTAAATGAGCTAGTGAGCACTTTTTGGGTGTTAACACCTTCCACTTGTCATCTACAGAAAATTCTCTCCTAAAATAGACAAAAATAAGATTCCCTCTCATTTACAGAAATTATTTAAAAGAAAATAGGGACAGCTGTCCCACAGTTTACCTGCTTTACACATGGAGAGTCAAATACAAAATAACAGAAATAATGCTTTGAAATCAGCGATTTAAATCCTGTGAGTGAGCTTCTGCTGGCAGAGGATCGCCCAAGTTAATTGCTGCTTATGCTGCCTGGGAAGAGACACTCGAGCCTATTGCTGATGCTGCTTCTACTTGGGAAGAAGGGATTGAGCTGGCCAGACTTTCTGCCACTGCCGCGGAAGAGGGAATCGAGCCCACTGCTATAGCTGGAATGGCTGCTGGGAGAGAAGATCCCGGATCTGCTGATGCTCCTGCTGCTGCTGCAGCTTTCCTTTCCTCCTCTGCTATGTAGCTATACCACACACCTGTGTCCCTTAGGACTATGTTTGCTGCAGCAGGGAACAAGATTTTCTGAGAAGTCACATTCTTCCCGAGCTCTGCTTTAATGCTTTGAACTTCTGCTACTGCATCTTGATGCACTTCCTTCAGCAGATGGTTGTGAAGTGATGACGATCCAATATAATGTTGGAGGTCATCAATAGCTAGGACATCAATCCTCTTCACATACTCCGTTTGAAAGCCCAATTCTTCCTTTAGTTGGGACAAACGTTGCTCCTTTTCCGGAAAATCCTCCAGGGTCTAAGGGAAGCTTAATTTGCATTTGTCATGTGCCTCTTGGAGCCTTTGGTAGATACTGCTGATTTTATCTGTTGTTCTTTGCACACTGGCTATCAGCTTACTGGCGCAGTTCCTTCCAAACTCCAACAGTGCTACGTCCTCATTAAAACCGTCCACATATTTAAATGGGAGGTGCGTGGGGAAACTCCCTTTTCCTTCTCTCCACGCCATATGACTAATGATATTTTCCTTGACACGGGTGTTCTTTGCTTTGAGCCTATGGGCCTCTATATTAATCTCTTTTAACTTGACCACCATGGCCTTGAGCTTGCAAACCTCATCAGTGATTAGCTCCTGAGCATCATACACTTGCTTCAGGATGTTGCATGACAGTTCATGGAAGGGAGATATGTCCATTGTTCTGCTCTCCGCTTGCTCTAACCGCTCAGCTAATGCCTACTTGTCTGCTTCTATCTGAGATGCCTTTTCTTCTGCTCCATTCTTCTCCGCTTCCACAATCATTATTTGGAGTGTTAGCTGGTATTTTTCCTCCTCCAGCTGGCTGTACTTGTTTGACAACTCCTTATGCTCAGCATACAAGCAATTATACTTGTTCACTACCAGATCTCTTTGGGCTTGCTCATTATCCACAGTCTGTTGTAGCATACGAGCTCTCTTCTTTGTCAATATATTTTCTTTAACTATAACCCCTACATTGGCAAATGATGCCTTTGCTGTTGCTACAGCTGCGGATGCCATAGCAAAGGGATCTTGATCTGTGTTTTTCATTACAGTGACCTCTCGGTGGGTAACGATATCTTCATGGAAGGGACTTTTTATCCTCTCTTCTGAATTGAGGACCATAGCTTTCCTTTTCTTGTCGTAGACAAACTCATTCCACTTGGACACTGTACGCTTTCCCGATGGCGTGTACGGGACAATTGGTCGGTTTATGATGTCTATGTCTTCTTCAGGTGGGGTCCGGACTTCCTGAGCTGGGTCCACGCCATTATTTTGGGTACCAGAGCCACCTGCTTGAGATGTGTCTATATCCATGTCTTGGACACCGGACCCACTGGCTTGAGCATCTTCCCTTGCTTTCAATTCTTCTTTCGCCTTCCTCTCTGCCTCAGCTTGCTCAGCTTCAACCTCTTTCTGCTTTTGGGATTCCTCAGCCTCTTTCCGCAGGATTTCATTTTCAGCTTCTTGCTGCATTCTCGCCACTTCAGCTTCCCGCTGTAACCTTGCTTCTTCTCTTAATCTGAGCTCTTCCTGAGCTCGGGCATCCTCATCTTCTTTCTCCTTCTGCTGGCTGGTCTTCTGGGCCTTGGTTGAGCTAGAGCTTGCTCTAGTGCTTTGGCGACAGACCCGTAGCTCAGCCATGTTGCTGATGCCTCTGAATGCCTCTTCCTCGACATCAGGATAGTGATAATACTCGAAGTGAGCATAAATCTCCTTACAGTGCTCAACAAATCTTCCCTTTCTGTCATTCCTGTGGAAGATTACCTCACCGAAGTGGAAGGATTCTAGCTCTTGAACAAATTCGTTGGCTGAGGCAACCCCCGAGAACTTGTAAGCACCTATGCAGAAAGGTAGAGGGGGAAAGGAAGCTTTATGCTATTTGTGGAGCATTGCTCCAATCCCATCCAGGAAGAGTTGTCTTACTGCTTCTTTGAGAACCACATAGTCTGTGGCATACTGCGGCAAGATGTATGGGGGCTTAGTCCCTCCAAACATTCTTAGGTAGGTGCCTTGCTCTGAAAAGTAAAAATCCCCATAATCCTCAAGGACTTCCAAAGCATTCTCTGATAGGCAGTTTGGTTCTTTCTTGAACATTTTCTCATATAGGGGCATGATGAACCCCTCACAGATGAGTTTGTATCTGGGCTTGTAATTCTGATCCCAAAACATCTTGAACGCGATATAGACTGGGCCGGTGGCCCTATCCCATGTGCATCCCAATTTGGGGAAGTCTATCTTGGCCAAAATACAATATGAGGACATGAAAAATTCAGCCTTCTTCAAGGCTAGTCCTTCTTTAGCAGCAACTATCATCGAGGCCAAACTATCTGATAGGAGAGTGGCCCAGTCAAACACAGTTCCCTTGAATGCCACGTAGTGGATGATAGGGATCCACTGAATCTTATACACTATGCCATTGGGCATGTCGAAGATTCTGCACAGCATTAAAGTGATCAATCTGAAAGGAGCTCTAAGATTCTGCACGTCATATTCATCACTTCCTTTCTTTCTCAAATGTTTGCCTACCATTAGCAGCTTCTTGGCCATCTCGACGTTGTTCATCTGGCTCAACCATTCATCAGTTAGAGCTTGTTGGACACAGGGAAATTTGTAGGTTGCCGCAAGATACGCGGGTTGAAATGAGGCAATAGCCGCTTTCCCGCTATCATTTATCAAGCTCCCTTCAGTATCGGCATGTTGGAGTATCCATCGGATCACTTCAGTACAGGGGAACAGCTCAGGGCAGGTAGCGGCTCTAGTTATGCCTGAGGCTCTGATATTAAGATAAATCGGCCCTTCCTCTAGCAACATATCTGGGATCTCTTGGTCCCGGATCATTCTGTAGATGTCACCCCATCTGATTTCAGGAGGGACACCGGTGGTGCACCTAGTATCCTGGAGTGAAGTTTCAGTTTTAAGTGGCGCCGGTTTCTTTTCTGACATTTTAGCCTTCTTCTTACCAACTTTCGGCATTTTGATTTATCCCTGATAACACCCATATACAAGTCATCATGATATTGAGCAACATACTGTGAGGTTTTAACAGAGAGCACCATTTTTTTAATATGTCAAGGAGATAAGTACAATGAAGCTGCATATTTAGGAAGCAAAATACACCATTTCAATATGAAATACAAATTTAAACATTTGAATCCTTTAAAGGGATGAGTTTTGGGGTGCTCCCGAGAGGATAGGTATGTCGCAGAAACAATCCGCTCTCGGGACGGCCCTAGGAGAAATGGTGATCTTCGTTTCAACAGGGACATAAATCATAAATTTTAGCCATCTTAATTCTTTAAAGGGGCAGGTTCAGAATGCTCCTGTGAGGATAAGCGCGTTGCGGAAGCAACCTGCTTTCGGTTTAGATTTGGGGAAGAAGGTAACTTTCGTCATTGCTGCGGTTTGAAAGGCTAATAGCAGGGAAGCTCGGGTTTGAAAGACTCTGTGACGAAATAAGGAGGTGTTTCGTATTTACGACCCGGCGAGGGCTTCGAACGCTATTGTTATTTACGGCACTTGCCGAAGTTTTCTATGGGAGGTTTTGGTTCGATCGAGGGGGATGGCGCTGACAAAGGATGACGAAGACGGCTCGGGCGGCCATAGCTTCTTTCGGCTCGTCTTTAGCGGAATGCGAAACCCACGAGGCCTTCGGGGCTTAAGAACGCAACAGCGATATGTGACCAGTCGCCTGTCGGGCATGTCTCAAAACTAGAAGGGCAAAGACAAACTGACGTCTTCCCTAATAGCACCCATATACAGTTGTTTTTATATGCTGGACAATATGCAATTTAAGCCTAATTTGACGGGGCAAATGCGATTTAGACCGTTTGACGGGAAAAATAACCCATGACGGGCCTTTTGCTCGTCAAAATGCAACCAATTTCTATCGTCTTTAAAAAAGAAGAACATCCAAAGGTAATCTGACGCGTGGAATGCAAATTTAGCGGTTAAAACCTCTTACCTGGCACCGTGAAGATGACTGGATAAGGTGGCCGTGAATCGTGGGCGAATGAGCTAAGCTGGAGCGGTCGCGCGGCGTCCAACGTCGTTTGCCAATTGAAAATCAACGATATGTTGGCTCGTACCTCCCCCCGTTTATTTAAATAAACCAGGCACGTGTGGGGCTTCAATTCGGTGGGTGGCGCATTAAATACGTGGCTTAAATACACCGCACGTTGTGGTCACGTCAAAATGTTTCGATCCGCGTGCGACCGCCATTTGCGGGGTCATCTTGCAAATCGCATCCACCGTTGCGGAAGGATACAGGGAAGTTTCCGCCGTTTCGGGGCGCGTCGCGGAAGGAAAACTCGAAGCCTTCCGTAAAAGAATCCCGCATCGCGGACAGATAACGCCAAGGCTTTCGCCATTTTGGGAGTTACTCGCCAATGGATTACGCAAATCAAAAAGTTTCCAACTCTCGCGGGGCTTCGAGAGGATATGGTGAATGTTTCCCGTTGTTTCGGAAGGGTAACTTGAAAGTTTCCATGGTTGTGGGCGGCTTCTTTGAATCGTTCCGGAAAGGCCTAAGCTTTTGGCATTTCGGCAAGTTGGTACGAACCTTTTCGCGGTTTCGGGAGAAAAAGGCGAACGGTTTCCGCAAAGGACGTGAATGCTTAAATTCCTTCGGCAGACCTTTTCGGGATGCTACCGCGAAGGCCTCCGAAATTGCGGAGAGCTCTCGCCAATAGCTTCCGCCGTTTCGGAACGAAAATGTTGAAGGCTTCCGCAACATTTTCTCCGTGAGCTTCGGAACGAAAACTTGAAGGCTTCCGCAGTTGCGGAAGGATTTGACGGATGTCTTCCGCAAGTTTCGGGTGGAGAAGCTCGAAGGATTCCACAATTTCAAAGAAAAAATCTAAGTCTTTTGCCAAAGTTTCGGGAGATTTGACGAATGGCGCTCGCCGTTTTGAACGGAAAGAATGAATGCCTCCGTGAATGCGGAAATTTTTGACGAATAGCTCCGTCGTTCCGGAAAGAATTACCCAACGGCTCCCGTAGCTTTCCAACAAAAACTGCTAAGTCTCCTCATAGTTTCGGAAAGAATTCGTGAATTCCTCCGCAGTTTCGGGAAGCTCACGCGAGTGATCTCCGCAGGTTTCAGGCATTTCCCTTAAATTGTTCCGCAACCTTTTGGGAAAATGTTTCAAGTTCTTTTCGAGAGGATTAGACAAACAACTCCCGCCGTTTCGGGGAAAAGCTTTGAAAGCTTCCGCGGTTGCAGAAGGTTTGAACAAGGAATTCCGCCGTTTCGGGAAGGATTGCCCAATGGTTTCCGCGACCTTCCAATCGAAACTTCTAAGTCTTCTATCGGGAGCTTAAACAAATGCTTTCGCCACTGCAGGGATTTATCAAATCATTCTGCAACCTTTCAGGAAGACTTCATAAAAAAGACTTATGTTGAGAAACAAAATTTTCTGTTGAAAACAAATATAACAGCTGGGATGGCTTCTTAAGGGAAACTTTCTACAAAAATGAAAGGAGGGGCCCCAATATGTACAAATGTTTTTTTGGGGGGGTTGCTGCAACAACATGTCTGTAGGATTTCTTTTTGGTTTAATGGCATGGTTACAAGTTGATTTTGTGCAAGACTAGCTGCTTATATTGGAAAACTAGTTAACTAGTCTTGTGGACTCTCTTCGTAGTTACCATGATTAATTATTGTAATTTTGCTAGTTAGGACTTATTTACATGTAATTAGATATTATTAATAAATTTGGATTGATAATCAATGGCTATTTTTTAAACAATTGGATTTTTGATAAGTGTCGTCATTAGCGCACTAAGTGTCGTTAAGTGTCGTAATTAACACCTTAATTACTAGTTAACTATGATTAAGAATAATTAGCCTTTAGAAGTGGTTATAATATATGATATGGATTGGATTGAAGGTTTGATGATGTTATATGATTTTAATAATCATTTCCATCCCTTATATCATATGTTGGATGTGTTAATAAATTTGTATTAAATTATTGTTAATTATTGGATTTTGTATCGCAATTAATTTTGGAAAAATATAAATTAAATGTTTATAGTTTATCTGCTACACTAAAAATCAATTAATTACCCTCAGAGAGATAATAATATGTCCCTGGTACCCTTTGATATCCCCAGGGAACATTACAGGTGGTATCATAGCTATGGTTCCAACTCTGCGGCTATTGGGCCTGTTACGTACTCTTAATTTTATGTTTATGTGGATTGAGAATTTATAAATGTGCTTTGTGAAATAATTTTAACCTCCCTTATGTTAATGGAAGAATAATAAGCCTCACTTCAAAGATAATTTTGTTGTATGCTTTAGAATTAATTAATATTTCATATTTATTGTTCAATAGATTGATTGGTAAGTACTATGTGGTGCATATCTAATAATCGAGTAGATTGATTGGTTGATGCATGTTCACCATGCATTGCCTCTTTTATTGTTCAGTGATTTGACTGGTCGATGCTTGTGCATTGCCTCTTTTACTGCTTCAGTGATTTTATTGGTCAATGCTTATGCATTTCCTCTTTTACTATTCAGTGACTTGATTGGTTGATGCTTGTGCATTACCTCTTTTACTGTTCAGTGACTTGATTGGTCGATGCTTATTCATCGTGCACTGCCTCTTTTACTGCTCATTGAATTGTTAATATTGAAATTTTTCTTGCAGTGTGATTTATTTAGTGGTACATTATGATTATTAATTGATAAGTAAATAATTTTCATTATAATAGTATGTACTATGTACCATTATCAGTATTAATTTAATGATAAGTTATTAAGATGATATAGTTTTATTATTATTAAATATTAATATTATTTATTAAGTGGCATTTATATCCTATATGGATTTTGGAGTTTCTATTGATGGTATTATTTTATAGGATTATCTATGCCAGTTGGATGGCTTTGGTTATATTGATGAGTAACTCCTTGTCTATTTTAGGAAAATAGGCCACCTGTCTTAATAATGGTTCCATTTTCCTTTTTTTTTCAATATATGTGAGTTACTCCTTGTATATTTTTGGAGGAAGTGGGCCACTTGTCATTAATGATTCATATTATCTTCTATTTTATTTATGGAGATGTAACTTCTTGTCTATTTTTGGAAGAAATTAGCCACTTGTCCTTAATGGTTCATATTCTCTTTTATTTTATTTATGGAGATGTAACTCCTTGTTTGTTTTTTGAGGAAATGAGCCACTTGCCCTTAATGGTTCACATTCCCTTTCATTTTATTTATTTTTCTTATGGGGATGTAACTCCTTGTCTATTCTTGGAGGAAATGCGCCACTTGTCTTTAATGGTTCATATTCTCTTAATTTTATTTATTTTATTTTATGTGTGTAAGTAGGTAGTATAGTAGTGTATGATAATGTTATATATATGTGTGTGGGTGTGTGTGACATAAATTTAAATATGCATAACATAGTATGTGGTGTAAGATAGATGAGGGGTATATGATATTGAATATAGCATAATATAAATGTTATATATATATATATATATATATATATATGTGCATGTTTTTATATACTATAATATGTAATTTAAAATATGCAATAATTATTATTATTATGTGTATATGATATTGTGTATATACTATATGTATCACTGTGAGCGTATGTAATGAAGTAAGTGTAAAGTATTTGGAAGTGTTTGGACGTGTTTGGAAGTATTTGGAAGTGTTTTGAGGTATTTGAGAAAATTCAAAACTGTTTGAAAATATTTGGGACTATTTGGAAGTTTTTGGAAGTATTAGGAAGTATAGTGTGATAAGAAGTACTATGTTAATAAATATGTTATAACGAGTACCTAATATGATATCATTGGATTAAGTAATTATACCTCTATACTTGTATGGATATTATGGTATAACATAATAATTACATGGGTGTATAAAATATAATATATATAGGTTATATGACTAATATGTTGTGTATATATGATTAATAATAATATGATTTATGATTGAAGAATTATAATATGTATGTAGACAAATGGGCTTATGTATAGAAATAATACATAGTAATAGTAAGTATGGTGTATGGTATGAGTGTATGATGGTGTGTTGTATAGCTATTAATTATTATTTTTTATTAGAAGATTTTGGTGGTAGGATGTTTGGTTGTTGAGGTGACTATGTATTTACTTTGGTTGATAGTATAAGTAGTGTGCCACATGTAAATAATTAGTAATGTAATGTATGGTTAGTATATGGGGATTAGATGAGATTTCCGTCAAAGTATGTATAACATTGTTATTGATGGAGTATGTATGCAGGCAAGATGTATGATTGTGTATGTGTTGAGTGTTTACATGAGTGTAGTATTAGTAGTGTTTGTGTGATGATGTTGGTTGTATACATGTATTATTAATATATGGATATTATATATATCTTCATGTTCTAATAATTATATATAATGTTATGATAATAATAACTATTCGATATGATTTCTATGGTCGATGTATGATGTTTCAATTTTTGATGTATGTTGTTTGATACTATTGGTTGTTAATGATTGGCGTTCAATGATTAATGGTTGATACATGTATTATATTGTCATTATTGCATGCAAGGCTATTATTGGTCGCTCTTGGTTGTCATGGTGATTGATGGGTGATCGAGGTATGATTAATGTAAGTACTGTTATATTTGTTTGTTGTTGATTGTTGATTGGTTTTCATTGATTGATATTGATGATCGATGTATGGTTGATGTATTATGATTGATGTATTCCGATGGATGTACTTCGATTGATGTATTCTAACTGATGTATTCTGGTTGATGTATTACATTCGATGTATTATGGTTGATGTATTTTGTTTCTCGTTGATGTATTCTAATTGATGTGTTCTGGTTGATGTGTTCTAGTTGAGGTATTTTGGTTGATGTATTCTTGTTGATGTATTATATTTGATGTATTCTCGTTGATGTATTTTGCTTCTCGTTGATGTATTCTGATGTGTTTGGGTTGATGTGCTCTGGTTGATGTGTTTTGGTTGATGTATTCTAGTTGATGTACTATGATTGATGTTTGGATGGTCAGTTGATGCATGTATGATTGTCATTGGTTTATATTTGTGTATGATTGATATATGATCGACATATGATTGATATATGGTTTAGGTATTATGAATTGATGTATTTTGGAACGACATATGTATGACTAATGTATGAATGATATTGGTTGATGTTACTAGTTGATACTAATTACTATTAGTTGATGTATAGAAGAGTTATGCTTTGTGTGGAGATGAAAGGTATTATGTTTAACTATTAGTCATTATGGCCCTTTTTGGTTTCTTAGTTAGATTGAAATTGTTGCATATAAGTTCGCTTACCTATTACATTAAGTGCATAAAATGTTCAGGTGATCTTTGCAATCTTTGATAGAAAAATATCTTTGTGATATTTATCTTTGCGATCTTCATTAGAAAGGTATCTTTGTGATCTTTGTTGAAAGGTATTTTGGTGGTATCTTGGTGACATTTCATGTGTAGGTATCCTGGTAATATCATGGCGGTATTTTGTATGTCTTATTGAAAAGTATGTACTAACTCTGTGACTGAATAAAGTATGATTCAGGTACCTCTGTTGAATATGTACTTCATGTATCATTCATTATATATATCCAATACTAATACAAGTATCCTTGTTAGAAAAATATCCTTGTGATCTTTGTTGAAATTATATTGTTAGAGTATCCTTATGGTATATCAAATACCTTTGTTGAAAGGAATCTTTGTGAAGTATCATGGTAATGTCATTTATCCTTGTAGGGAAAGTATTTGGGTGATAAATCATGTAAAAGCATCTTGGTAATGCATCTCATGTCATTGATTGATTATAATGCATTTCATATATTTTAGATGTATTTCATGCATCTTGTTTATAGATCATATGCATGGTACATTTCATGTATATGTAGGTAAAGTATATGCATTTCATGTGATTGATTGATTGGAATGCAGTTCATGAAGAAAGAGTACACACTTGATGCACTTCGTGAGATTGAATCGTATACTTGATGCACTTCATGAAATTGATTGATACACCTAATGCATTTCGTATGATTGAAATTGATTAGAATAAGACTCCGGTAGATGCATTGCAAGTATTTTGTTGAAGAAGTATCTATATCTCATGTACCTTGTATATAATGATGTATTTAATGTGATTTATTTCATGTATATTGGAGATTCATTTTATGTATATAGATGAACAATATATATATATATATATATATATATATATGCGCGTGTGTGTGTGTGTGTGTGTGTGTGTGTGTGTGTTGCTAACTGTGTGTTTGTTGGAATGTGAAAAGTATTTTTATATCATGTATCACATATTTTTATATACATGATGTTAATCATATAAGTGATTGAAATATGATTTTCAGGTGGATGTATCTTTGTGGAAGGTTGAAGGCCTTATAAAGAGGATTGAAGACCCTGTGATAGGCATTGAAGATCGACCCCTTCTTCCATGAGCCCACTCTACTAGTCCCGATTCTACCATGGGAAGTGGATTAGATTGATAGGAAATTAGGTGGTAGTGGGAAGTATTGTAGTTAGAAATATGTTATCTTTCTGAGGCATGTATGGGAAATTCTGTGAGAGTTTGAAAGATATTATATTTCTGAGGCATGTATGGGCATGTGTTTTATCCTTTTGTAAAGGCATGTATGGAACATGCATCGAGGAAGATGCATGGTTTAAGGGGAGGGGGATGTAATACCATCTGGTTTATCCCTGGACATGTTATTGTTATTTTGATGTTGTTAAATTATGGCATGAGGTGCCAAACCTATTGTTTTCACATTATTATTATTATGCTATATTATTAATAATTAATAAGATAAAAACAATCAGACAACCGATGCCATGAAAGAGAGCATGAGGAACCCTGATGGTATGAGAAAGGGGTTGTGGAAAAGTGTCTACCTATGTGTGTTGAGCTTATGTTGATGGTGTATACCCTTCTTATGTACCTGATGGACCCTCTTGGTTATGTACCTTGATGTGTCATGTCACTCCTTGGTTTTATTTACCTTGAGATAATTTTTTTTTATTGAGGATTGGAGTCCCTCTCTCACCTAGTGCGCCCTCATGAGTTGGATTAGTGTGTCTCTTGGTGTGGCAACCTTATGTCTAACTCTATTTTACTATTCTAGGAATGTATCTCTCATGCCTGTGTCCCTCTCTCTCCCAATTTGAATTTCTCATGAAGGAATTCAATTTGCTTGTGTTTGCTAGTCACACTTGTGTTTTGGTTCATGATTTTACTCTTATACTTCTGTTTGGCACTTGTGGTTTGATTTTTTTGATCTTGGTATGAGATACTTGTTGTTCATTACACCCTTGTTGAGCATATTCCCAAGCTGAGTTAGTATGGAGCCAATGGTGTATGTCCTGGAATTGCCTATGTAGATCATGGATTGGCAACAGGGGCTAGGTCCAATTCCATTGGATTTGAGGTTGGAAAGAGCTGTGTATTTCCTATGGAGATCATCGTTTGGCAGTAGGGTTTATGTCCACTTCCTTGTATTTAAGGTTGTCTTGGAGCCACTGGAATTTCCCTGGAGTGGAAGTAGAGGCCACACTTTCCATTGGGTTGTGGTTGGACTGACTTATTGAGAGAATTGTTGGTTGAGTGAGCTCTTGCTCATGGAATCATGGTTCCATCTAGTGGGTGACCATTGCAAAGTGATGTTTGGCTTGCATTGTGTCTATGGCTAGGTGGAACGTGGTACGGTCGATTATGGTTATGCATTTGGGAAATATAAGTGCTTTATCTCATGTTTATTTAATTTATTTTCCTCTAATATTATTTATTTATGGATTCACATAAAATGTTTAATGAAATGTATGAGCTATTTTTGGAATAAATTTCTCATGGAATTCAATCTATTTATGCAAGTAAATTTTGTGAAGGAATTGGAAACTAGTTTTTGGGATTTTGTGCACAAATTGTTTGAGGAAATGATTATTTGGAACCTATGCTACAGAAC
The DNA here is from genome assembly GCA_027924585.1 of Larix kaempferi. NCBI lineage: Eukaryota > Viridiplantae > Streptophyta > Pinopsida > Pinales > Pinaceae > Larix > Larix kaempferi. The sequence continues at coordinate 14,002,844 of BSBM01000406.1, read as the reverse complement.
TGATATTTCTTCCCCTTTTCATTATATAATGTCTATTGTGATTGTATAGTATCCTCGAAATTTTTTAAGACACTTCTCTTTGATGCTTCTACCTTTTATTCGAAAACTAGTTCTTCGATTGGATTGTTTTGCATAGTTTGGAGTCTTGGAACATGAAGTGTTTGTAAAAAGGCCTGAGTGTTCTTTTTATGCTTATGTATGATAATAAAATTGAAATTTGTGTGAGCGTGTGAGGGTAAATCTTCTTGATAGTGTTTTTGAAATGTCTACCAAAATTCTAGATCAATTTCCAATTTCTAGCTCCTTCAATGGAATTGTTTTGAGTAGATTTGTGACTTTGCATATGAAGTGTTTGACAAAATTTTAGAATGATATATAATCATTTTATGACTTATAAAAAAATTTATTTATATTTGGAATGGTATTTGACTTATTATATGAGCTATGGACTTAATTATTCTAGCAATTCCTAGAATTACTAGTCAATTCATATGAGTAGAATTAGCTAGTTTTGTGAATTATTTAATGGACCGTATATTGGAAGAAATCTACAGAAATATGATTGTAGGTTTCCCTTGATACAATTTATATGAGCTAAATTATTCATATATTTCTCTTTATTTTTCATTTGTAAAGTTAAATTGGAAACTAGGTACATTACGGTGGAAATTGATAACTAGTTGTGGATTGAAATCTATATTTTTGTAAAAACGGATTGCTACAGTCATGTGTGTTATAGGTCAAATCTGCACTTCTCCATCCGTGATCACCTTGAGCTGACGATCACACAAAAGGACAACTTGTATTGAAGAGAATGATGACCTCAGATGAGACTTTGACCTGACTCACCTCTCTGCAAGCTGACAAAACCCTAAAAAACATCATATTTTGGCATGGGCGCTACTCCTCTTAAGAAAACCAGTACATATGCCCTACTCCATTGTGCAATAGTAGTGCACACCTCCTGATGAGTTCTACTCCTCTTCAATAGACTAGCGCACAACATTCAAAAAGTGGAAAACGCTAGTATTTAATGTTGTAGTCACGCCCTGGGCGCTACTCCACTGTGAAATAGTAGCGTACATATGAAAATATGATCAAAAAAATATTAATTTGATGAATGGGATTAGTTGCAGTTGGTTTCCCAACCTCCCCAACTTCCCCTGCAACCACCTCTCGACTTGAACTTCCTACCTTGTCCTATAAATACAAGGAGGATTCAAGAGAGGGGTTGGACATTGAGACATGAGAGCCATAGACAAACTCTTTAATATGAAAAACTTGTGTTGAAGGAGGTTATGCTCGAAGATTTCAAGCCAGAGAAGAGTAGGAGCCTAGGATCAGGTTGCATGAGCATGCTGCAAAGTCAGGTATACTTTGTATCATTCATATGTTTTTGACAATAAAAGGTTGAAACATCTTTCTCGTCCCAAATCAAGTGCTTATTGGATTATGTATTTGTTTGGATCAATGTTGGTTAATGCTTGATGTTTGAATTACTATTCAATTCCATCATTATTATACTGGCCAAGATACGCTGAGAAAGGTCTTTGTGTTGCAGGTTTATCAAACGGGAGATTGAGTTGAGGATCGAACGCAAGGTTGGACAAAAGCTAGGATCAAACTTCGTTCACAAGGTATGTCCTCAAGGTCTCTAATCTATTTCCCTTTATAAACGCTTCTGTAATGCAATTAGTATGTTTACCTGTCACCCCCTTAAGTTGATAGTGTCCATTTCCTCACTATAGGGTAATATTTCCCACCAACAGACTGGCGACTCCGCTGGGGAGGTTGTTTTTCTACTCTAGAAAACCCTTCTTGATTGTCTTTCTAGTACCTCTTAACCCTTTTTAATCTTCTCAGAAGCCCTGTAGGTTGTCCCTACTTGCTTCCCTTTACTTGACTCAGTCTTTTTACACCTCTGCAAAGTTAATTTTTGACCCTTTAAGACCTGTGTTCTACCCTACTGTACATACAGTAGCGCCCATGCACTAGTTTTCCTCTGTATAGTAGCGCCCACATCCCCAAGTGCGCTAGTTTTCCTACTACACAGTAGGGCACATTCCTGTAACTCTCTGTTTGAGGTAAGCTTGAGTTTTCTGCCTATTTGGGTGGGTTTCTAACTTTGTTTTTGGCCTTCTTGACTGGTCTTTGAGGTCTGTAACCCTTCTTTGAGTCTCATTAGCCTCTTTTGGGTCCTTTAGGTCATTTTTTTGGTCGCTTGTTTACTTTTGAAGTGTTTGGTTCATTTGTAACTCTTTTTGTAGACTAGGCTTTGTTCCTTAGTGAACACAATTGCTCATCTATACCCTGATAGTGCGTTGCTGACCTACAAACCTTTGCACTTAGCATTTGTTGTTTGCTGCAACACTTGCTTGCTCTTTGAGTATCTCATCCTTTGTTTTAGGGTTTGATCCATCTTTTGGAGCCTTTGGGGTGTCTTCCAAAACGTTTTGAGTCCCAACATTTCTTGACTTCGCTGTATTTTCCCAGTATCAAGTGAGTTTGAAGTGCTTTAGTTTGCTTTATCTTTCAGTCTTTGTGTTATTAAGGTTGTCTGTAGTTCGTTTGCCTACCTATTGCTTGGCATAGTGGTCTTGTTAGGGTTTGGTGCTTTGGAGCTTTCTTTTAAGATTGATTTCAAGTTCTAAGCATCTTTCCTCTTTGTTTTCTTCCCACTTTGTTTCCAAGTTTGAGAGATTTTTCTTTTGAAAAAACTTGTAGGACAAGTCTTTGTCGAACCATTGTTTTGACAGTTGTGAATTTTAGAGTTATCTTTCCATTACTTACACATCTCTTATACGTCTTATTTGATTCTACTTTCAAGTTCTTTTTTGTTCATATATAAGAGAAATGAAAAATAAGTTTGGTTGCTCATAATAGTAAGGCTTATAATCTTTGCAAAATGGCATAGTTTATTTTGTTAAGAATTAGAAAAGAAAAAAAAAGAAAAAAGAAAAAAAGCTTTGTTTAGGTTTGCTTTCTCTTTACTTTGGAAAGAATATTAAACGAAAAATAAAAAAGTCCTTTTGTTGTTGAAAGTTGTTTCATTTCATGCACTTTACTTTTTGTTGCAACCACATCACACAATGCACTGCCCCATTGAGTAAAAAGTAACCTTAAAAAGAATCTTAATAAAATCAATTAGAAACAATTTTCTTTCTAGGGATACACGACACCAACAAGTCTAGGCTAGAGTTTCGAGCTTAAAACCCCTTTAACTGCTTGAAGCTTGTTTCATTACTCAAAAATCGTAGTGTGAATGTCATATAGGTAAACCCATATATATCACATATTCCTGGGAAACTCTACTGAAACCAAAGCCAAGCACAAGGCTGTGGAAGATCGGAATCATTGAGGATACCTCCCTCACGTTCCTTTTGACCATAAACCAGGGTCGATTTGCGTACGGGGATCCATCTGGATTTCGGGCTTTGTTACCCTGCCCATGCATTTTGATCAGGTTGACGACTGTCCCCCCAGGATATTTCGTATGTATGGTAGCCTTAGTATCTGACCATAGGATCATACACAGGTGACAACAGAGGGTATATCTGCTATACCTAGGACAGACGTGGGAGGAAATCCCTTGCAGGTCTTTGGGAGGGCGGTTGGGTGATTCCAGCACTTCACCTTTAGTCATTGTATTGTGGACCCTGGGTAACTGTTCTTCATCCTTCGTTGATCTGTTCTGGGCTCTCATCATCCCAGACTCTTCTCCGGAAGGAATCTTGTTTGATTGGTTTGAATACTTAAGATTTTTTTTAGTGGTGTGCTGTTTGCCCCTTAGTCTTAGTGGCCACCACTACGTTTTTGCGTAGTTTTTATTTTTATATATAATTGTGGAAGACCAACAACTTCGTAGGTCTAGGAGGTTGAAAAACCTTCTCCCATTTAGAGTGGAACCACTACCACCACCCGGGTGACAGAGGGTAGACTCTAGTGTTCCTTTGGAAACTACTAATGAAATAGAGGTTCCTGAGGAACCACAACCTGCAACAAAAAGACCTGAAATAGAGGTTCCTGAGGAACCACAACCGGGGACTCCAGATCAGCAAGCTTTTAATACAGTTGAGATTGAGGATCTTACTTCTGGTGAGTTCAGTACTCCATTTAATTCTCCTCTTACTAATATTAACAATCTTCTTTTGTTACCCATTGGTTTCCAACAACCTGATTATAGTGCATATTTGTTCACACCTGGGAATTTTATGACTAATACAGGAGGTGAAAAGGGAGTTCCACAGACTCCCACAATAGGTATGAATACAAATACTGTAAATCCTCCTCCCACTGCTACACAGAGTTCGGCACAGCCAACTTCTGTTTCGACTCCGTCCTTTAGCTTTAATGTCGATACCTTAGGCATGCCGAGTTCAACAACTGTGGCATCCGCCTCTACACTCACTTTTGGACCCAGTAGTACAGTGAATCTTGTTCCACCTCCTGCAACTCAACAGCGATATCCTACACCTAGTATTTGGATTTCCACACCAAATGTAGGGCCAAACGCCTCTGCAACTGTGCCCATCATGAGTACCATGACTGCACCGTCCACCACGATTACCCCTGGTTTTAATGCCTTTGCAGGTTACAATACCAACCAAGTTAATGTACCTGCAGGAAATACCCCTTTTTCTTTGTTTTCTGGAGGAGGGGGTAACATCCTTAATCAACAATATGGCGGGGTTAACACCCAGCCTCAGTGGAAAAATGTTCAGAGTACTAACCCACTTTCATTTGGATGGGGGAATTTTAACAACACTTTCACACAACAGCAAGTGGCCACTGGAAACCCCTACCAGCAAGTGGCTGGGGGAAACCCCTACCAGCAGATGGCTGGGGGCAACCCCTACCAGCTGTTTATGGGTCAAACTATAGGTGGTTCCCCCTTTATGACCCCATCTTATCAAATGCCATCTTGCAGACCTCGTTTACCATTTCTGGCAACTATGAACTTGCTAGACCTTTCCAAGTTAACAAATGATCCGGTATGCCATAACGCGACTTGGCCACCAGTTCCTACTAAGTTACCTTCAGACATTCCAAAATTTGAAGGCAAAACCAGTGAAGACCCTGGTGATCATGTCACCACTTTCCATTTATGGTGTTCTTCGACCGTATTGAATGAAGATTCCGTTAGGTTGAGACTTTTCAGAAGAACCTTAACCGATGCTGCAGCTAAATGGTACATTGATTTACCTGCAACTACGTTTTTTAACTTTCGGGATCTCGCGACTGTTTTTCTGAACCACTTCCAGCTTCCTATTTGGTACGATGCCGGGACAGATCTTTTGTATACATTTAGACAGAATAAGGCCACTCACCTATCTGATCACATTCAGGAGTTGCGAAGACGGAAGAGGCTCATTAAGGCCAATATACCTCCAGAATTCCTTCTTGAGTGGTACTTGAAATCACTCCTCCCTTATATTTCTAAGGAAGTAGCTACTTCTGGAGTGTCTATAGAGGAAGAAGCCATCTTACGAACTCAGCAGCTAGACCTCGTTTATGCACAATCTGGGTTACTTTATGAGATCATACCAGACACACTGCAATCAAACATTGATCTTGGTAGACCTAAACCTGGAACACATGCTGACGGCATAGTGGGTTCAGTAGACTCTACAGCTTTTGAAGCATTGAACAAGCAGGTTCATGCCTTATCCGTCAACCAATCGACTACAGAAGTAACCTCCATCACAACCTATCCTTCTACTTCTGAATCTGTGAACCAGGTTTAGAACAATCAAAAGGGCCCTCGGCAGCCCAACAACAAAAAGAAGGGCAAGAAAGGAGAGGGGAACCAGCAAAAGCCCAAGAACAAAGAGAATGTCGAGGAGGGTAAGAAAGAGAAGAAGAATGTTAAGTTCCCTTGTAAGCTTTGCAAGCAGGAACACCTTACTCACCAATTCCCTCCACTCAAAGAATCCCAGATGCTGCTTCAAGAAAAGAAACCTTCTGTACTTAAAGATCCATTTCCTAAGGGGCAGGGTTCAGCTTCTGGCACCTCCAAAACTGGGGGCACTACTCATGCTTCAGTTGATCAAACTTTCATTAATATGGTTAGCGTGGATGCACTTTTTCAAACGCGAGCAAGAAATTATACCCCAGATGTGCAGAACAAGGATAAGGAGATTCTTGAATCTTCCATTCCTCTCCCCATCCCAGTGGATCCGCTGCCCAAGATCCTGAAAGGTGTCTTGAAATGGGAATCGCACAATCCCAACTCACGAGCTATTTCCAACTACAATGTGGTTGAAGATCTAGCCCAGACCCCCTGTGCTATGTCCACCTTACAAGTTTTGCAAAGTTTTCCATTACAACGAAACACACTTTTGGCAGCGATTGGAAGTATGGAATCATCCAACATGACTGCACGCTTTGATATGTATGATATCAAATATCAGTTGCTGTACCACGTTTCCCTACAGATTGAAGTGGTCCATGGTCCTATGACCATTAGACGGGCTATCGTAGATGAGGGCGTGTCGACATGCGTGATGTCCATTTCTTGCTGGAAAGCTTTAGGCTCTCCCGAGCTAGCCCCCTCTAACACACTGCTTACTTCCTTCGATGGAAGGACTTTCCGTCCACATGGAGTTCTACCATCATTTGAAATTACACTTTTCGGTAAGACAGTTGCTGTAGAGATCAAATTTTTGGACGCTCCACTTGATTACAATATTTTATTAGGCTGGAGCTAGACGTATGCCATGCAATCCATTGCATCGGCAGTTTTCCGAGTTGTTATGTTCCCTCACGAAAGCAAGATCATCACGGTCGATCAACTTTCGTTCTCTCGGAAAAACAACTAGACTTCATCGAATACCACGATTCCTTTAGTTGATCAATCTGCCCCAATAAGCGAGAGTTTAGGAGCAGGGCTTTACGGGTCATTAATAGGCATTTTCGACCTACCCTCCCCTGTTCTTTTTATGCATTCTGATGTAGGTACTTCTATTGAAACTTTCACGGTTTCTCTTAAGACTGATCCGTGGATCCTTCCTACTGTATCAGAACCTTCAATGCCTTTAACCATTGCAGAAATAGCATACATAGAAGCACAACATGCTACAATGGAACATATCGTGACTCCGCCAGTCTTTGCTGAGTCGGATATGGACTATGCTCCTACATTGTCATTGAATTCTACCCACTCTTTCGACTTTTTAGATACGGTCTTACCGTCTGATGAATCCATTTTGGAAGTCATGATGGTCCTAGACTAGCCATGGGAACATATGCATCACAGGTCTTGCCTGCTTCCAAACCTAGATAGGATAGAGAGAGGAGAATTCTCTATGAGACCCGGTGGATTTGTTGATTTGTCATATTTTCCTTCTACTTCAAGAGCTGTTTACGCTAAAGGGAATATGGCTAATATATCGAGGACAATCCCAATTAACATTTCCACCAAATCCGGGGTCGTGGAAAACATTTTTATTGCTACAGACTGCTCTCCAGAAGAGATAGCTCTGTATACCAAACTTTTTAAAGAATTTCGCGACATATTTTCCTGGTCATATGAGGAGATGCCAGGTATCGATCCAACCATCATTGAGCATGTCATCACTACATACCCTAATGGAAAACCTGTGAGATAGAAGCTCCGTCCTATGAATCCTCAAAAAGTGGCCGTTATTAAGGCGGAAGTTGAAAAATTGCTTAGAGTTGGAATTATCTACCCGATTGACATGACGGAATGGGTTTACAACCCCATTCCAGTTGATAAAAAGAAAGGTACCATTCGAGTTTGTATTGACTTCCGAGATTTGAATAAATCTTTCCCAAAAGATAACTATCCCACTCCATTTATCGACCAGATCATAGATGCATGTGCGAGACACGAGATGTTTTCTTTCATGGATGGATTTTCGAGATAATCAAATCCAAATCAAACCCGAAGACCAACACAAAACAACTTTCATTTTCCCGTGGGGAACCTTTGCATATCGAAAGATGCTGTTTGGCTTAAAAAATGCTGGAGCTATGTTCCAGCGAGCTATGAATTTCACTTTCCACGATATCAAACACATAGTTGAACCTTACTTGGATGATCTCCCGACGCGATCTCGAAAGAGATGGGATCATCCAGCTCATTTGAGACTTGTGTTTGAAAGATGCAGACAATATCAAATTTGTTTGAATCCTAATAAGTGCGTATTCTATGTCGAATCGGGATGTTTACTGGGTTTTATTGTATCCAGTCGTGGTATAAGGGTCGACCCGTTAAAAGTTGAGGCGATTGTAAATCTGCCTCCTCCTCTCACCTTGTGACAACTCCAAAGTCTGCAAGGCATGTCTAATTTCTTGCGACGCTTTATCATAAACTATGCTAAGATCACGAAAGGTTTTATGAGACTACTTAAACAAGATACCTACTTCATGTGGGATGAGGCTACTCAAGCATCATTTGAGGCCTTGAAGAAGGCACTACTTTCATCCCCCTTGTTGAGCCCGCCGGACTATGCAAAAGACTTTCTTTTATATCTGGCAGCGTCTCTTAATACAATTGGCATAGTACTAGTTCAGGAGGACGACACGCTCCAAGAGCATGTTGTTTACTATCTTTCTCGTGCATTGATAGATCCTGAGGTTAAATATTCACATGTTGAGAAGTTAGCACTTGCTGCGGTCTATGCGGTACAGAGGCTTTGTTATTACATACTTTCAGGAACAACTACTGTGATAGAAGAAGTCAATCTGTTTCAGTATGTTCTCACTCGATGAATCATTGGTGGGAAGTACAACAAATGGATTGTAATCTTACAAGATTTCGATTTGATCTTTCAATCGGCCAAGTCGAAGAAATCACTAGTGTTCGCCAAGTTAATCTCAGAATTTCCAAGTGTCTTAGAGCATGTCGAGGAAGAATCATCATTCCCGGATGAGCATATCTTCCTTATTGCTTCCTCTGACCCATGGTATAGGGATATCTTAGTATATCTCTAGACTTTGAGGTGTCCTACCACTTTTTCTAGAGAAGAATGACGCAAACTGAAAAGTCATGAGAAAAACTATCTCATTATCTCAGATACTTTGTATCGACGTGGGATAGATTCCATCTTACAACGTTGTTTGACTTTAGAAGAAGCAAAAGCAGTTTTAAATGATGCTCACAGTGGAGCTTGTGGGGGTCATCTTTCTGGGTTAGCAACAACTCATAAGATACTGCGTGCCGGATATTTTTGGCCCGCAATATTTAAAGATTGCGTGGAAGCGGTGAAACGCTGTCGTCTGTGTCAGTTCTTCACCAAGAAAATGAGGGCACATCCAGCTCCTCTTCATCCTGTGATTACAGCAGGCCCTTTCACAAAATGGGGGGTTGATTACATGACTTGCAATCTAGTTTCGGCTGGAGGACATCATTATATCATCGTTGTCATCGACTACTTTACCAAGTGGGCGGAGGTAATGCCTACTATCAAAGAAGATGGAGAAACTGCCACTTATTTCGTATTTAATCAGATTATTGCAAGGTTCAGCATACCTAAAGAGATTGTGACTGACCATGGTAGTCATTTTCAGAATAGCATGATGACTGATCTATACACAATGTTAGGTTTTCGGTACGAACATTCATATTCATATTATCCACAAGCGAATGGACAAGTCGAGGCAGTTAAAAAAATTTAAAGGTAATACTACAAAGAACTGTCAATGCCAGTCGAAATAACTGGCACATCATGCTATACCCTACTCTTTGGGACTACCGAGCGAATGTAAAGACTGCTACTGAGTTATCTCCCTTTCAGCTTGTGCATGGGATAGAAGAAGTCGTTCCGATTGAATGCAAGATTCCTTCGTTAAAACTGGCTGTTCAATTACTACCAGATACTTCAGCACTGGAAGAACGTTTGTTACATTTAGAGCATTTAGATGAACAGTGCTGCAACACGCTCACAACAAATGAAGTCCATAAGAAACAAGTCAAAGGAAAATATGACAAGTCTGTCAGACCTAGGGTTTTCCTTGAAGGGGGTCTTGTTTTACTTTGGGATCAGGAAAAGGAACCTCTAGGACCTGGCAAGTTCAAGTCCATGTGGCCCAGGCCTTACATAATTTCTAAAGTACTGAAGAAGGGTGCTTACAAGCTAGTAGACTACGAGGGTAATAAGATGCCTGAGCCTAGAAATGGGCTCTACCTGAAGAAGTACTACGCCTAGGTAGTTGTGCTTTTTCTTGTAACATAGATGTATATTTTGTAGAGCTAGTTTTTGTTTGTGTTTTCTTAGTTAACGTTATGTGTGTCTTCATTTCGTGTTTCAGATGTCGAGTGAACATTTCTTAGGATTTTCTGATGGCGCCAATCGCCACACCCGACAGTTGGCTTCAGTAGCTTGGGTCATTTACTCACCAGCTGGCCAACTGGTCTCTTTGGGGGGGTTTGTTTGGGTCCCACTACGAACAATGTAGCTGAGTACAGTGCGGTTATAGAACTTCTCCAAGATGCCCTTATTCACGACATTTCACATTTGGAGGTAAGACTTGATTCGCAGCTAGTTGTATTTCAGTTAACAGGTGTTTACCAGATTAGAGATCCTGTTTTGCTACGACATTTTTTGCGAGTTAGATTATTGGAAAGACAGTTTGATTCTATTATATATCAACACATTCCAAGAAATTTAAATGCATTAGCTGACTCATTTGCAAATTATGTCTTAGATTGGAATTTGTATCATACACTTCCATATACATCATTTCACACATAAAGTTCAAACACATACATATATAAATAACCAATACTGAATATATATCCGATACTTTATAAAAAAATATGAGTTTTGGATCATAATTCTATCACAAGTCATGTCTAAAGTACAAAACTGGGCTCGGTGGCCTAAAAAATATACATAAAGTATCCATCTCCTATGGAGAAGGAGGTGTCTCATCATCATCTACTGCATCCCGATAACATATGACTAACCTAGCTATCTTCCGCAACAACCTAGGCCATGCTGGGGGCACCCCAACTACATCTTCCTGCATATCAATAGGTATCTGATCCATGCGACATGCAGGAACATCATGAGTCAACCGACTCACTTTCCTCTCTATGGTCCCTAACATAGCATCAGCTACAACAACATCAGTTGGCCTCACGAAGATGGTAGGATGTCCCTCGGGATGGACAGGCCCAATATCTGCATATGACACTTGTTTAGTACTTCAAAATTCATTCATAAAAATCAAATACTTGAAAGTTTGAAAAAATTATATATTTCTCAAAATAAAAACATACCAATAGCTCCCCAGGCTCCACCTGGAGGAAGCACCAGCTCTGGATCATGGCGGAAGTCCAATCCAACATACAGAAACTACTTGAATGCGGGCACCAGTCTCTCCCACGACCCCCATAAATCATCAGTATGATAACAAAAGTGGCTTTCGCCACCACCCTGGAGGAGAAAGATGTCACCCCACCGACTCAATTTAGGCTCACGGGGGTTGACTGGAGGTAGAGGCATCCCCCAGCTAAGAGCAGGTACCCTCTCAAAAGGGAAGGTACATAGCATGCTGCCGCATCCAAAGTTCTTCATACTTCCGGATTTGCAACCCGTGAGTTGAAGCTTCATATTTTCCAATAAACCAGTGCACCAGTCGTACACATGTCCCTGCAAGCATTGTGAAGCACCTGCAACAATTAATTAATAAGAATATGTGAAATAGCAGAAATGACAGAACTCAGAATCACTTTTATATTGATCGCAGGCCACTTCGAGGGGGCAACCTCCTTTGAGAAAGCTCAATACAAATAACTTCACAGTGCCTTCAATGACCTCAACACACACTTATATACTAAGTCTATGCCCAATACTATGAGTCAAAACCATGGGACATATAATACTATGGGATGACTTACAAAGCATATGCATCCAATACTATGGGCTAATATAAACTATGGATCAACAAATACTATGGGACGACTTACAAAGCATATGCATCCAACAACAATATACTAACATAGTAAAGAGAAGGGTTGACACGGGTTCCTAACATCCCCTCTCCCTTAGAAAAAGCTTTGTCCTCAAATCTTTGGTTGGAGAAATTGCTGTAGAATCTGAAGAAGTGGTTCCCTGGTAGCATCCTCGGGTTGCATTTTGGGCCACTGATGCCTTTGGAGTGTCAGGGAGGATTTCTTGGAAGGCTGTAGACGAAGAAGAACCCCATCAGCTGCGCGAAAAATGCTCTTAGAACGGTGTTGATCGGCTTGTTGTTTCAGGCGAATTCTGGCCATGTGAAGATTGTCCTGTAGAATGAGAAGAATCTTATCGCGGTTTCGAAGAACCGAGTCAATTTCCTGAACTGGGGAGCTTCTAAGGGTGTATGGAAGAAGAGATGGCGGTGTCTGTCCATAGACTGCGTCATATGGTGTCCTTTAAGATGTGGTATTGTACCACCAGAGCATTGCTAGGAGATCCATAGAAATAGTTGGCCAAAGCTGTGTAGGGATGGGCAAGGGTTTGAGCAATCCCAAAAAGAGTGTCGTTTCACCCTTGTTGACCTGGAAAGTATCACAATCAGCCACCATCTGTTGAATTGTCATTTTAAATCCCTGCCAAAAGAAGTTACATTGTTCCTGGTCATACATTTTGAAGAACCCAGAGTGCCCTGCTGATGAAGAAGCATGGAGTTCATAGAAGAGATAGCCCTGTCGAACATATTGCAACCAATTTGGAACAAGCAGAGAAAGAGCTGTAAGAGAAACTCGGTCATCAATTGTGAGAGAAGGAACATCTTCCACCATATTGTCCTTACCCTTCTTGTAAGTGATCGCATAGGGATAACCCATGAGTTGGATAACCCATTTCAGGTGTGTTGGGGAGGAGACCCATTGTTCCAGAAAATTTTCCAGACTCTGGAGATCAGTCTTGATGCAGAAATAATTCCCTAACAGGTATGGCTGCCACTTCTGTACTGCATGCAAAATAGCCATAAGTTCCTGCTGAAAGGTAGATGCGACTAAATTATTATCAGAAAGGTCTCTTGAAGGTGGAAATCTCATTGGTTCAGCAAAGACACCTACATATCTATCCAAGGAAGTAGTGGAGACCGTTGATGGGTGCATATGAAGGAAATGGAGCTGAGCGATGATACCATGTGAATTCTTCCTAAGGATTTTTTCCAAGCGATGTGAACTGATGATGCAGAGATACCCTAGTTGTAATCCCATTAATTTGTGTTGTGCCCCATTTACTGAAAACTGCATCCAAAGTTTCAAAAAATCCCATAAGATGGGGCCAAGTGTGCATAACCATTGAACGCCCAAAACCACATCACATCCGCCTAAGGACAAGGCAAACATGTCAGAGCGCAGGTTATAATCTCCCATAGAGATACACACATTGTGACACTTCCCCTTGCAAGGTAAGGTGCCCCCATTGGAAACCATGACGTCAAAGTTGGAGCAAGGATGGACAAAACAATCATCCTATTTGGCAATCCGAGGGTCAATGAAGCTATGAGTGCTACCAGAATCAATGAGTATGGTAAGAGGGAGCTTCTTGAAGTATCCCCTGAATCGCATTGTTTGTGGGGTGGTGACACCGGTTACAACATGGAGAGAGAGCTCGGGTGGGTCGTCCTGAGATGGGGTGTCAACAGGCGGATGTTGAATGTTGACCTGATCATCTACTGTATCTGGAGCTTCTTCATCAAGTTCTGAGGAAGGCGTAGAATCCACATCCAAGAGATAGAGCTTTTGTTGAACACATCTATGTCCCCGAGTGAATTTCTCATCACAATTATAACAAATCCCTTTTTCTCGGCGTGCTTGCATCTCTGTTTCAGACAAACGCTTGATAGGAGTTGGTTGCGGGGCAGGCGTGATGGGAGGTCATTGGGAACCCATATTTCTGAAGGGAACAAAGGTGGGTTTGGAGCATTGTTGAGCTGCAATCTTGTCCTCTGCCAACTTAGCCAACCCTAGGACTTCCATCATTGTGTTGGGACAGAAAATTTTGACCTCTGAGCGGATTTCATCCTTGAGACCATTGATAAAACAACTCCTGTAGAATTCATCAGACAATCCTTCTATGTGATTGGCCAGTTTCTCAAATTCTGTCTGATACTCTCTCACTGTGCCAATTTGGTGAAGTTTAGTGAGTGCTCCTATGAAGTCATCAAAAGCACTAGGACCAAATCGTGGCAAAAGGAGTTGGCAAAAATCTGTCCATATTGGCTCAGGATGAGCTTTGATGTACCAACGGTACCATTGAAGGGCTTCTTGTTCCAAATGAAAGGATGCAAGTGGAACTTTCTAGACATCAAAAGTATTATGCAAACTGAAATATTGTTCTACTCGGTATATCCATCTAGTTGGATCAATACCATTGAAGCAAGGAAAATCAAGCTTCTCCCACGAAAATTGCTGGAAGAAGAGAACCTGGTGGCTGCAAAAGATTCTGGCTGTAGGTTATTGTTCATGGCCGAATGCCGAAGATGGAGGCTGAGAAATTTTTCATCTAGATCTTGGAGTTTGGTTTGGATGGCTGCAAGTGCTTCCTCCATGGTTTTTTTTTTTTCTTGGAAATGGATAGAAAAACACAAACAAAAGCTTATTTAGTAAAGGAAGATTTGGATTTGGGAAAAACTCAAATGGGTAATTGGGGTTTGACTAGGTTTTGGACACTTTCTAATGGACAGGGAAGCAAAAAATGGGGATTTCAGAAGCAGGGTGAAAGAATGAGAAAATTTGGTAGAGAGGGACAAAGAAGCAGAATTAGGAAAAGAACACAGTGGCAAAATTTGATGGCATTTGGGTGAAAATTGGAGTTATGGCAAAACCTAAAAATAGACAAATGTGAGATTTCTGGTCTTAGGAAGTGGAATTTGGGATAGGGTCTTCAGGAATGAAATATGCAGAATGGGATTGCAGGGATATCGGTGAATTTTCATGGAAAACAGAGTTGAAACAAGGGAGATATGGCCGAAAAACAGTTTTGTTTTTTTTACAGACTAGAGCAGCTACGACTCGGAAGGGATCTAAAACAGATAGATATGCAATGGCTCAGAAGTGAGGGGAAACAGAGGGATCTGAAATAGCACCGAATGGATTGAAAATGACTAGATCTGGAATGGATTTCAGAATGGATCTGAACGGTTGGATCTGAAACGGCGCAACAGTGATCGACAACAGTTCAGCTGAAAATAGATATGGACCCCAGGTGTGTGGCTTCCTAATAGTTCATGGGTTTCACTCGGCCACCAATGTTGTTTGACGCCTTGCATATTGGGGTAGTACCCCTCACTCCACGGCTCAGGTAAAACTGATAACCGCTTTGCCACAAACGACAGCTCTTGGTTTACCTCACGGGTGGGAACTAGTCAATCAGGCAGGGGTCGTTTCCCTTTCCACTGGCAGGTCCTCTCAATGGGCCAGCTACTTCGGGGTTCCTGTGGTACTCCTCACAATGATTTTTAGGGCTTATTCCCAAGTACTTCCCATAGTTAAGCGGATAGGGATTATTCCCAAATCCGAACCTGCAACAGATGTGAAAAACAATTTGGCAGAAATTCCACCCAACGAGCCCAAGAAAGTGCTCTGATACCAGATGTGAAGCACCTGCAACAATTAATTAATAAGAATATGTGAAATAGCAGAAATGACAGAACTCAGAATCACTTTTATATTGATCGTAGGCCACTTCGAGGGGGCAACCTCCTTTGAGCAAGCTTAATACAAATAACTTCACGGTGCCTTCAATGACCTCAACACACACTTATATACTAAGTCTATGCCCAATACTATGAGTCAAAACCATGGGACATATAATACTACGGGACGACATACAAAGCATATGCGTCCAATACTATGGGCTAATATAAACTATGGATCAACAAATAATACGAGACAACTTACAAAGCATATGCATCCAACAACAATATACTAACATAGTAAAGCGAAGGGTTGACACGGGTTCATAACAAGCATCTAACACCAACATGCATGGAATTCCTCGAAGCTAGGTGTTGTGTGGAACTCCCTGCCATACGATTTATCATACTCACAATAACCTTTAGAGGGAGGCTTTCAATGGTAGAAACAAGGATTTGACTTCCTGATTTCTCAACTCCAGCCACACAGTATGCATTTAAATATTCTTGCACCGATGTTGCACCCACATTGCGAGAAGATTCCTTCAGGTTTACTGCATCTCCTCTCCTGGAGAGTCCAATAATAAAATAGATATCATCGACAGTAAGGTCCAAGGATTGTCCTCGGATAACAAAGGCATTAGTATCTACATCCCAGTATTGAACGAGTCTTCGAAGCAATCTAGTGAGTGCCCTCATGTTCACGGTTCGTAAAACTTTAACGAACCACAACTTCAGAGGGAATGGAGAGTGGCCGGGTCTTGCATTGCCACCCTATCCATATCCTCATGCTCTCTCTCCCTCCAAAAAAGAACCATCCTGCCACAAAAATGTCAAATTTTGGGATCTCGACACTTTTTTCATCATATTCAGGGGTGGGCGCTACTGTATATACCACACACTCACGCATGGGCACTACTGTATGTAGGCAGAGTAGTGCACACCTCGTGGTATTCCCTACTATGCCTACTACAGAGTAGCACACACGCTCTTCATGTTAAGATTCAATATGCTAAGACAGAAAATATCAGCATTACATTTCATTTCACAACAATAGCATATACAGGATCATTGAAGAAACAACAAGCACAACGTAAACACAAAAGACACAGATTTATCCTGGGAAACCCTCATGGGGTAGAAAACCCAGCAAAGCTTCCTCAATATAGATCACCAGCAAATACAAAGATGCAAACCCTAGACATGAGCTCCTCCTCCTCCATAGTAGACCTCTCTCACACAAGTGCGCCACTCACAACTGAATGAATGAATGAGATAAGTGAGGAACATCCTCCTCTACTTATACTTGTTCCCCAACTGACTTTTACACAAGCTAGGTTAGCCCCAACTTAATTACTGGGCTAAACACCCCATTACAACTGACTGGGCCGACCCCTCTAGGGTGGTCTAATAACCCTTTGACCCACATAACACATACAGGGCCGACCCCCACTAGGGAAGTCTAATAACCCAAGTTGCCACAATCTGACGGAGGAATAAACATCTCCGGATATACAATAAGATCTTCACGGAGGAATGAAACATCTACGGAATAATAAAGTACAAATATAATATTCTTAGAAGTTACAATATCTCAACACTCCCCCTTAATGAGAAGGATATTATAACAACATCTGCATGAGCAAGGAGTCATCAACATCATACATGATACATCTATAAATCATTGGGAGTTTTCTCAACATCATCAGTAACTCAACCGGTTACTGGAATATATTCAAGATCTTCAATACTGGAACATCAACATCTTCAGTACGAAATCTTCTGTAGTACTTGAACAGCCACAACAATATCATCATCTGGATCCTCACGATCAACAACATCATCGTCACACAATCATCCACATCATCATCATATGATCATGAGCATCGTTGTCATACGATCATCAGCATCGTCATCATATGATCATTAGCATCGGCGTCATACGATCATCAACATCATCATCATACGATCATCAGCATTGTCATCACACGATCATCAGCATTGTCATCACACGATCATGAGCATCGTCATCATCATCGTCATCACACGATCATCAACATCATCATCATCATCGTCATCACACGATCATCAGCATCGTCATCATCATCGTCATCACACGATCATCAGCATCATCATCATCATCGTCATCACACGATCATTAGCATCGTATACTCTGCAATACACACGATCATATTATAGGATGATCAATCCCGATCTCTTTAGGACATAGGTCCATGGATGATACAATCCTATCATGTACCTTTTGAACCGAGGTCCAGGGACGAGCCAGTCCTATCATGTACCTTTTGAACCAAGGTCCAGGGATGATCCAGTCCTATCATGTACCTTTTGAACCGAGGTCCAGGGACAATCCAGTCCTATCATGTACCTTTTGAACCGAGGTCCAGGGACGATCCAGTCCTATCATTCAATTCTTGGAGACCTCTGTCTATGGCTCAATTCAAGGGATTGAAGTCTGGGGACGATCCAATCCCCACTTGTCCAGTAAGGAATTCATTCTCGGAGACATCTATCTACGGCTCAATTCAAGGGACCGAAGTCCGGGGACGATCCAATCCCCATTCTCAAAGACATCTTGTCTATGGCTCAATTCAAGGGACTAATGTCCGAGGATGATCCAATCCCCACTTTTCCACTAAGGACTTCATTCTCAGAGACATCTGTCTATGGCTCAATTCAAGGGACTGAAGTCTGGGGATGATCCAATCCCCACTTGTCCACTAAGGACTTCATTCTCGGAGACATCTGTCTACGGCTCAATTCAAGGGACCGAAGTCTGGGGATGATACAATCCCCACCTGTCCACCAAGGACTTCATTCTCGAATACATTTGTCTACAGCTCAATTCAAGGGACCGAAGTCCAGGGATGATACAATCCCCACCTGTCCACCAAGGACTTCACTCTCGAAGACATATGTCTATGGATCCTTTTAGAACATGTGTTCAAGGATGATGCAATCTCTCTTTTTTCTCGGAGACATATGTCTACGGATCCTTTTAGAACATCTGTTCAAGGATGATGCAATCCCCTTGTCAACTTAGACCCTGTCTAAGGACCATCCACCAACCTCTCTGTCGGCATCACCAATATAGGTACCCTCATCAATACATGTATACATATCATCAATACAAGTAATACAGGTATCCTCATCATCGACTTTCACTGTCGATGCGAGCAATCTCATCATCAATGTCTACATCACTCCCCCTTTCGAGGAGGGTCCTACCAAGCTTGTCTCAGAAATACTTAAAATTTACTTGAGGTAAGGGTTTGGTTAGTACATCGGTAATTTGTTACAAATTCGAACTTTATTGTTCCTTTTTGCAGCATAGCATGTATATAGAAATGTCAAGTCTTTATGTGCTTTGACTTATCATGGAACACTGGACAACTTTGTTTGTCACATAGGGTCACAGTTGGGTCTATCTCTAAGTCAAACAGTCCTGAAGCCATACTTCTTCACAACTAGCAGAGCAAGCAGCCATATATTTTGCTTGTGTTGAGAGCCACACTAGACAGCTTTTCGCTAAACCACAAGATCATCGCTGATCCCAAACAATAACATCCTCTTGATGTACTATTCCTGTCTAATACACTTTTTTCCCAATCAACATCTGTGTAGCCATCTGAAGTCATGATCTCCAAGATAACATAGATCAAAGTCTATCGTATTCTTTAGGTACCTCATCACATGCTTTGCAACTATCAGGTGAACACATCTAGTTTCCACTAGATACTGATTCAAGCTGTTCATAGCAAGGCATATATCTGGCCTGGTATTCGTTAGATACATCAATGACCCAATATTCTATCTGTGCAGAGTTACATCCACTAACTTTGATGAGTCATCAGCTAACAACTTCAAGTTAGAACCCATGAGAGTGGCCATGGATTCACATTCCAACATATCACTTCTTCTCAATATTTCCACAGCATACTTTCTCGGGATGAGAAAGGTTCCTTCTGAGCCTTGCCATACTTCCAGACCTAGGAAGTAATGCATCATCTGAGATCTTTCATTTTCATTTTTGCAGCCATCTTCTTCTTTCTTTTCATGATCTGTTTGTAAAAATAGATCATCCACATACAATAATAGTATGACAGGTTCATCATTCGTAATGGATCAACTTTACTTTTGGTAAAGCCCAAGATTATCAAGAAACTGTCAATTATCCCTTTGTGACTGAACATCATTCACACTCTGCATTAAGTGACCTTCTGCATATCTATCTGTGCCATCTCTCGTTAGATTGGTCTACTGATATGAGCCTCAATATTATTCGAACTCTGTGGTGAGTTCCTTCTTGCATCCATGTCATCTGTGTATAGAAACCATATTCAACCTTGTAGCAAAGGTTGAGATCCACATCACCCATGGTGATCATTAATATCATCAAATGACTATCGATCCTGAGTACCCATACAGAGCCTGATTCATACTTCTTCTTCAATTACGCCATTAAGAGAATGGTCTTATCTAGCCACTTGGAGCAAACATCTCGTCATGATCCTCTTCCTCTTTCTAAGAGAATCTTCTAGCCACGAGCCTTCTATACTATGTTTGATTTGTAAATCTTCTTGTTGAACATCCATCACTTGTTCGGTGTTCATCATTCTTCATGATCTTTACTACAAATCAAAATTAAGTACATGATTAGTAATACTCCATAATCATCAAATCATGTTGACATGATAACCTATTATGCATACAAATATGATTTTATGCAACAATCTTGACCAATACTTTGGCACAACACTTTTCCATATCCTGTATGCATACAGTGGCTATCTAGATTCCTTCCATCTCTACTAGAACATACTATCGAGAGCATGCACATCTCTCAGCATGTTAGCAAAGAGGTTTCATTCTAGACAATCAACAATGGAATGTTTGTCCAACTTATCAATCATATGCATATTAGTAGTATACTGTTCAATGCTATATGAGTGTTTACACTCAGCATGATATATTCTAGAAATACAAATATGCATACAACCATTACAAGCAATATCATTTACTATTTCAGAGATTCAAATAGAAACTTAAATACTTATCTTTAATGTTTGTGTGGTTGCCTCCCGCTTGATCTTCTATATGTCTTTTGAACTTCTATTCATTCTGTACCACTGTGCATGCTCAAGTGTGCACTAGTGTCATCCTCATGATCTCATACACAAACATACATTCATTAGTATAATCTCAATATTATCAAAACATTATAATTCTAAATAATCTTGAATATATATGGTCATGATCATTCAATACATGGGTATACTAAGATCCTAGCACAAAGTAGGATTCTAACTTGACATAGGAAAACATACCTAGATTAGTATACTTGCTTAGTTATGTCTAACATACCTAAACAATATCTTCTTTGTTC
This sequence comes from Larix kaempferi, assembly GCA_027924585.1. Taxonomy (NCBI): domain Eukaryota; kingdom Viridiplantae; phylum Streptophyta; class Pinopsida; order Pinales; family Pinaceae; genus Larix; species Larix kaempferi. Next base: position 13,981,837 of record BSBM01000406.1, on the reverse strand, counting down.
TCTTCAATGATTTAGAGATCCTGTGCTAGAACCTGCATAACTCATAGGTTAAGCATAATAGAACAAAGTCATACATACCTCGTAAGTAGAACTTCTATGTGATCAAGGATTATGGATGAGTCTTTGTCTTCATTTTGTCATGGTCATGGAACTTGATTTGTCTTTCATGATGTACCTGTATCGTGTTAGCAGACAACATCAACCTCATACAACACCACAGTGCATTAGTACAATCATATAGCCCTAATCAATGAATGTCTTCTATCATTCACATACTTTTACTAGGGTGAGAAGACAATCCTAACATTAATGAAGACAAACATATTATGAACTTAATCAAGAATCAAATTTCAAGACATACCTGTATCTTCTTAAGTCATACCTGTCGAGACTTCTTGTAGTCTTCTTATGTAAAGCCTTCGCCTCATCTCCCCCTGAAACTGGATCTGGAGCTCGATTAGGGTTTGTCAGAGAAACCCTAAAAATTCAAACTTTGACTTTCAAACTTCTGAATGTATGGAAGGATGTGTCTTGCTGATCTGATCAAACTATCATACTTCAATTTTGAAATCTCCAAAATTTGACCCTTAAAAATTGCCTTCGAAACTTCTGGATCTTCTTGACAAGATCCCGAACTAGGGTTTGATGGAGCCCACCCTTCTGTCCAATCAAAAGGTTCAATCCAAAGCTCTAAAATTTTAATTTTCTGAGGAGCTTCTAGCCGTGGTCACAGACTTAAAAAATTTCAACTTTTGCAGAAGCCCTAATTTTCACCTTTCCCATCAAAATCCCGAACTAGGGTTTGATCAAGCCCACTCTTCTGACCAAACAAAAGTTTTGATATTGGTCTCTAAATTTATATTTTGATGAGCATTATTCAGCCATGGAATCCTATTACAATAATTCCAACTTTCTTCGAAACCCTAAATTCCGGAAGCCATGAATGAAGGTGCTTCAAAAATAATTCTGTTTTGACAGAAATATGTACCTGATTGTTTCTACTGTAACACCGAGCTTTTTGATCCACAGGGTATGAAAACTCTTTCTGTGGTAGCCTGAACTATCTTATTTCCATCTCTATAGGTCTTATCTCAATTGGATTCTCTGAGAGAGAGTTATGCCAAGTGTCGCAACGTGACCTATTTATGGGATAAAACAGGAGAGCAAACTTGCACAACGTTCCACGTGTCACTGGTTCAACTTAGGCCTCTGAAAAAGTTTCCTGAGATAGTACAGTCTATGTACTACTTGTTACCTTTTATGAAATTTCATTTGGAGCTTCCTATCCCAAGTTATGAGCTTTTTTTCCTAGGTCACCTGATTATGACTGAGATCTGGAAGAGGCAGAAACCCTAACTTGTACTGATCATAACTCACAAAGTACAATGAATATGAATGTGTACTTTGGATACAAGGTACATGGGGATTTTATATACAACCTATAAAGGTTTTATATCCTAAACCGTCTCCAAAATGGATTTATAGCGAAAGTTCCATGATGACGGGTTTTTGCTATATAAAACCCCAACCTTCAAATTATCGCAAGTGAAGCAAGTGTCGTAAGTGCCATACGTTGCCTTCCTTCAGGTTAGCTCTGATACCATGTTAAGATTCAATATTATAATAAAGAAAATATCAGCATTACATTTCATTTCACAACAATATAATATACAGGATCACTGAAGAAACAACAAGCACAGCATAAACACAAGAGACATAGATTTATCCTAGGAAACCCTCATGGGGTAGAAAACCCGGCAAAGCTTCCTCAATATAGATCACCAACAAATAAAAAGATGAAAAACCTATACATGATCTCCTCCTCCTCCATATAAGACCTCTCTCACACAAGTGCACCACTCACAAGTGAATGAATAAATGAGATAACTGAGGAACATCCTCCTCTACTTATACTTGTTCCCCGACTAACTATTATACAAGCTAGGTCGGCCCCAACTTAATTACTGGGCTAAACACCCGATTACAACTGACTAGGCCGACCCCTCTAGGGTGGTATATTAACCCTTTGACCCACATAACACATACAGGACCGACCCCCACTAGGGAAGTCTAATAATGCAAGCTACCACAATCCGACGGAGGAATAAACATCTCCGGATATACAATAAGATCTTCACGGAGGAATGAAACATCTCCGAAATAATAAAGTACAAATATAATATTCTTAGAAGTTACAATATCTCAACACTTCACATTGTGAACACAGCCTTAAAAGTGATTTTTTGCTCAAAAATTGACAAATGAACAATTGAAATGCAAGTTGAGATGATTTAAACTTACTTGGTGGAGGCTGATTTAAACTTACTTGGTGGAGGCTGAATGATGATTGGTCGCTTGATTTGATCTCCACGGAGGATTGAAATTCAAGGGTTGCTCCCAAATTTTTTTCCCTACAAAACCAAAATGAAATTTGAGTTCTAATTTCGAAATTACATATATGAAATTAATTTTAATTTTTACCCACTTTGGTGAAATGTCTATAGTTTTAAATTCTACCAAAATTGTTTTATTTAATCAATTAATAACTACATGTGGTACTATGCTAATTTCACCCAATGGTTCTCATTTTTTCACTAAAATTTTGTAAGATCAATCCTCTAAGACTAAATTTCTTGATGGTAGACCTTTTTAACTAGCTCATGGTTAGAATTACTTATCATTAAATATTTTTTGTTGCGATCACTAATAATTTTGTTGAAGACCTAGTTTTGGCAGATTATGAGTTGTGATCCTAGAAGCTGTCTTTCAAGTCATTTTAAGCTCTTGTTTGGACTATTTAAACCTAAAAAATATTTCCAAGCAAACTTGTCCTCTTCAAGCTCGTTGAAGGAACTGAAGGCTCATCCACTCAGGTATAGAATTACCCATTTTTCGGGCCTTGGTGGATAATTCACGGAAAAGGTATAATCTAGGTATAATTTTGTATGCGCTAGAAGAGTTCTTCTTCCATTGTTTTATACTTTTTCGGGGGAGGAGACTAACTCTACGAAAAAGGACCTTTCGGAGCCTTTCTTTAGGTTTTCAGGCTCTCTAAATAGGAAAACACCAAGCGAGCATTCACCAACTCGGGCTCGATGTGAAATCCACGAGAGGGTAAATAGAGGACTGTTTAAGTTTTTCAACTCTATAAACAAGAAAACACCGCCGATCATAGACCAATCCAAGCTCTATATAAAATCCACGGATAGGTGTAAAGAGGATTGTTTAAGTTTCTCAGACTCTATAAACAGGAAAACACCGGCGAGCATTAACCTACTTGGGCTTGATATAAAAATCCACGAGTAGGTGTATGGAGTTATTGTTTAAGTTTTTTAGACTCCTTAAAATTGAAAACACTGGCGAGCAGGAATAGATCTCAGCTCGATATTAAAATCCAGAGATCAGTAATATAGATTAATCTTCTATCTCTTCTTCAAACTCTGTAAACAATGAAGAAGGTCCCGAGTCTTCCTCCCATGGGCTCATTAAACTTTCTACATGGTTGGATCTATTGAGTTTTCATTTTTTCTTGGACTCATTAAAACAACAAGAAAGGTATTCTTTTATCTAAAAAGACTAACGGATGAGAAAGACGTATCGTATCTTTAGTGTCAAAGGTAGTTCAGTCAGTTCTATCCTTGAACACAGCACCTACTGAGTCTATCATGTCGGTTGGGTTTAGTTTTTGACCTTAGGATGAACCTGATCTCCGAGTTGTTTACTCCCCCGGTTGTTTATTCTTCCAATAATATGGAGGGTCTGCTAATGTCTCCTAAATTACAGGATTATATCATTTTCCGCATTATGTTGAAAACTGCCTAAGTCACTTTGAGTCGTGCTCACTGTTCAAGGATATACCTTGTGTCGGCCATTCTGCAGTTTACCTTGACCTCGTCTGTCGGCCATCCTAATGTCATTCTTGTTACATATATTACTCCATATCAGCTCATACCAGTTGAGTGTGCCTCATGTTGGATGATGGAGGATGCCTTAAGGCCTCCCTTCCAACGAACTTCTTCCCATCGAAATCAACTCATTTTACTCTGGGAATGAAGTTCAGAGTTTCGGTTAGTACCTTGGAGATTGTAGTCACCAATGGCAATTTTCCTCGCTGTTGAATTATGAGAATACATTAATGTCTCTTATTTGACAAGATCCTCAAGTGTTCGAATCCAAGTCCACTTATTCACACTTTCCAGATCGTACTAGGTACCTTGGGCCCCATTATCATTATCGGTGGAAGCCCTCGCATTTGTTAACGGTTTACATCAATGACCGGTAATCAAATGATACCCCCCATGTTCGACTGTCAACTCATCTATTCACATGGTTAGGATTTGTACCTTGGGTTGTTCTGGATGAAGACCTTGGGATTTTGATGACATCACCTCATTATGTTATCACCCAAGTTGAGCAAGACTGAGCCTCACTTATATTTGTCTCTCCATGAGACATAGATCCAGTTTGTTGTTATGGCTATGATCTCTTAGTTTGACATGGATCCACACTTGTATTTCAAGTGGCCATGCTATATATGCATCTCCTCGTTATGTATCGGAGATCATCTTGTATCACACTGTACATCTATATGATGTCAAGAATGTAATTGCTCGCTAACCTTGATCTTTGTTTTAAGTGTTCTTGTGACTTGGTTCCGTGGTTTCTTGCTCCTCCTCTGGCTTTGGATTATAATGTATTTCAGCCATCGTTTCCCTCTGACCTCACATATTAGGGGGCATCTGTTATAGGTCAAATATTCACTTCTCCATCCATGATCACCTTGAGCTGACGATCACACAAAAGGAAAATTGGATTGAAGAGCATGATGACCTCAGATGAGACTTTGACTGACTCACCTCTCTGTAAGCTGACAAAACCCTAAAAAACATCATATTTTGGCATGGGCGCTACTCCTCTTAAGCAAACCAGTGCATATTCCCTACTCCATTGTGCAATAGTAGTGCAAACCTCCTGATGAGAGCTACTCCTCTTCAATAGACTAGTGCACAACATTCAAAAAGTGGAAAATGCTAGTATTTAATGTTATAGTCACGCCCTGGGCGCTACTCCACTATGAAACAGTAGCACACATCTGAAAATATGATAAAAAAAATATTAATTTGACGAATGGGATTAGTTGCAGTTGGTTTCCCAACCTCCCCAACTTCCCCTGCAACCACCTCTCGACTTGAACTACCTACCTTCTCCTATAAATACAAGGAGGAATTAAGAGATGGGTTGGACATTGAGACATGCGAGCCATAGAGAGACTCTTTTATATGAAAAACTAGTGTTGAAGGAGGTTATGCTTGAAGATTTCAAGCCAGAGAAGAGCAGGAGCCCAGGATCAGGTTGCATGAGCATGCTGCAAAGTTAGGTATACTTTGTATCATTCATATGTTTTTGACAATAAAAGGTTGAAACATATTTCTCGTCCCAAATCAAGTGCTTATTGGATTATGTATTTGTTTGGATCAATGTTGGTTAATGCTTGATGTTTGAATTACTGTTCAATTCCATCATTATTATACTAGCCAAGATACACTGAGAAAGGTCTTTGTGTTGCAGGTTTATCAAATGGGAGATTGAGTTGAGGATCGAATGCAAGGTTGGACAAAAGATAGGATCAAACTTCGTTCACAAGGTATGTCCTCAAGGTCTCTAATATATTTCCCTTTATAAATGCTTCTGTAATGCAATTAGTATGTTTACCTGTCACCCCCTTAAGTTGATAGTGTCCATTTCCTCACTATAGGGTAGTATTTACTGCCAATAATGTGCTCTATTTATAGTATGTTATTGTGTTGTACGTGGATACTTATCATGTGTGATCTTCTAATTATGGATGCATTTCATTTTGGTTCAGTTATTTAGACTCAATTCATTGTGGTGAATGTTAACTAGTTTCATTGGAATTGATGGAAAATATGACCTTATGTGCAATTGGAATGATATGAAAATAAAAATTTAATTGGATGTAGGTGCATGCTTAAATATTTTTTTAATGGTTGTATGATTTATTTTGGATTTAATGGCATGGTTACAAGTTGATTTTATGCAAGACTAGCTACTTATATTGCAAAACTAGTTAACTAGTCTTGTGGGCTCTCTTTCGTAATTACCATGATTAATTATTGTAATTTTGGTAATTAGGACTTATTTACATGTGATTAGATGATATTAAGCCATTAGGATTTATAATCAATGTTTATTTGTTAAGAAATTGTATTTTTGATAAGTGTCATCATTTGTGCACTAAGTGTCGTTAAGTGTCATAATTAACACCTTAATTACTAGTTAATTGTGATTAAGAATAATTAGCCTTTAGAAGTGGTTATAATATATGATATGGATTGGATTGAAGGTTTGATGATGTTAGATGATGTTAAGAATCCTTCCCATCCCTTATATCATATTTTGGATGTGTAATGAATTTATATTAAATTATTGTTAATTATTGGATTTTGTGTCACAATTAATTTTGGAAAAATAGAAATTAAATGTTTATGGTTTATCGGCTGCACTAAAAATCAATTAATTATCCTCATAGAGCTAATGATATGTCCTTGAGATTATTTTATAGCCCTGGTTTACATTACCTAGAGACCTACGGGGGTGATTTTGAACCCCCCTCTTAGATACCTATGGGGGCAGTTTAGAACCCCCTCTTAAAAACATATAAGCGAGGTTTAAAAAACCTCTCGTAGAAACATACAAGGTGGTCGAGAACATACCTCATATAAACATACATATCCTCAGGTTCATTTTAGAGACCCCATCATAAATTCAGATGGGGACGGTTTTGAACCCCCCTCATAGATTCTTATGGGGGAATTTTTGAATCCCCCTCTTAGATACCTATGGGGAAGTTTAGAACTGCCCCATCAATGAAGACCTATGGGGGCCATTTGAACACCCCTCTTAGATACATACAGGAGCAATTTAGAACCCCCTATTAAAAACATACAAAGGAGGGTTAAAACACACCTCGTAGCCACATGCCAGGTGGTTTAGAACCCCCTTAATAGATGTTGGAATATTCTCACCATCATTTTTGTATTTTTCATGCCTTCATGCAATTCTGCATGCATCCAGTCATCTGTATGCAATTGCATGCATATAGTCATCAGTATGGCAGTCTCCCAGCACCTAGTCCTTATTTTGCAGCCCCCAGGAGCTTGGTTCTGCTCAATTTTAGCCCTCCTAGCCACTGATCTGCCCTTGTTTTCATCACTGGAGCACAAGTGTGTATTTTTCCACCCATTTAGGAGTTAGTTCAGTTAGTTGGTTGGTTGATGACTAAGTTCCTTGATTCAAGTGATGATTGATCAATTAACTGAATCAAGCACTTAGATAGGCACCTACTTAGACTAGTTTGATCTCTACTGACTATTGACAGCTCCTCATGCACCCACATTGGAGTCTCCTTCCCTACATCAGTTCCCATGCACTTAGTTAGACTTAGTTAGACTCATTTGACTGACTATCTGACATTTATGACTACTTCCACTGGTTTGGATGATGTCTCCTAATCTATCCAAGCCACACTTTGAGGAGAATTCGAATGACCTTAGAGGAATTCGAATCCATTTGATTGTATTCAGTATTTTTTCATTTTTACAGAGTGCCAGCTTACAGCTGATGTATGATAAAACAATTTTCCTCCATTTTTCGTGTAATGAGTGATTATTGATTCACCATTTGTTCTTCCTATTTCTGCACCACATGAGTGAATTCTAGTGAGGTTTGCTACTGTTGAGTGATCCTATTCCTAAAATATAACATGGTATCGGAGCTGACATCAACTATTCGAATTGCAGCAGCAGCAGTTGAAACAATTCCTTGAGCAGTTGTCTTTCATTGAGCACCAGAAGCCTCTGAGTGTTCATAGAAAATCCTGGTGCTATTACCTTGAATTCACTGGAGAAATCCAATGAGGTCTATCCAGGTGTGAAGGAATTAGTCACATGTGCTCAATGTCCTAAGGCAATGTTCAATTCGAATTGCAGCAGATCTTCTTTTCATAATTCTCATTTTTTTTTGTAGTAAGCTCCCTCTTTCAGCTTCGAATTATTCAGTATCATGGATCTCAAGTTGAATTCATTCAACTACTTAAGGAAAAAATGGACATATTCTTGAAGTCAAAGAGTCTTTCTAAAGTAGTGAATGGCTCTGAAGTTGAGCCCACTAGTGCAGTAGAGAAATCCAAGTACTTAGATAAGCTTGATGAAGCAGTAGGACTGTTGCTACTTAGCATCTATGAAGATTTTCACTTTCATGTTATCGATTTGAAGACTCCAAAGGAGGTTTGGGACAAGCTCGAATCCCTCCTTGGCCAGAATGATGATTTGAAGGGGCATAAGCTAGAAAATGAGCTCATCTCCATGAGCCCAAGCAGTTTCGAGACTATCACTGAGTTTCTCAACAAATTAAAGAACGTGATTTCATAGTTGAAGAGGTATGGGATTGAGAAGGAAGAAAAACAACTCATCCTTTCCATCCTATCGAAGCTAGGACCTGATTATTCAATGTTTTTTTCAACCTTCCAGTCAACAAAGTTGTCCATTCCAAAATGGAAATTCCATTCACTTGAAGACTTCATCCAATCTCTCACACTTGAGGAAGAGAAGCTAGTGCACATGGGAGTGATAAAATCCAAGTTGGATTCATCTCTAGTAGCTACTGATTCAAGGAGAGCGAATGGAAAAGGAAAACAAAAAAATTATGATAGGAATTCGAATGACCAAAAGCAAAAGGAGACTCCCATACAGTCAGATGGAGCCTCAAATCCTAAGAAGGACAAGAACACTCAAAAAGGAAAATCCAAGTGCACATACTGCAATCGAGGATATCACCTTGAAAGTTCATGCATGAAGAAGACCATAGATCTCATGGCTTCACTTCTTGAGAAGAATAATCTTCCAGTACCTACATGTGCTAGGAAGAAAGAGAGTGAACCATATGTATCTGAGAACAAAAATAGATGCCATGGCCTCATGGCAAGTGCATCAACTCAATCCTCCTTCATCATAGATTTAGGAGCATCAAGACACGTGTCTTCCTCCAAGGATCTATTCACTGGATTCGAAGATACTATTGGGCCATCCATCATGTTGGGGAATGATTCTGAGGTCTCTTCTGAAGAAATTGGGAGAATCAAACTAGATCATGGATACTTCTCGGATGTACTCTATGTCCCCACTCTCACTCCTAATCTACTTTCTCTATGGATACTTCCAAGAGGGTGATCTTTTCTCCTAATGGGGTCAAAATTCAAGACACGGTATCAGGATCTACCATTACAAAAGTATTTGCAAATAATAAGTCGAAACTATATGAGTTCTCACGTTTCTTACCTCTCTCAAGGCAATCTTCTCTCTACACTCATGCCAATGAAGAAAGCGGATTGTGGCATGAAATATTTGGGCATCTTAACTATCAATACTTGCAAGACATGCATACAAAGGAGATGGTTGAAGGGTTTTCCAAGATCAAGTTTTCCAAGGGAAACTGTCATGGTTGTTTGATGGGAAAGCATCCTGAGAATAAATTTGAGAAGGGGAATGCAAGGAGAGCCTCTCATCCTCTAGATATCATCCATAGTGATGTTGTTGGGCCATTTCTGGATTTATATCTAAACAAAGAAAGGTATATACTCACCTTTATTGATGATTATTCCATATTCACATGGGTATACTTCCTTATATTCAAGTCAGAAGTATTTGGATTCATTAAAATTTTCAGGTCTTCTGCAGAGATGTTTTTCAGATAGAAGGTGTGTTGGAGAAAACTCCCTATGGCTTGGGGTGAACCACAATAGACAGTTGACTACCAGAAATTAACTCAATTCTCAATACTCTGTTATATAAATGACAATGCTAAGATAATGAAGAATATAACCAACCTCGATCCAAATGTTTGATGTAGATCCCCGTTGGAGCTTTCAATCCGTGCGCTTGAACCTGCAAATTAGTCTTGACAACAATTATACAACAAGCGCATATAATATATAAATGGCATTAACGTCATCAATAGCAATGGTCCATGATATTATAAGTAAATGCAACCTAATGTAATGTAAACAACATTCACAACATTAATGGACGAGAATATGAGTATTTCTATTAATAAATAACAAGAAGTACAATGAGATACAAGCTCTTGTCGGCAACCAATCTGAACCAATATTTGGATCAATCCACTTGTACCTCCACCAATTCAATCCTCCATGGAATGGGAAAATCAAACTATGATATGATTTTGGGAGGTGAACATAAAGGGTTCACAACTACAAGGATCAATGAGTGTAGACTCAAGATATGGAAAAAATCAACTAGAGTTCTCTTGCTCTTCCTTTCTCCTCCCGTCCATAAGCCATATGTGCTCAGTATATAATCCTCTCAAAGGTAAGTGAAAGGACACATTGAGGCGTTTCAGGGCAAATGGAGGGCCAAAGGTCACCCTATGACCGCTTTTTGGGAGTAAGAAGTAATTAACTAGTGATTTTTACCATTTTACATGCTACCAACGGGCTATAGTGATGCAACTTGCGGGTACGCCCACTGTAGTGATGAAGCTGGCGTATAGAGGAAAAAATAGGGAAAATAGTGTGTCTGAAGGATATAAAGTGGATCTGAGTTAGTAAAATGGATCCTGTAGGCCAAAGAGTGCTGATGCTCACAAGGTTGAAAATTACGTTGTAACAGATGCCCCCTAATGTGTGAGGTCAAAGATTGATGCTACGATGGCCAAAATACATTATAAATCTCAGAAGTCGAGTGATGGAGACACAAGTGGAAGGAGCATCTCACTCGTCATAATACAATAGTATCCCTGAATACATGTCGGTATAGTACAACAATCTGATACAAAGGCCATGAATAGGCAATACATAGTGAATACATGTCATAAGTGATCATAGCCATGATCCCTCTATAGTAAGATATGTTCTCCTGCTGAAAAGGAAACAACTTGTGCAAATTGGAGGTACAAACTGGTGATATCTGAGAGGTGATATCTTAGATGCAAAGTCACGGTCATAAGTAGCATGCTGAATGCCACTATCTCCTAGGGTCTTCTACACAAATCATCTATGGTGCAAGTCCCATGAAGTGAATAAAGGATTTGAAGTTGAACCTGATGTGACATCGTCTGATTACCAGTCAATAATGTATACCATTAACAGACGTGAGATAACCCACCAATAATGAAAATGGGAATCAACACACAGAGTACAATCATCAATGTGTGAATAGATGTGTTGAAGTCAAACACTAAGATGAATCCATCAATCAGGGGACATTGGTGTATTCCCAAAACTATCGATGGCGAGAGAACCTGCCACTAATGAATGCAAAGCTCAAGGTACGCAACCGAACTCTAAGCCTCAAATCCCAGAATAAATGGGTTGAAGACGATGGAACGAGACTTGCTGGAAGGAGGGAATTAAGGCATCCCCCATCAACCAACACGAGGTACCATCTACGCTGAAAGATTTGGAAGAACTCAGGTGAATCGAACTGACTCAATAAGGATGGCCGACATGCAATAGGCAAGAGACGTGAGGAGTGGCTGACCCTAGTTTCAAGACTTCCTTTGAACAAGAGCATGAGCAGATGGATAGACTGAGGCAGCGTAGACTCGACATAAATTGTGTACTGCAGGAGGCATCACAAAGGGCTCCATAATGACTGGAATCTTAACTAATTGGTGGAGTAAACTAAGAAATGAGTACAGCTCCTAAGGTCCAACTATAGTCCCGACTCATAATATATGGATTGGAATGAATGCTCTATTCAAAGGCGACACGACAGCTACCAACTAGACATAGTAACCATAATCCCATCCAGCATTTTGGAATATTTGATTTTTTTTTGTCTTTTTCATATTTGGAAAAGATTGAAAAAGAATAAAATTGCTTATAGTACAACATATGAGGGAACGAGTGTCAAGCAGCGAAAACTAGTCCCAAGCAGCGGAACATACCTATGATCAATGCAAGGAAGCATGTGCAGGATGTGGACACTCGGGGAATGTTCCCTCAGGGTAAAGGGTCATCAAGATGCGAAAGATAAATTAAGGCTCTACTTGGCTCAGAAGATAAATTGCTCAGGCACATGGATAATAAGTGAGTAAGCGAGAGCCGGCACGAGGCTCAAGTGGCAAGCAGGATAATGCAATGCAATCACAACTTGACATAAAATGGGAGTCCTTTTTCGTAAAGTTAGTCTCCTCACCCGAAAAAGTGTAAAACAATGAGAGAAGAACTCTTCTAGTCACGTATGACTAGAGTATACCTTTTTCGTAATCAATCCACAAAGGTCTGGAAAAGGGGTAAAATTATACCTAAGTGGATGTCGCTTCAAATCCTTTAACGAGTCTGAAGTGACAAGTATACTCAGCAATCTTGTTTGATTTGAAAAATTCTAACAAGGGCTTAAAAAGACTTTATAAAAATATTTTCCGTAAAGGTTTAACGAGCCCGAAAAAGTAAACTTGTGACCTCCTTACTATTTTTAACGAGCTCAAAGGAGAGATGGAAGAATGCTTGTAATGGGGGCAGATGAGTGTCAGGGACATGCGAGACTAGTTCCAAGTGTATGGAACAAAGCTATGCATAATGCAAGCAACATGAGCAAGATAAGGACACTCAGGGGGGTGTCTACGAATTCAGATAGCAAAAGGTTCAAATGCATCATAATAATGGGGAGGCCTAAACCTATATGCAAGATTCTGAATATGCCTACCGTGACCGAAGCAAATGTCGAAAAGGACCAGTAAAGTCCAACTAAGAATCCTGTCTCCAAGAAACATAAGTACCAAGATCATCTCTAAAACGTACGTAAAGAAAAATTTGATATAGGTCACTGTGGTAGAAAAATTTTCAACTTCACTATTATCACCCTTAGACATAATGCAGGGACAACTAACCACTCAAGGTGCCATAGTACCAACACCGGAGGGACCAAAATGATCAATTTCAGAATGAAGAGCAAAGCTGAAGGACGTGGAGGAATCTACAGTGGCAAATTCATAATCATGGGAGTTGGAAATTCTAGAAGTAGAATCGAACTCAGCAGGATCACCGATTTGAGAATCTATAGGAGAGTCTAAAGACTCATCACTAGGGAGATAAGACTTTAATGTCAAATCGGGGCTGGACAAAACTATGCCTGGATCAAAATCCAAATGCATGGTAGGTTGTATTATGGGCTCATCTCATTCAATAAGACCGAGGGTGGGAAAGGAATGCGATCTATGATAGGAATTACTCCAAGGCGCGTCATTACCATGCATGAATGTGATAAAATCTTCATCTGAAGGTAGAGTATCATCAAGGAATCCATGTGAACAAGATGAGTCGACTGCCCAAACTGGAAGCATAACAGGATCTTCCTCAATTGTCCGAGAAGAGGGGAGATCCAGTTCTACAGTGGCTTGTTGAATATATTTATATGTAAGCTCAACAGCAGACAGTGGCACAGACATCCTGACGTTCGGAATGTCTCCAGACATGGAACTCATGGATGGTAAAGTCCATGGATCATCGAAATATGAAGTCCGAAATGGTACATTATGCAAAGGAGGAGACGCATTGTTAGAAATGGTTCCAATAAAATTCACAGGTGCAGGGAAATCATAAGATCCCATCAATGAAGGGTACATACCAACACCCATGTTCCCAGTTGCTGGCTGAGAATCTGTAACCTGTAGGACTACTAATCCCGTGGATGCTTCAGGAGGAGGATTAACGAAATCCAGTTGATCAATGGTCACAATATTTCCTTCGTGTGGAAAGGAAATGATCTTGAATACAGTAGACGCGATAGCTTTCATAGTGTACATCCAATTCCAACCCAGTAAAAGGTTGTAGTCGATGGGCGCATCTACCACTTCGACTTCAATAGGCACAGGCTTACCTCCTAAGCGGAAAACAAGGGAAGGGATAATCCCATGCGGCTTAAATGACAGACCATCAAATGCAGTAAGCATGGTCCTAGACGTGAGTAGAGGAGGAGAGCCAAGAGATTTCCAACAAGCTAAGGACATCAATGACGCGGAAGCACCTTCGTCAACCACTGTTCTTTTGATGAAATTCTTAAGGCACTCCACATGTATTTCAAAAGCCACATGGTAAGGTAAGCGAGGTTGAATATCAGTAGTGTCGAACTTGATAACGTTAGGATTTCCCCGATCTTGAACTCCTAACGCACTCAAAAGGGCATGCCGCTGAGAAGGACATGCCTGTAAAACTTCAAGAGTCGACATGGCACACAGAGTTTGGCCCAAATATTCTACAATGGAGTAGTTCTAGGTGGCTCGGGCATTGGGATTATGCGTAGAGCGCTTAAGAACACCCTTCGGTATCCACGGCATAATAGAGGGCTTCTCTATATGCAAGGAATTTTAAAAGGAAATTGGAGACCTGTGTGGAGCTTTTGATCTCGACACGTTTCAGACTCTATAGTTGAGTCCATCTTCAGGAGAAAAGGTATCCCAAATGAAAACTAACACTAATCTACATTTTTATAATGTTAGTTTGTTGTTTTTTAAATTAATGAGAGAGCCGACCTAATCAATTAAATATTAATATATTATCATTATTCCAATTTTATTAAAATAGCTTATTAATATTAATTATTAAAAATTAAAAATTAAAAATTATTAACATATTAATGTTTGAAAATGTTCAATATTATGAAATTCTTTAAAATGCTAATGTTTTTAGTTTAATAGAATACTATTAAAAACATAACAAATAAATTTTTATATTATATTATATATATTACAATTATTTTTATTTTTATCTTTTGTTTAAAATTCAATAGTTAGAAATCAATTTTACAAATATTAATTTTAATTTTATCTCATTAACTTAAATGGAACACAACAACTTTTTACTAGTTTTAAAGTTAACTAAAATTTTTAGGTTTTAATTATTGTTAGACTATTAAAATATTTAAACTTTAAATTTATAAATGCTTAATTTTAAAAATATTTTTTTTCTTTCCAACAAAATGCAAGCAATTATCAGGAGGAGGGGGAGGCTCGCTCCCTATATTAGGTTGTGGTGCACCATAATCGCGTTGACGAGTAGAAACACTAACCTCCGATTGAACCATATTCGCGCATCCATAACCACTAGTATTGGAAGAAGACGTTGCAGTCTCAGTAGGTCCATAACCAGTGGTGGGAGCATGCAAAGCCATATTTTGATGATGAGGAAGGGGATCCTTCAACACAGCTGGGCTCTGTTCCAAATGCTTCGATGCTTCTTCAATACGAGGACACAAGTGAGTCAGGTGATCTTCCCCACAGAGCTTGCACAAGAGTTTCACCTTATGCCTAGGTTTATAGTCCTCACAGCATTTATTCCTTCTCGAGGAGGGTTGGCATTCTCTTTATGAGGGGTATTGTGATTTCTATTATTGTTCCCATTGTTTCCACCCTTACGGTTATTTCTCCCCTTTTTCTTACCACGAGGTTGCTAGTTACCCGATGGTTTTGTCGTTTGCACAGTGTGTACATCGGACGATGGGGTGGAAGTGGACAACGTGTGAACCTGTCCGGGAGTAGACTGGTTTAGCAACAAATTTTGCATTTGATTAGCCACCAAATCTACAGGTCGAGTGCTTGCGGATCCCACAATACCATCGGCATGCAGTCTAGGAACTGACTTGGGATCATGTCGTGTTCGCGATATGTTAGGAATAATGTCATACAAAATGCCTGACTGAGAGTATAATAAATCTAATTGCTGGACTTTTAAGATGGCTTATTCCTCAATCACAATACCGGACATTGAAACATCCTTAGCAATATATGGGAGTAGAGACTTGAGGAACCATTCCAACAGAAACTCTAGAGGAATGTTGGCTTTCAATAATTGCTTCCATCTACCCCACTCTTGAACGTGGTCAGAAATATGTGTGGCCTTATTTTGACAGAAGGTAGACAGAAGTTCAGTACCAATACATTAACAAACTGGAAACTAGAAATGATCCAAGAAAACCAAAGCGATCTCATTGAATCCCCTATAAGTGTTCCCAGGCAACTCAACATACCACTTCGCAGCTGCCCCCATGAGGGTGGGTTGAAATAGTCGCAATCTAACGGAATCAGGATTCAATGAGTTGGAAGAGCATCAAAGGTGAAACATTGTGACATGATCACTTGGATCCTCACCACCTTTCCCTTCAAACTTAGGAATGTCCGAAGGGATCTTGGTAGGGACCGGAGGCCAATTAGGGTCATGACACAACGGATCATTCGTGAGCTTTGAAAGATCTGGAAGATTCAAACGTGCAAGGAACGGGAGCTGTGGCTGGAAAGCTTGATTATAAGCCCCCATAAAAGGTTGGTTGTATGAAACCGAATTATAAGATGGACCAAATGCTTGACCATGAGCATTGAACTGCTGATTGTATGGACCTGACGGACCATAAGTTTGACCATGGCCATAAGGTTGACAACCTCCTCTGACCTGACCCATTTGAGAGTAAGCAGGCATATAATTGTTTTGGGCACCATATTGAGGTGGATTGTACTAGTGGCCAACAACGACTATGTTGTAGTAAGGGTTGCCGCCATAAGTATGGGGCATATACGTACTATTCGTAGTGGGAACCATGTTGTAATGACCATAATGGTAAGGTATGTTCCCAACCCCAGAGTAAGCATTAGGATGAGTGTGCGAAGTCATATGGTGACCATATGTTTGAGATGTAATTCCAACCCCAACATTGGTGTTACTAGTAGCAGGAATGGTGGCGTTGTGACCATGAGGATGAGGTATATTCCCACCTCCTACATTAGTATTACTAGTTGCGGCAACTGACGTAAAAGTATGCATTATATGTCCACCCCCGTGGTTGGGAGGAGCGTTAACATTTGCGAAAGTGGTCATAGGTTGACGGGTAGCGACATGTGTATTAGGTGGTGTATGGCGAGTCGAATTACGGATAGCGTTCTTATTATGTTGGGTAGTCCTATGAGGCGGCCGTCTTCGAACATTAGCATTGTTAGGAGGAATGTGACCGGTTACTATACTATGTGTGTGAGTGGATAACGTTGTGCCCCCGACGAGGGTATTTCCCCCAGTGGGTACAGTTTTGTTAACACCATGACTAGTGCTAGCATGGCTACCAAACACAATGGAAGGATCAACTGTGTTGTAATTAGGAATACCATATGAAAACGCGGTAGGGTTGATCATAGGACCCGTGTCATCATGTAACTCTGGCATCCCGTATAAATAATTATGTGGGAATGAAGGATCGAACAGGTTGACCTTGGGTGGATCGGGACCAAACAAACTAGGTCGAGTCTCAGGTGGGTCAGGACCAAACAAACTAGGTTGGGTCTTGGGTGGATCGCCCCCCCACGCCTCACGAGGAGTAGGGGTGTTTGAAGTGTGCTCGGATCTACCTGATGGAGTCATAGGGATTTCTCCCGTGTCAGAGTGTGCAACAGTCATTATGTCTAGGATGTATGTCTTGTAAGAATCCGAGGACTCGGAGGGAGCCCGTCGGCATCCCTTAGCAACACGGCGTGAAAGCTCGGCCGGTTTTAAACCAGCCAATCGAGGGGATCGACGGAGAGTAGGACTTCACGCCACGATATCTACGGAGAGAGAATAAAATCACAACGTCTCCTAATTGCCAACTATCAATCAAAAATAATAAATCAAAAGCACACACCTAGAGAAACTACAACCAAGATCATACAAACAGAGTGGCTAAATGAGCTCCTGACACTAGAGCCGGTATGTCTTGCCTAAGAGAGGCTTGAGAATCCCAAACTGTAGCTGGAGGTAACAAAATCAGTTATAAGGGTTCCTAGACTTCACTGTATGCACAGGGTCAAGTCCTTATACAACAGGCAACTGTGCTGTCCAACCCTTATCTGACTCAGGACACCCGCAGTATAACCACTATGAATACCGTGTGCAATACCTAGGTAAGGAAACTAAGGATACCACGATATAACAAATGCTTAGGGGGACAGTCGCAGGTGGGATCCGTCGTATGGGAAGGGTAGCTAAGCCCGAAGCACAAGAGGACGAACCTCCAGTACCCCCAGATACGAACAAATCCTGGATATATCTCCCACGTTCAGCTAGTATCGAAGGGATATCTCCTTAACCAACCTCCTGTGACCTCGTGCTTAACTCTAATCTGAGTAGAGCTCCCTGAGAACACCGATGTATACAATGGATTTCACCACTCCGTGGTCAGAAACATAATGTTCTGTCTAGTAGTCTTGGAGATTTAACTCACAATGATCTATTCCAAGACTCTAAACCTATGCTAATTGGTGTACCCAATAAATAAAATCGATCTAATCAATTTTAAGATTAAGTGTTAATTTTAATGGCTGTGGTTACTCAAAGGATATGGTCATGAAACTAGTGATGTATATGACTCAATAGTATGCAAAATCGTCAAACTCTAGTCTCATCTATCCAAAGAAAAACAATGACACTAACATGCAAAATCAATCCAACGGTTTCGAAATGAAAAATGCAACTCTTTTATATTTTCAATGCACAAGCAGAACCTAAATGAAAGCAGCAAGCACTCAATGAAAAATGCAGTACATAAAAGTAAAAAAAAAAAATTGTATTTTCTCTTATAAGCAAAAGGAAAATGCAAAATTATTTTTTGTATTTTTCAATATAATTAAATGAAAAAAGCAAGCAAAATCCTACTATTTAGTCACTGAAATGCCAAGGAGATCACTAAGGAAACCCAACAGATCCCAAACAGTAAGATCCATCCAATGGAATGAGATAGATAGGAAAAAAACCAACAAGGCTAAATCCAAGGATGGGTAAAAAACCAACAAGGCTCAACCAAGAGAAGAGAAGAGTTCCAGTCACAAACAAGGCCCATACAATCAAGAATCAGGCCAATAAAGACTCAGGATCATCCAAAACCAACCTAGCAACAACCAAAGGCCATAAACAAATCACCCCCGGAGTTGTACGCTACTGTTAAAGGAATAAAAACGGGTACTCACGGGCAGTAGTGTAAACAGGGGCTGGTAGACGCGGGCAGAGCTAAGCTCACCCATGGGTAGGGAAAAGCAAATGGGAAAACAAAGAGTTCAATGGCTCAGAAAAAAACTAGTTTTCTATAGTGTATCTCAACGGCCAATCAGTGACACAGAGCTTCGACAAACAACAACTCTAAATAAGGACTAATGCCTAAAAATCCCCAAATATGGATGTTTTCCCTAGCGGAGTCACCATTTCTGTGTTGGAGAAAACTCCCTATGGCTTGGGGTGAACCACAACAGACAGTTGACTACCAGAAATTAACTCAATTCTCAATACTCTGCTATATAAATGACAATGCTAAGATAATGAAGACTATAACCAACCTCGATCCAAACGTTTGATGTAGATCCCCGTTTGAGCTTTCAATCCGTGTGCTTGAACCTGCAAATTAGTTTTGACAACCAATATACAACACGCGCATATAATATATAAATGGAATTAACGTCATCAATAGCAATGGTCCATGATATTATAAGTAAATGCAACCCAATGTAATGTAAACAACATTCACAACATTAATGGACGAGAATATGAGTATTTCTATTAATAAATAACAAGAAGTACAATGAGATACGACCTCTTGCTGGCAACCAATCTGAACCAAGATCTAGATCAATCCACTTGTGCCTCCACCACTTCAATCCTCCATGGAATGGAAAACTCAAACTATGATAGGAGTTTGGGAGGTGAACATAAAGGGTTCACAACTACAAGGATCAATGAGTGTAAACTCAAGATAGGGCAAAAATCCACTAGAGTTCTCTTGCTCTTCCTTTCTCCTCCCATCCATAAGCCATATGCGCTCAATATATAATCCTCTCAAAGGTAAGTGAAAGGACACATCGAGGCATTTCGGGGAAAATGGAGGGCCAAAGGTCACCCTATGACCGCTTTTTGGGAGTAAAAAGTAATTAACTAGTGATTTTTACCATTTTACATGCTACCCATGGGCTATAGTGATGCAATTCACGGGTACGCCCACTATAGTGATGCAGCTAGCGTATAGAGGAAAAAATAGGGAAAATAGTGTGTCTGAAGGATATAAAGTGGATCTGAGTCAGTAAAATGGGTCTTGTAGGCCAAACAGTGCTTATGCTCACAAGGTGTAAAATTACGTTGTAACAGAAGGATAAAAGCCATTCGCATTGATAGTGGAGGTGAGTACATCAAGGTTGATTTTCAAACCTTTTGTGCTGAATAGGGAATTGAGATGCAACATAATGTTCCCTATACACCACAACATAATGGTGTTGCTGAAAGGAAGAATAGAACATTGAAAGAAATGGTCGCCTGCATGCTAAAGTCGAAAGGGTTGAACCCTAGTCTTTGGGCAGAATCCATTAACTGTGCCTCCTATATTCAGAAAAGAGTTCCTCACAAAGGCCTCAAAGACATGACTCATTTCGAAGCATGGATGGGATACAAACCTAATGTGTCTCATCTTCGAGTGTTTGGATCCATAGCATGGGAAAGGATTCCAACTGAGAAAAGGAGAGCCCTAGATCCACAAAGCAAAGAGTACACTATGGTGGGCTATGCATTGGATGCAAAGGCCTACAAGTTTCCTGATCCCTCTACTAGGACTACATTTCTTGATAGGAGTGTACAGTTTGAGGAATGGCCTCTTCATGATGCTCATCATGTTGAGCATGATAGCTTTCCTACTACACCTCCACCACTTGATGAGCTCCAAGAGAGCGAATCTTCATCACATGACAGTTCATATTCATAGTATGAGAGTGATGATGATGAAGAGCGAATGCTAGATCCAGATCTACAAGAGCCTAAAGATCTAGCAACTGATTCAGAAGATGAGGAAATGGGAGATCTAGTTCCACAAGAACCTGATGATCTCTCACCTGATGATCCTCCTCTTCCGAGATGGGAAACCACTACTCTCAGATCTATTGGAGATCTTGTTGGTGATCCAACTGATCAATGGAGAACCATATCAAATTATCATAATGGAAGGTTTCATCCTTCTCACATTACCGATCCATTTCAGATCGATTGATCCTTCTTTGGAAAAGAACGACACTTTCCTCCTTCCGGGGTGAGTGATGACATGGTACATTAGCATCCTTCAGTCTATTTTTAGGGAGGGATTTCTTCCCACTGGGTTTTCCCTCTTTTATTATTTAGATTGTTGTATGGGGTGACCTTTGGTCTCAGTCACCATGGCCCTACTTTTTAGATTTCAGTTACTACCTATAGCTTGCAGGGGGGTGTTGGAATATTCTCACCATCATTTTTGTATTTTGCATGTCTGCATGCAATTGGATGCATCTAGTCATTAGTATGGCATTCTCCTAGCACCTAGTCCTTGTTTTGCAGCTCTTAGGAGGCTATTTTTGCTCATTTGTATCCCTCCTAGCCACTAATGCGCCCTTGTTTTCATCACTGGAG
The DNA here is from genome assembly GCA_027924585.1 of Larix kaempferi. Taxonomy (NCBI): domain Eukaryota; kingdom Viridiplantae; phylum Streptophyta; class Pinopsida; order Pinales; family Pinaceae; genus Larix; species Larix kaempferi. The sequence continues at coordinate 13,960,371 of BSBM01000406.1, read as the reverse complement.
CACAAGTGTGCCTTATTCCACCTATTTAGGAGTCACTTCAGTCAGTTGGTTGGTTGATGACTTAGTTCCTTGATTCAGGGGTTGATTGATTAGTTAACTGACTGAATCACTTAGATAGGCACCTATTGAGACTAGTTTGAGCTCTACTGACTACTGACAGCTCCTCATTCCCCCCACATTAGAGTCTCCTTCCCTACAATAGTTCCCATGCACTCAATTAGACTCATTTGACTGATTATCTGACATTTATGACTACTGCCACTAGTTTGGATGATGTATCCTATGTTCTCCAAGACACACTTTGAGGATAATTTGAATGACCTTAGAGGCATTCGAATCCATTTGATTGTATTCAGTTATTATTCTTTTTTACAGAGTGACAGCTTACAACTGATGTATGATACAATATTTTTTCTCCATTTTCTGTGTAATCAGTGATTATTGATTCAACATTTCATCTTCTTCTTTATGCACTACATGAGTGAATTATATTGAGGTCTACTAATATTGAGTGATCCTATTCCTAAAATGTCACAATAGAAGTATATATACCCTCATCGTAGAAACATATGGTGGTGGTGAAGACCTCCCTTGTAGCAACTAATGGAAGTAATGTAGAACCCCCTGTTATAGGACAAATCTGTACTTCTCCATCCGTGATCACATTACCATGTTGATCACACAAAAGGACAACTAAGGAATGAAGAGCTTGATTGACCTGGATGAATTGCTGCTAGAAGTACACACTTCAACTGAAAATATTGCAGTTTCTCATGATTTTACCTCATGTACTCCCCTCTCTCTATAGCAAACCAGCATACACCTTGGGAAAATACCCTACTTTGCTCAAGGACAACTAGCGTACATCTCCCAAAATGTTTTAAACGCATGTTGTAAAGCACAAAAGTTGCTTACTGTATGCTACTCTTGTTGTATGAAACCCGCGTACATCTTAAGATGAAATAAAAAAAATATATTAATATTACAAATTGGGATTAGTTGAAGTTGGTTCTGCAGCTTCCCCAGCTTCCCAATTCAACCACCTCTTGATCTAAACTGCCTACCTTGTCCCATAAATACAAGGAGGATCCATGAGAGGGGTTAGACAAACACAAGTGAAAAACCTTGAGAGAATGCTTGGAGTACTGTTATGCTGGAGGAATTCCCAAGTCATAGTGAAGAGCAGGAGCCTAGGATCCAGTTGTAGAAGCATCTCTACATGTCAGGTATACTTGTACCGATTTCATGCTTCTTTGACAATAAAAAGGTTGAAACACCCTTCCTGTCCCAAATCGAATGTCTACTAGATTGTATATTCATTTGGATTAATATCTTGTTATATTTGATGATCAAGTCATTTATGCTTTCATCATATTTATTATATCCAAGATATGCTCAGTAAGGTATCTTTTGTGTTGCAGGTTCATCAAATAGAAGATCAAGCGAGAGATCAAACGAAACACCAAGCGAAAGCTAGGACCAGCCGCCAATAAGAGGTACTTCTTTCAATCTCGATCTCTTTCTTTTGTAGTAACTAAATGCAATGCAATTAATGTGTTTCCCTATCAACCCTGCCCAGTTGGTAGTGTCCATCTCCTCACTATAAGGTAGAAATCCTGAACAACACCCCCCTTGTTGCAAGATATAGATATGATTTGAAACCCCCATCGTAGAAAAGTACAAAGGATGTCAAGAAACCCCCTCATAGCAACTTGGGAGGGTGGTTGAAAACCCCCCTCATAGAAACCTACAAGGGAAGTTTGGAACCCCACTCATAGAAACCTATAGGGGTGGTTATGAATCCCCCTCGATTATGAACGTCCCTCTTAGAAATACATTTCACTATTATTTATATATTTTTGTCAGGGCATGGAGGAATTGAACCAACAACCTCTTGTTTATAAGGCATGTGATATTCCATTGACCTTGTATCCTTTAAAAATTGGGGAAGAGATGATTATTACAGAGGAATCTCACATGGCAATTAAAGGAATAGGATTATTCATTATTATATCAATTGAATCACAATAAAAATAATGAGATCGTAATTTGGAATTCGTTGGAGCATGCCGGTAGCTTATCTTTTCATAGCATTGTATTGGACTTTGACCATGATATAGAGATGGATACGTTCGATTTGGGTGTGAAATAAACATCATATAACCATATTGATTCATTTTTCAACAAAACCCATGTGCTAGATTTTCCTTTGAAGCTAATTTGCTATGCCAATTATGGAGGTAATTACCGTAACTAAAATAATGGTAGTTTCTTATAATTAATATGATTGACATTTACCAGGTCAATAAAAGGGTTATAACATTGGTTATCTCATCAATAAAATCCATCAAAAACTAGACAGGTCATTCAAATAAGGATATTACACTTTGTTGTGGAATGGATCCTTAATACTCTTTGAATAATCAAATTTGTTCTACGTGCTCCAATTACACAGGATACAAGTTAACTTTAAGACTACTTTAAAATGAAAACTCATTTGAGTACTCTTCAATCCAAGAGAAACATATGCCAAAATGATTGTAGATGCGGAACTTAGAAGTACAAACAAATCAAGCAATCATATGTTAAACCTGAAATAAATAATGCATAAATCTAGAGCCTTCATAGCTTATTATCATACCTTTGGATGCTTGAACATATAATCAGGAGGAAAATGAATAGTCACCACAAACACACCCCCTTCAAATGGACTATCTGGAGGTCCCATGATTGTAGCTTTACAATGAAATATGTCAACAATCATTGGAACTACAAAGCCATTCAAATATTTTGTCATACAAATACCCAACAATAATCGTATGCCAAAATAAAAACCAGATGCATTTCCCATAATTTTGAAAGTGTCATTTCTAATACATGTACCCATTTCGGAAACCACATAAACCTCCATCTCACTAGTGACATTTGATAGTGGTTTCATATTCCATGACAACAGTATGGTAATTAAAAGAGGATGGCTTATCCCATATGTATTATTCTAGTAGTAAATAACAAAGAGTAGGCTTGTCTCGTCATCCAACAAATTTGCAAAAGGGTCAGTTTAAGCTAAAATGCATGCCAACTATAAAAAGTGCCCTGCTTGTAATCATCCATCATTATTATGCCCAGTATGGAGGTTAGATGGAGGCTATATTTTCCTTCTCTTAGAAACATAATTACCAATGGTAATCATATCCCTAAACAAGAGTTTGATTAATGATATTACATGCTACATATTTTTATAAAATACGTTTAAATCATCTCAAGGTCGACATCATTACAAAAGACAAATGTGGGCATTATATCTGACCTATGCTTATATGGGACGAACCAATCCTTTCATTGATCACATGTATTTATATACTTCTTCAAGGAACCTTTTTATCATATTTTTTCCCTCAGGTGAGGTGTTCTGTTATATTCTAGTTAAGGTGAGATCATGGTTGTATTAACCCTTGCAACTTCTCTTCCAGTCATGCATTATTCTAGGTCTTTATGGGTACCCTCTTCATTATTCAACAACAGATCATGACACTAGTACATATGGTCAAATTTGCCATGCTTTTTCATTGTAATAGCCACGAATTTTCATCCCTATTGCAACGTTTGGGTTTTTTTTTTTTTGTGTAACAACATTCATGGATATATGGACGAAAAATTCCTCGTCATGGCAATACCAACGCTACATAGTGGGCACGTGTCAACTACAAAAAAATTCTCAGATCTACAGAAGATGAATCCTACCACAAATTTTCATCGCTATATCGACGTACAGCTTCTATAAGTTCCTCGAACCTGCGTGGAAACATTTTTATAGTTCCACGAATAATCGTCGCAGTATCCACGCATCGTTTCACAATATTTCATGGTAGGTTCAGCACCTGCGTGGAAACATTTTTAACCGTCGCAGTATCCATGCATCGTTTCACAATCTTTCATGGTAGGTTCAGCACCTAGATGGAAACATTTTTATAGTTCCATGAATCATCGTCACAGTATCCACACATCGTTTCATAATCTTTCGTGGCAGGTTCAGCACCTGCATGGAAACATTTTTATAGTTCCATGAATCATCGTCGCAGTATCCACGCATTGTTTCACAATCTTTCATGGCAGGTTCAGCACCTGCGTGGAAACATTTTTATAGTTCCACGAATCATCGTCCCAGTATCCACGCATCGTTTCACAATCTTTCGTGGCAGGTTCAACACCTGCGTGGAAACAATTTCTATAGCCTATACTAATGTGTGTCGATATAGCGATGATACCTGGAAGTGTTAAAAAAAAATTGAATGCACATAAAATCACAAGGTATCAGCCTACACCTCAGTCTTCACTGGTTGTTGCATTTGACTTAGTTTGCTGTATCATTTATCAGGAACTTTGCAAGCCTAAGGGCATAATTGAGGAATTCATTGAAGTTTTTTTTTGCGGGAACAATAATTTGTGAATGCATTTGAGAACTTTTCACAAACAATGAAGAATTAGATATGGATATACCAAAGTATGGAAAAAGGCTACTTGAGCTCAAGCTTTCTCAAGGACAATCTATAGGCAAAGCAGTTTTAGGCATATACATGAAGCTTATGAACATGTCCAGGATTGCTTCAAAGGGTGAAGAGTCATATATTTGTGAGTTGCGTAATTTTCTCATTATGTTCACCATATTTTAAATTTATTGCGAAAAAGAGGCTCACCCTCAACAACAAAAAATCCATACATGGACTTGCAAGTTGTTTTGGCATCTGCTGAAGCACCTGTAGAATCTACTAATAGCACATCAACAACTATGCAACTCCAACTAATCTTGCAAAGGTGAGATTTTAAGAAATAAGTGCAAAGACTATCTTCAAAAACTCTGTTATTGTTGACTCTGCTACTTATGTAGATGACATGAGTAAAACATTGCTTTATTCTAGTAAGCATACTATGACTGAATCCATCCTACCACAATTCATTCCAACGCCAAGTAGGATCCATCTGTTGGGAAATGGTCCAGTGGAAATTTTGACCTAAATTCAAAAAAAGTGTAGCACAACATGACACGGGATGGAAATTTGTCCTTGGAGAAGGAAGAATAACACACTATAAACTATTTTCACATTTCTGGAATTGTTTCATGCATTTTCTTATTGCATGCATGGATCTGGGATGCAAAGTTGTTTGATGTTGTACCTTTTGGGCTGTGTTGTTTTTGGTATTTTTATTGTTTGAGCATTTTTGTGCCCTTGGTTTTTTTTGGCAGCTACTTTTGCAACAAGAACATTGAATTGAAGATATAGTGAAAAGAAACACAATTCCTAGGAAAATTCTAGAATAGGCTTATTACACTGGACTATTGCAGTTTGGTGTTGTTTCCATTGTGTATTACTCAAGTTGTAGACAAACAACAATTCTATGGCCACAAACCCAAGGTCATATTCCAATCACTATAGAGCTATTCCTAAACTAGGAGGACAATGGGGACATTACTGAATAAGACCGAAAGAAATTGGCACAAGGATATATGGATGACATTAATTAAATTATTGTTATGTTATTTCATATTAATAGTAGGGTAGTGTAACACCTCATATTGTATGAGGTTTCACATTGGGGTTTTCAACCGGTACCTTGGAGCATCTTGATGGACTTGGGTATTAGTTAAGATTATTGAACATTGAGAGGAATGTAATTGGATCCATGGATTGTTCTTGTACCAACTTTTCCATGTAGCATATCAAATGCAGAACAAGGCCTACGTCTTGGTTTGATCTACTTAAAGAAGCAACACAGTGAAGTAGATCCACATTAATCTATGTAGAAGACACTAGTACAAAATTTGAGCATCTCTACAATCATAATGAGCTACAATTGGGAGGAAATTTGCAGTATGGTCTCTCTGACAGCTAAAAATACACTATAAAACACTATGTTCTATAACATGTAATGTTTTGGAATAAATGAGCAGTTGGAGCATACTTGGAGGGATGTATCCAACGGAGCCAACAATTGCATAAACAATCCCTTTGATCTTAGAAGGATCAACAATCTTGCAAAGATCAATATCACCTATTTGTGGCTCTGTAAAAGAATTCAAAAGAATGTTTTTGTAAGTGAGATTGAGATGGAATATTGGTTGTTGACACCCATGTAGAAAAAAAAACCTTGCGCTACACCTTTAGCAATGCTGCAACAGATGGCCAATCCAATACAGAAACATTACTAGTTTGAAGGAATTCTGAGAGGTTTTCTTTATGAGCATATTCATAGAAAAGGTAAGCACAATTTGTGTCTAGAACATGTGCCAATGGTGTCAGGATTTAGGGATGCCGTAGCCTCCCCTGCTTCTTCAATTCTGCACCAAACGTTCGGTAGTTTCCCGATTTGAAACTTTTGTCATTCCGGTTGAGCTTCTTCATAGAATAACTAATGCCAGAAGGCATGACAGCTTTGTAATAGGTACTAAACTTGTTCTTTAGGAAGACATTTGCAGGATCTAGAGTGGCTTCAACACCCCTTTCAAAGTCAATCCTTAGCCTGTGGATACTATTTGGATGAATAAAATGGCCTTCAATCTTACGGGCTAGTTGCAATTCTAGAATTTGATGATCGTCACACTTAAATTATTTGCATGCCATAATGAACAATGCAACTGCCCCAATTGCAAAAACAGCACCTGCAACAGCAACTCCAATTAACATAATTGTCGAGACTTTTTTCTTTGCAGCAGTGGTAGGAGCAGAAACACATTTCCCACTGCAGAGACCAATGTTTCCTGAAGATTTAATAAGCACTTGTTTTCCAAAATTTGGAAGGATGCCTATTAATCTATTGTTTGACACATTCAGCAGTGTAAGAATCATCATATTTGACAAAGAACCTGGAACTTGTCCTATCAATTTATTGTTGGAAAGATCCAAAATTTCTTGCATATACAATCTGGCAAGAGCACTAGGAATTGCCCCTTCTAGAGAATTGCGGCTGAGATTGAGTTGAATTTGCAACCTCATGGATGAGCCAATTTCTGATGGAACTATTCTACTTAGATTGTTTCCACCCAACTAGATCTCTAATAAGGACTTGCAGTTTCCCACATTCTTTGGAATCGTTCCTGTTAGGAGGTTGTTCTGTAGAAGCAAATTTTGCAGCTTCATAAGATTGAAAATTGTTGGGGTAATAGACCCTGATAAACAATTTCCTCTCAAATATATATATGAAAAATTAGATAAAGTTGACAGTATATCTGGAATGCTTCCCGTAAAACAATTATTAGGCAACTTCAACACTTGCAATGGTAGAAGTGAAGGCAGTTGATTGGTTAATGAACCTAACAAATTGTTGCCACTAAGATCAAGTAGTTGAAGCTTGGTACACTTTTCCAGCTGGTGCGGTATCTGGCCATCTAGTGAGTTCTTATTCATTTCTAGGTATGTCACTCCAGATGCATTCCCAATTGTAAAAGGGATGTTTCCTTGAAGAGAATTGCTACTTATTCACAGCTTAAAAAAATTATGGAGAAATTCTACGGAATCTATCCTATGAGTGAATTATGTGTAAGGTCCAGAGTCAGCAAGTTGCTCATAGCAAAATTGTTTGAAGGAATTTTTCCAGTTAGCTGATTCTAGCTCAGATCAAGAATCGGCAATCCTATGAGGGAAGATAACTATGACGGTATAATTCCTGTGTGCTGATTCTTATTTGATTCGAAGTGGATCAAATTTCTGAGTTCACCCAATGTTTCAGGAATCCCTCCAGATAAATTATTTGATGAAAGAATCAGGGTTTTTAAATAGGTAAGGCTCCTAATACCATCAAGTATTTTTCCATTCAGCAAATTGAGGCTCGGGTCTAGATAAGTCAAATTGGAGCAATTCACAAGTTCTTAGGAAAATTTAACCCCAAAAGAATTTTGAGAGAAGTCTCATTTCTCTAACATCCCTAGACTTCCCAACAAGGAAGGGATTGGACCAAAGAATTTATTGTATGTCAAATTGAGCACCTTAAGGTTTATCAAATTCTGAATTTGTGGGCCAAAGTTCCCTGCCAATCTATTGTGAGAGACATCTAGGAATTGTAGTTTGCGCAATGGTACAACCAAAGGAAGGGATCCTGACATTAAATTGGCGTTGACGTTATGGGAAACCAATCTAGTGAAAGCCTTGATATCATTATCATATGGGGTTGACAGGAAATTGTTAGAGACAGCAAGGACTTGAAGGCCTTGAAGCTGACGTATAGTCTGCTAAGCATTGCCCACCAGCCCAAAACTGGACATATGAAGCTTAATGACATTGCTCTCATCTGAAGTGCAATTCACACTGCTCCAAACACATGGGTTATCAGAACTTGTATTCTTCCATGAGGATAAGTAGGATGACTTGCCATTAGAACTTGTATTCTTTAATGAAGTAGGATGACAGTTTTCTCATGACCTGTCTCTATTGGGTATTTAGACAAATTCCATAATCCAAACATGAAAGAATGAACAAGAGATTGAGAAAGAGAGAATATGCCCAAAAATACCTCATTTTTCACAGCAAAGAAATGAAGATTGCATGCAATTACTGTTTCAAGCTATTTGTTGGGCATCCGTCTACTGCACAGATTTTGTTTCAGGCTTCCTCCAGGGGCCCTGATGATATTTATTATTGGGTATGTAGGGTTTCCATTGTTGTTCAATGGGTGTCATTTTTAAAATTCAAAATGTCTAAGGATTGAAGATTGTTCATAAAATACCACAATTTGATATTAATGAAGTAGTGGATACTCAACAGTGTAGAATAAGTCCTGTAAGTGACTGCTAATGTCTCCTTCGATTAATAGCTACTAAATAAACCAATATATTGCATTCCTTGTTTCCCCAAGTTACCCTCAACACCCAAAATAACCAAAGGAAATATTTCTGGTGTATATGGTTAGCATACCACTTATAATGTTTTTTTCAATACAACAATTGAAAAAATAAGTCTCTATCCCATGAAATCAATACTTAATTACTTAAGCTGACCCATCATCTTTATTTTCTTTCTCAGATTCTTACAACTTAAGGAAATCAACATCTTAAACACTGTGATATGGTAATCGATACCCATGTTTACACAGGAATCATAAGATAAGGATACTAACAAACAAGGGATATATGGTTAATCACCTGACACCCCAAATGATACCCAAGTTGTTTCACATGCATACTTACCTCTTGTCACCAAGAACTACAAATGTACAACCAGTAAGTTCTTAACACAGGCTCTTTGGTATATTCAAAACTACCATATCAACAGATTATAATGGTTACACTGACAAGCAAACTAAAACGATAAACTAATATTCAGTAACATGTAACAAAATAAACATATATATCATATAACAAAAAGAGAGATATAGTTGAAGATACCAACCTGGGTGTGAAACCATTCTTGAAAATATACTCAGAAGTGTTACTTTCAGAAAATACTGATTGTGCCTCGGAGAGGCCAGTCTTCTCTAGGAACCAGCTGACCCTACAAGAGCATGTGTACAAACCAGAGAGGGAGAAATGACTGGAGTTGATTGGGTCAATGAAAGTCAAGCACAGTACATAACTCAACATAAATAAAGTCACAAAAATTACAAACTTCAACCGAGTCTCAGTACAAGAGAAGTGATTATCAACACACCACAACTGATCATAGGTGATCAAAGTCAAGTACTCTATAAGACCGAAAATTCAACAAGGTGGTATAAAAAAAATGAAGGAGGGTAAATGTCTGCATTAACCACAAGTCAAAGACAAGGTACCACAAATCCAATAATAACTCAATCAAGGTGGGGAAGGTACAACAAGTATTTAATAACTCTATCAGTAACATGTAATAAATAAGCATATTGATCATATACCAATAAGAGAGGTATAGTTGAAGATCTCCACGTCAACATTAAACCAAAAATCAGATCTGAAGTGTGGGTACAAATATAAACAATGGTCATAAAATAAGAAAATATAAACAATGGTCATAACATAGGTGTGGGTAGTAGAAGACCCATGACCCTTAGAACCAAGGGTATGCTCCAAATGTGGCCAAACAACCATAGTACTCTATAAGAGAAAAACTTCAACAAGGTGGTTTTAAAAAGTTACTCAAGGAGGGTAAATGACCCCATTAAACACAAGTGAAAGATAAGGTACCACAAGACCAATCATAGCTCAATCAAGGTGGGGAAGGTACAACCAGTCATATCTCTCTCAAATGTACAACTGTCCAATATAACCTGAAAGTTCATCATCACAGTATAAGGAAGGGTGGTTGGATGCCAAATAAAAATATCCCTCATTTCTCGTTATGCAATCCTGATAGCATCACATAATAGATAAGTACCTTGTACTATAGAAAATAAAATCCACCTGTATTATCTTTCAATTTAGGAATATGGTCTACAAAAGAAAAATTTCATCACAATTACCATCCAAATTTCTGACTAGTGCTAAAGCAACAGTAAAAGATTTTATAACATAATTTTGTTCTCTATCAACTTCAACACTCCTTTGTGGTCCCTATGCTTAAGTTAGTCCTCGAGATGTAATGGGCAGTAATCAAATTATAACATATGCAACAACAGTAAATAAGCAATGAAAAAAGCGAATACAAATTGATTAGGCTTCCTTTCAAGGGACAAGCCACCAAGGGAACATGAAAGTACCTTGAGAGAGAGGAAAAGTTAAGTACATAAATCAAATAGGTTAACACAGTCCACATACTACAACAATTAAGCACACAGATGAAAGAAAGGTATGGTAACATAACAATTCTATAGCTGCATTATAAAACGGTACTATATTTGAATAGTGTTAAAGCAACAGTAAAACATTTTATAACATAATTTTCATCTCTTTCAGTAAAAGGTAATAAAATAAACATATTCATCATATAACAATAAGAGAGGTATAGTTGAAGATCTCCACATCAACATTAAACCAAAAATCAGATCTGAAGTGTGGGTACAAATATAGTACCTTGTACTATAGAAAATAAAAGCCACCTGTGTTACCTTTCAATTTAGCAATATGGTCTACAAAAGCAAAATTTCCTCACAATTACCATCCAAATTTCTGACTAGTGCTAAAGCAACAGTAAAATATTTATAACATAAATTTGATCTCTATCAACTTCAACACTCCTCTGTGGTCCTTGTGCTAAAGTTGGTCCTCGAGATGTAATGGGAAGTAATCAAATTAGAAAGAGTGATGATGATCGAAGTCATGATGAACACATCTAATATATCTAATATAAAGAGAATGAATGTTTCAGACTAATATATCTACATGCAACACATACATGAGTGATGATGTGTGATAAAACACAAAATTTGAAAATTTCCAAGAGCAACACATAAAAGATAAGTACGTTGTAACTATACCAAATAAAAGTTAACTATATTACCTTTCATATAAATGGGAAAAATGATTATATTTTAATAACCCTATTATGTTACTAATATCTAATATTAAGATAATCCATGTTTCATACTAACAACATCGATATACATCAAAATACAATTCATGAATTTATGTTGCATCTACGATTTCGTTGATTTCTGTTTTTTTGCATTGAAAAAACTTGCGAGTATGGTATCACAATCATCAATTGGCGCAGTATTTACTGCGATATCTCCTATTATTGTTTTTGTTTCCATGTCCTCATGTATGCCACTTCTTGTACGTCGTTGAGCAGGGTGTCGAGGCAGTTCTGAAGGTGTGTGAACCACCACAACGGAAATGAGCATATATATATGACATTGAAATATTATTGAAATAAATATTTCATTATTTTGATTAAAATTATAATATTTCTCTTTACTTGTCTGTGTGGATGTGACAGGCGCTCGGGTGTTAATTGGAGGTCTACTTGTTTCCTCTTGCAGTTTAGGCTCCTGAGCTACATGGTCTTCCATTGAAAGAAGAAAATTTATAAGTATAAGTTAGGAAATATATATGTCTAATCACAGTAAATATTTCTATTTCCAAAGCATACATACGAGAATGGACACTATGCTTTACACTATCATGGGGCATGTGTACCCCAACATCAACTGGTACTTACTGAGTACCGCTAGATTCACTACTGCGGTTGCATTGTTGCTTAAAAAAAACATAAATTTTTAGTTATGGGCAATATAATTAGAACTGAATAGACTTTAATAGTATACTACAATTGGTGATATACCTACATTTGCGTCATTGGGGAGATTGGAGTCTTCCCCAAGCTTTTCCAATATTCAACCACACTTTTAAAACCAAACTTGAAACCAAGCTTTAAGTCTTCCTCGGTGGCAGCATATTGGAACGTATTTCTCTACAATGCATGATAACACATTTTAAATTTTCCAGTATCAAAATAAGATATTTTTTTGGTACTGTTAAATAAATATTCCCAACAATTAATCATTTAATACTTACGATTCTTGCTCCTAGTTTTCTATAGCCACCCTGGCCAAGTCTATGTTTCCCATGCTTTTCCATTCTAGCCTTGGTTGCTTTGGAGGTGTCAGGTAGCCTATATATTAAAATTTGGAAAAACCTTAGATATCAAAAATCTTACTTAAAACAAAAAAGAAAAAAATAATTGAGCTTATTTCAATAAAAAGATGATATATGTTGTACATTGCTTTACCATGCTGTGGTTGTTTTCCTTGTGTTTTTAGCAAGTTCTCCTTTGCATCATCCATGAGTGCCTTCCACTCTTTCTCCAGAACCATGGGAGGGTGCTCATGCTTGAGGTCAGCTTGCAATCTTTCCCTATATTGGGCCCTAGTATATTTCAAATTATCACCGGTTAACTTTGCAACAACTTTCTTGTTGAAAGTATTGCCGAAAAAGTTGACCATGTGGTCCATCAATTCATATCTCTTATTCCTATCTTGGCTATTCAACCATGTGCGAATGGTGGCGCCAAAAATCTCCAAGGATTTGTCATTCAAATGCCTATAAAAGGCATTGTTTCCTGTAGAAACATGTAATCAATTAATTTATAATAATTTCAACATATGTCTATTTCAATTTCATGATTAAAATCAATAAATTAATTAATAAATACCTGCAATATTTTGAACCTTGATAGGAACACAAGAGTCATCCACCAGAAAGGTGAGATCTAGTGATCCGGTGCTTTTAACTTGTGCTGCTCCAGGAAAAGTTTTATGGTCGTCTATAGTATGTTCATCTCCAGAGTCATGTGGAGTCCTAGGCTCCGTCTCATCATGCTACGGCATGGCATCATGCCCCGTCTCATCAGTTCCCGCGTCATCAATGGATTCGAGGCCAACCACAGGAGTGGAAAAAATACTCATTGGTACATTGCTTCTTTTTTGCTTCATTGGACCATCACTGCTACCTATACCTATCTCAGCAGGTTCTCTAGTCATGGGTTTTAAAAATCCTACAAAAAATAAAATTTACTTTATCAGATCACTTGGAAAAATAAAAAAACATAATATTAGATATGAAATCATGTCATAGCTTAAATTTTTTTGTGAAGATACCACTTACCCCATAATATTGTATTTGATCTTGCAGCTCTAGAATCATTGCCTTGTTCTCCTGTGTCAAGAGCCTTTTTCGAGCCAAGGCAAGCATTTCTATGTTTTCCTTTTTCAAGGATACTCTAAAAGTGTGCAGTGGGTTAGTGGAATAGAAAATGTCTTCCTCAAACACCTCATCACCCAGATCGTGTGCATGTGACTAAATTCATCAAGCAATAAAATCAATTAAGTAATATAATTTTAACATCATTCAATTATTGATATTGTAATGAAAATTAAGTTACTATTATGCACTAACACTTACTTGACGCGGTGTTATGGCCGGTGAGTGTCCACGATCAACCGGCACCGTGGAAGCAACAGGTGCCTTTCCACAGTCCTGAATGAACCAATAATCCATCATAATGTCATAAAAATGAGCCAGTAATTCATCACAAGCTCAGAAAAATGTGAATGCCAATAGTGGACATTGAATGTTAACATACTAAATCGAAACATTTAGTTATTGTACGTAACACTTACCTGACGGGCCACAAAGTGAGACCTTCGACGGTCTCCCTAGACCATGGAAGCAGCAGGTGCCTTTCCAATGGTGCCAACTTGACATAATAAATCAATAAATAAACGTTTACCTCATACTAAATAATTGTAAGATAAACAAAAATGGGATATTGCATTAATATTTATTTTTACCTCAGAAGTAGAAGATACATGTTCTACTGCAGGTCGATGTGCAGACTCCTGCCACAGTTTCATAAGCATGTTATCATATGGAAATATTAACAATAAGCACGAAAAAAGTGAGAGCTAACAATAAAAATCCGAACATCTTGTTATTGTAGTCATATTTATTTTCTATAGTTAACATTTACGTGACAAGGCATAGATTCTGAACTTCCATGATCACCCTGGACCGTGGAAGCAGAATGTGCCTTTCCACTACCGCCACACAAACGTTGAGTCAATAATTGCAAAATAAAAAAAATGAGATATTCATAGCAGTGTAATCACCATGTAATCACATGGAAATATTCATAATAAGCATGAAAAAAGCGAATGTCAATAGTGGAAATCGAATGTTAACAGAAAAAAATGAAACATTTAGTTATGGTAGTCATGTTTAGTTACTACATTTAGCATTTACCTGATGAGGCATAGTTTTTGATGGTCCACAGTTACCCTGGACCGTGGAAGCCACATCTATTCGATTTAAGTTGTAATCGATCAATAACTCTTCACCTGCAAGTATTGGTTTTATTACACATACAAATATACGATGTTGTTCGCGTCCCTCGAATTCGCAATTTGGTTACTTATTTGTTATCACTAGTCATGTACTATTTATAAAGCCATCAACGTTTCCAGACGCTTTTGGTCTCCCATCAATATACATAGTCGCCCCTTTTTTTTTATTTTTTCTTCTAGTTGAATATAATTCGTGGCAACTCCGTATCTCCGCATACTTAGAGTATATTGGACCAAGATCAACAAGTTATTGTATCTGTATAGTGGTCCTACATACTCCATCAATTCAGTTACAGTGCCATAGCAGACCTTTATTCCATCTATGGAAAATAGCCCCAATCCATGTAAGGACGAAGGAGCAATGCGATACATCCTCTCATTGATGAAGAAATTTGTGTCCACTTGAGGTAGCATATTAGGTACCCATTGTTGCACTGGATGTTTATACCTCAATGGAAAATCAATGTCTCATATGCTCTCAGCATCATAATTACACCACCCACTATTGGCAATAAAATATTTCATGCATCTATGAAATCTTTTCCTTATCTTTTCATATATAGTTGATATAAAATCGGTAGATCTAGTACAACTCGTCTCACTTTCAAAATATCCGAGTATATATTCATCATCACTTGAGAAAGATAGATCTGACAGATACCTATTTGGTGGTACCTACACTCGATAAAACAAGAATAAACAAGACGGTGCTTTCTTTCTTCTTGGAAAGTACACATTTACTTAGTTAAAGACATTTACTTCCCTCAAATCTGAGGCTTAGGAGGGACATGCCTAACCCAAGTGGATGTAGTGTTACAAATCTCAGCTAAATTGTTTGGTATTGGGAGGATGATTTGTGGCAGGAAGAGACCAAGTTATAGTGCCATAACAAGTTGTCCATTATTAGTTGACGATTTTATGCTAATGCATATGGAAACTATTTGTTAGTTAACTGTTTGGAAAAATCACTCAACTAAGAAACATTAATTGAATATAACATCCCAACAAACCATAACTACAGTGAGAGGGTCCACTCAGGA
The DNA here is from genome assembly GCA_027924585.1 of Larix kaempferi. NCBI lineage: Eukaryota > Viridiplantae > Streptophyta > Pinopsida > Pinales > Pinaceae > Larix > Larix kaempferi. The sequence continues at coordinate 13,944,589 of BSBM01000406.1, read as the reverse complement.
GTACATTGCAACAGTTTTCATAACTATTTCATGTCAATACATCTTAACCAAATAATCAGTAAAATACTACAGTAGAGAATGCAAAATACATCAGCTAACTTAGGTGAGATATTACACATTAGACATGTTACAAATTTCAAATTCATGCAAATTGGCACTCAAATGGCCATGAGAAATTTGATTTTCAAAGACTATTTTCAGACATTATGTGTATATTGATTTTTCGACTATATTGATTTAAAAAAAAAAACAAATAATAGATTTCAATCAAGAATGAGTGTATCCATCAACCAAGCAGGAGGTCAAAACCAGAAAATTGCCAACCTGAGAGCAGTCCCAAGTCAGTCACTGTGTTGAAGAAACTTCAACACTACCAGTTAGGTCAATGTTCTAATACAATTTTAAGTGACATGTAATGTAAGATAAACATATTAATCACATAATAAAATTATACCTCACATCTGGGCAGTTCTAGGCCCTATAATGACAAGCTACAATAGTAATTAAACATATATGGGTAATGTTTTGAACATTAGTAGATACGTTTCACCTTCTAGCAACCTCATCATTTAGTTCTGGGCCAGTTTTGTGGATGTGAGGTAGTTTTGGGTGCAAATTAAGACTATCCATGTCTTCTTACAACAGACGCTTGCAAAATTTGAGGTATGGAAAGGCTAAGAGAATAAATCATGGGTGTGTTGAGTGGAGTTTGGATCTCATAGCAACAGTAAACCTCCAATGATGGGTTGATATGGGCAGAAACAACACCTTTTGGGCATCTTTGGGGGGGATTTGTGCACCATGGTAGGCCTCTTGGATCAATAAGAAAATCCTTCGCTAGTCTCGGATACTTTGAGGCCCAACTCCTTGTATTCTAACCTCATTAGAACATGCATAGGAAAAGAACAAAAATCAAATTGCTCTAATACCACTCCTTAGGATTGGATTGAGAATGAAATGAAAAAATATGCAATATTGCATAGAGAACAAAAATACAGTGTTGAAGCCAAACTATTACAATGGAAACCAAATTCTATCAATGAATCAAGGGGTGAAAAACATTGCACTATACATAGCAATCAAAATGGCTAGAATGGTAATACCTTATCTCTTAGAAAAGAGGCACTCCTTCGCAAAAAAAACCCATGAGCCATAACAAAATGTTGAAACTACGTTTTATAATAATGCCAAAAACAATTAAGAAGCAAAAACCCTAAAATGCAAGAACCCTAACCTTAGCATGATTAGGGCTTAAGAATGTTGTGGTAGACAAATTTGAGGTGTCTAAGAAAAAGGGGAATCTCACCAAAATCATAACTCAACTCAGTGCCCTGATCTAGGTCTTCTTTAGCTCAATGAAGAAAACAATGGCAAAATGAGTTAGATCCCTGCGCTTTGGTCCTAATTGGCCCCCAAAACACATGGAAAAGTCTGTAAAAATACAGCCAAAAATTTCTCGAAAACTGCCAAGGTCATGCCCATTTTCTAGATGGCCTTGGATGGCCACCTAGATCATTGATACTTAATAAATACGAGGTTAAGATAAATGTATGCTAAAAATAAAATCATATTAGTTTTTTTTCAAGGGTGTCAAGGGGTGGAGTTTTAAGGCTTTGTGGATACAACTTAGAAAGAGTATTTAAAGATAATACTTCTGTAACATTTTGTTTGCACCTTCCCTTCTATTTTTCCAAGGGGGAAGACAAAACATCCAGCCAGCTAAAGAAGGCTTTAAATAAAATGAAAGCATTAGCTTTAGATTGAGATATGGAGAAACCATTAGCCTCAAATTGTTATAAGGCGATTCAAACCATGTTGAAATTTCCCATAACAATCCGATAATCTAGAGGTAGATTCCTGTCAAGCCAATTCCAAAATTGAGGAGACAAGAAACAGTCCAAGCTTTTAGTAAAGATGAGGGAGGGGTTGTTGTGCATGAATCTTATGCTGGTAGTGGATTATTAGAGGAAGGAATAAATCTTATTTGCTCAGGTTGCTTGGGTTTATAAAACTAACATGTTCATCTTAGGACCGTTCGTGATTTAGAGTGGGTGTTAGAGAAGTCTCAAACAAATTTAAAACCTACTAACAATAGAGAATGATATGTTCCTTGGTAAATCGGTTCCCAGATGTTGGGTAGAATGAAATTCTTCAGGCTAAAATGGATAAATTTAAACCCCAAATTTGCAATGTGCTTGTGGTTACCCCTGATCTGACACCATTTATATAAAATGGTTAACAATAAATTTACAGATATGAATAAGTATGAACCTTTTCATTGGATTTGCTCTGGCTACAACAAAATCCTACAATATGCAGTAATTGGGCATCATGCCTTCCAATACAAAATTTTAGCACAAGTGACCCTAATAATCACAAGTCAGCTACGTGGGCATCATCTCTTGCTAGCTGACTAGTGGGCTGACTTTGGGGTTTTTGAACTGTTTCATGCTACAGAACTAGATAACATCAGCTATTGAGAACTTTGAATTGAGTGTAGCAAGGTTGATTTCCTCCCGAATGTTGTTATTTAATTATTTATCTTAATGGTATCAATGACCTCTTTAATAGACTGTTATTAATATTTCTATGCCTACAAATAACTACAAAATATGCCAAATAAGGGGAGCACTCTCTCTCCTAAGCAAGCAAACAACCGAAGGATTCCACCTCAGCACCTGATAGTCAAAATCCTAGAGGTCATTGATACCATTAGGATAAATAATTAAATAACAACATTCGGGACCAATGTGTTAGTTGCAATTAAATGTGTGGGGAATGTTATGTAAGACCCTCAAAGAACCCTTATACACCACATGTGCGCAATGTTACAAAAACCGGACCGGTTTAGGCAAAACCGACCGGTTAGACTAGTTCCGGCACCTTTCTGGTCAATTAAAGTGAGCAATCAATTAGTTGTTTTTACCATCAACATTGTATATTTTATGATACTAAATTGGTTGATAGCCAATGATGCAAGAGAAAATGAGATTTTAAACAGTTAAAATATCATGCATTCAACCCAAAAATTTGTACAAGATCTGAACCTACTTTAGAGACTGTTAATAAAGTGATTTTATGATGTATTTTAGCCCAACAAAACAGTCATTAAACAACCCAGAAATCTAACCCAGCAAATGAAAGATAAGAGAGCACAAACAACGTTAAATTTTAGATGCAGTTCTAGAATTAAATTCACCCTCAATCTCTGTGTAAAATCAGTTAGCAAAACAGACATAGACTGTTGTAAAAAAATAAGATTTAAAAATACATGCTACAATGCTAAGAGTACGACCTAAATAGAAATTAAATGCATCCCTAAAGGGGGTTTCTAAAGATGCAATTTTTTGAGTTTTACCGAATCTTTAAATGCCTAAGAGAATTAAATTTTAGATTGCAAAACAAAAGGAAAATAGGTTAAATTTTAATTTTACATGGCTAGAAACATAGGACTAGTTCCTAGGGTAGAAGTTGGGCATATGGGGTCAATCAAGGCTAGTGAAGAAGAGCTTACTGGAATTCAATGATAGCTAGTGTTTGAATTCCAATCCCTATCGAATCCATGAAAGGCCATATCTATCCTAGAACCTATAAGGGAATAGCTTAAGTGGTATCTTTAAACGACCCTGGGCATAATATCCATCAAGCATGGAATCCTAGGGCATACAATCAAGAGCTGGAAATACACCAACTATCCAACCATAAACCAAACATACATACCTTAGTACTTACACAGTAAATAGATTACTTGCAAGGCATCCCAGGATAGAACTATTGTTGATCCAAGAGTACACCATAGCATTAGCAATACGTCCAGATCATAACATTCAAATCCTTGACAATTTAAGCCTTAACTTAAGTGAAATCAACAAGAGATATAAGTGTTGGAAACAACCAAACCATGACTACAATGATAGTTGAAAAACATCTAAAATTTTTTATGACTTTCAAAAGTAAGGTCTAAAAGGTTTTATGACTTTCTTTTCAATATTTATGACAATTTGAATGGACAGGCCCCACTCATAGCCAAATAATTTTGAGATATTTACAACTCAACGGAGTATGGGGGACCATATAATTCTCGAAAGACATTGGATTCAGTATCCCATGCCTTTGAATAAACAGACCTCAGGACCACACGTCTATTTTGATGCATGTGGACGTCTATGTGGGTTTTGACAAGCCACTGTTGTTGGTTTTTAACGTAGTACCCAAGGATTTGAGCCTCAGTAAGATTTGTCTGCAAAATATCTTTGACCTATTCAAGAGATTCTCCAACTTCCCGTTTTAGATTATAAATAACAGCTGGATCTAATGCTGTCAGGTTGATGCTGAATGACCACCACCAGTCTCTAATCCAATCAGGGACATAGAATGCAGGATCCTCATATATTTGTGGAATTTGAAGTCCAAACTTTAGCATGGTATAATATGTTCTATCTGTATTTTCTTTTCTCAAGAATTTCCACCATAATTCTTTATATTTTTCATAAGTGTGTGTAGTACTTGGAAACTGGAGACTAGCATCTTGATGTGGCCGTGCTTCCAAAGAATGTATCCGGTTAATATAGTAGTATTGTTGGTCTATTTGTAGCCCGGGTTGAGGTGTAGAGCCCTCCGTTGAGATTAAGTTAAGATCTTGGTAGAGGTGTGTTAACCAATTGCTTGCATCAGCTGCTTTTCTCAGGGAGTTGTTGTAAATCATCTCTGGTACAATATTGGATCCCATAGTCATTCTTCTAAGTTCTGGCACTGGTCTAATAAAAGCATCAAATCCCTGTAAGTTAGCATCTAATACTTCAGCATGTCTCAACTCCCACCTAGGTTTCCAGTCTTGCATATAATCCAACCAACTCATATTATCATTGATAGTATAGATATGATTTTTTCCTCTGGTCCAAGCAAATATTTTCATGTTTACTTATGGGTTATGGGCCCACTAGATTCCGCTTTGACCTTCTACGCTCGCTTGCCTCGTGCTCGCTTGCAGAAGGCTCGCTTGTTTCAAGCTCCCTTGTTAAAAATTAACAGCATTATCCTGTGTCAAATATTATCTTATTAGTAACCATTGTGGTACTTTGGTGCAAATGTTTTTCCTAACTCATTATTTCTCGACATTGTGTGCCTACTACCACCTCTCTATGTCAATGCATAAATCAACCTCTTCTTGGTTTTTGGTTCTAGTTGTCCTTGTTTGGGGCCTTGTAGTGGTTCTCTAATGTCATGGACATAGTCATTGATACATTAAAATACCTTATATCTAAGCCCGAGGTGAGCTAGGATTCAGAGTGAAATCCCAGTGGCTAGTACCTCATAGTCGTCAATCATCACTCCTCACCTTGCAAAGATAAGAGGTGAGTGCATGACATGAGTGAGTGAATGAGTTAGTGTACCAAGGCTGATTTCCTCCCGAATGTTATTATTTAATAATATACCATTAGAAACAATCCCACCATGGTGATGTGCTCTATAGATCAAAAACCATAGAAAATCATCCATTAGAACAACTCCATCAGCAGTAAATCTTCCTTTTTGTCTTCAAGACTAATGTTAAAATACTTGACAATGTAAGCCTTAACTTTAGTGAAATCAATAAGAGATATAAGTGTTGGAAACAACCAAACCATGACTAACACCCAATAAATAGTGAAGGAAAACCATAACATGGGCTCCTAATAAGTCAATTTTGATAATTCAAAAACACCATGCATACAAAGAAGAAATGAAGTCCATGTTCATAGTCTCATGATGAATAGGATTGTCATTTATGACAACATTAATGACAAAGAACATTGATTGACAAACCAATGCCAAGTCTTTCGAAGGATGATGACAACATTGGAGAAGACATGCCGATTGACTAATTTTCATGATCTCCGTAATATTTGCCTCTAACAGGTCTTTGAAAAGGGATTTGAAATTAATGTTGCCAGCCTCAGCTTTGTCCATGATGGAGACAACCTTAGTTAAGGCTTGTAAACATTGATAATCCATAAGCATCTAAATAATCCATCAACATCTAAATAACATGAGCTCTAGTCTTTTAATACAATAATTAAAAAATCAACAACTTTGTGTCCTAGGCACAAAATGTTACATATTATGGGTTGAAATTGCATTCTACCAATGAATTTCATTGTTTTACTTGTTTTTTATTTTAATTGTTATATATTTGTATGTATTGCCATCTCTTCATAGGCTACATGGGCCATTTGATTTCACGAATATTAATAAAAATACTTTTGACCAGCCTTTGATGTTAATATTCTTCTTACTCATTGCCATTCTTGTATGAGTTCCATAAACCATTTGACTTCACAAACTTTAATAGAAGCCTATTCTTTATCTAAAGTTTTATGCTATCATTGATGCTAACGTGCTAATGAAATGTACACATTGTAAAGTTAATGGATAAATAAATAATTAAAATCATCTTCTATTAACCAAATCATCCACTCAATCATGTCATCTTACCCCTCCCTCAGCATTATTGTCATAACTGTTTCGAGCATTGCCATGTCATTGAGTTCAAACACAGTATGCACATAAAATAAAATAAAAATCTACTATAAGGAGCTCCACCTCATGCTTTTAACTAATTAGACGCCGCTGACCCTCTTACCTTCTTAAAGTCAAAAGCTTAAGTAATAGATACCTAGATTTGTGTGTTCAAAATGTTTCTTAAGGCAAATGCGAAAAGTCATGCGCAGGAATGGAAAATTATACATAACACATGGCAAATTACACTTAGCAAAAAGAGGAGAGACCAAGCCTTTTGTAATGTGAAAGGCCATGAAGGTAATAAGAAACATTGATTCCACCATTTTTCATTGGTGCGAGAACAATTACAAATTGATGAGAAGAAAATTGTTTGTATCAACCTTTGCACTTCTAAAAGAAACCAAAAAATTGATATGCTTTACAGCAATAGAACACAAAAAGAAGCTATGAATATCAAGAGAATGTCTATCCTAATGCAAGAGAAGTACCAATAGGATAGGTGGCAAAAGATCGATGTACACATTCAAAATATGTCTTACTTGATGTAGTTTCACTCTCCATAAAACTTAAAATGGAAGATAAGCTATGAGACACCACTGCCCATCTACTAATTTCTACTATAAGCATGAGTTCCTGGTTTCTTACTAATAGTTAATACCTCTCAAGATTCATTGAAGGCTTCTAACTATCACAAACATAAACCTGAACAATCTAAATACAAAATTAAGTCTAGTCCTAGTATTGATAAGCTGAGAAAGATCTCAATGGAAAAGATCAGATGTTTAGCATTATTTAATTTAAGATCAAATTACATTTAAACGTAGCTACGGTCCACACTAGACATGGGCATCTGACACCATGTGGCATGCCTTGTAACCTAGCAACATTTTTGGGTTTATATAGTTTCATTTACAAAGACCAGCGAAGATCTCAAAGGAGATGGTAGATCAATATTTATCAAAATCTATTCAAATTCAAGATACCGTAAAATCAAGAATAAAATACAAAGAGCAGGCATTACAATAGCAATGATCATTTGAAGGTCCAATAGAGCAATAAGTTACTCGTGCTTTAGTGACCTCAAATGGGTACACTGTTACACTAAGAGCCAATGTGGAATCCCACATATAAGAGAGTATGAAACATAGGTTTCTTGATTAGGTAAAATAGTATTAATAATAATAACCAGAAAGAGATCCAAGCAAGCCAGTTAGCCTCATATATGTACGTGTTGTGGTTTGCTACCATATGAGTGGAATTTTGGAGTATTCCACTGCATCTTTGCAAAATGATTACATTATAAAAGTGAAGCCTAAAATGGTGTACTTGTGACCTACTTGGTGTTGTTATTAAGTATAAATTAATTCCTTCCACAAGGGTCCACAAACCATTCAATTGAGCGACTGATAATGTGAATATGAGACTTGTGAAAAAAATTGGCTATAAGGTGTAGATATCCATGGTGCAATGACACTTGAAAAGTTAACCAGAGTATGTCTACCCACTATGAAAAGCAAGGTAACCATAATCACAAGTCTCACAAGATTAACTCGGATTAAGCAAGAAAAGTGTTTTTCCCAACTCAGGCCAAGTCAAACCCAAGTTCACCAAGTTCGAATCATGTTGACAAAGTTCTTGAGGAATTCAAACTTGCCAAAATTTCTATTAAAGACCCAAAAAACACCATTGTGCTCATTTTCTCTCTAAACAAAGGACCAAACAAAAACCCTACCAAAGCATAACGAGTAACAAAGGACCAAACTGAAATCCTACCAAAGTAAGCAGCATAAACCCAGTGCAAAGTTTTATGGAACCTCCCTCATAACAGAGAAAAAAACCTACCAAAGCACTCCCAATAACAAAGGACAAAGCATAACCTGTAAAACTACTCGTTGTCATATAGAATTTACCACCACATTCATAGTCAATTCATGATTGGACTATATCTCCAACACAAATATCTATAGTTGGCAGTAGACGATAGCACACACTAAGAAACTGAAACCAGTTGCAGAATTGTTATGCCACCTCCTTCATAACACAAGAAAAATCTTACCTCAACAAAAACCCTACCTTGACAAATACTTACAACAAAATACTTAGAAATTAAAACAAGGGACAACCCCTAACTCTGCAAATACATTGTAAATCTCCTTCTAGCAATACCATATAGGATTTCATAGGGATTGAGGGAAAAACCCTATCTCAGCAATCAACACAAGCAACCATTTAGGGTCTACCAATACTAGCTCTATCTCCAGCACGCAAAAATTGAGTTCCATTACTGCAAATCTGGTGAATGAGAATTCACTTACGGTTGCCATTGAGGGTCTGCGGCGATATGCAAACACGACCGAAGAGCACGAAACCAACTTCAATAGCCCTCGTAGCAATTGCACAGTGAAATTTGTAGGAGGACACGGAATTGTAGTCAGTTTTAAGCAACTGGTGTGGTTGAACCAGAGCAACAGAGCAGTTTTTGTTAAGCTCGATAGAGACAGTTATGTTTTGGATGATGTTTAAAAAAATATAATATCATATAAATTAAATTAAAAAAACACATTTCATTATATTGATTATCTTTGATAATAGTAGGTAGATAAATGTTTTGATAATGTTTGATGCTCAAATGAGCAATTTCTCACAAATTTTATAACATACCTCAAGTCAGACAATTAAATTATAATATACATTATTTAAATTCCAACATAGTAGATTTCACAAGCGGTTAGTGCAAGAACTCAATTTCCAACATAGTATATTTCAAAGTTAATGTTAAAGTTAAAATTTATTGAACAAAGATCCTAGTAATGCAAGAGTGTCAAATATCAACAAGGTTTATTCATGCATACAAACTAAGATTGTGATGATAGGATCATGCTAGTCAAATTGGCTCAATAAGTGCTCCATGCAAAATGTGAAAATATGGTTTTCTCATGATAATAGTGCCTTTCAACCTGCACATCTTAAAAGAAGCACATAGAGATTGATTCTAAGGTTAATTAATCAAAGTTGAGAATTGTCCCATTGTGTAGTGGATGTCAAATTATGCCATGACTAATTGTCAGTCCAACCAGATAAGTCATACTACTTGGCATTGATCCATAATTTTATCGTTTATTCTTAATTAAAAATTTAGAATACTAATTAGCATGCCAATAGGAATTTCAATATATGGATAGAGAGAAAGGATGCACTCGATCATAATGATTGGGATGCTTAGACCATTGAGATGTAGACATTGAAGAATGATATAGTACTAGATGAACAAAAAGTGTATGATTTGATTCCGATGAAGTGGATCCAAGTGTCGACATATTTTCAAAAGGCATCATCAGACGATGCAAGATCTAGTTCTCACGAAACAAAAGTGGTTGATTGATTAAGGGGACTTACAAATAGTGATGAAGCCTCAAAATATCGAAGGCCTACCTGCATTAGTCTCATCTAAGCCACAATAGGAGCGGCAATTCACTTTACATGCTTACCCAACCCTACCATCGATAAAATCCATCTAGCTACAAATCAATTTGAAAACAAATCCTTTAGTATGCTTCTCAAACTTAGGAGAACACAGCTTATGAATGGCCAACAAAGCATAGGAAGAAGTCACATCAAAAGATTGTTGCATATCCTTTTGCAAGGTTTAAAGTACCTCTTCCTTCTCCCCAAATTTATTCATGAAATTTTGACATGTAAGATTCAAGGACATTAGAACTTCCATCCCATCAATGAAGTGTCCAGTTATCAACTTGGATATTGTGCTTCTTAGAACGATCAACAAGAAAACTAGCTTAGAAAGACCAACAAGGATAGAACCCCTTTCAAAATAAGTTTTTTTATGTTTCCAATGAAAGCCTCAAAATCACCTTTATTACATTTAAGTTCAATTCGTAGACAAGGTTCATATTGAGGCCATGTAGAGTCTAGTTGGAATTGTCCTTCTCTTCCATATAAAAATCTTGTTTCAAGATTTGGTACTAACCAAAGTGTAAGACATTGTCACTCTAAAGTACTAAAAGTGGTTCTCCTAAAAGACATTTATATTAATTTATAAAAAGGGCATTGATAGTAGGAGAACCACTTTTAAAGACTTAGTAAAACATATAATGTGTTTTTATAAAAACTTGGTTAATTATCATTTTTGTTTAGCAAGATCAAAATAACTAACTAACATAGAATAACATAATAGCTACTAAATAATAACAATTGTAACAACTTAAGTTACCAATCCATTTGTATAAAACTTATGATAATTGTTCTAATATGAAATAACCCATAAATTAACACATAAATCTTATAACTTCATTTTGTATCTTGCTCAATCAACACATGTTCGATTCAAACCATTACTACTAAAACCTCCAGGAACACCCACGCTACTGCACATGTAGAACATAATTAGATTAGAAAAATAATTTTCAAATATAACCAAGTTAATCAACAAAGTGAACATATGGTGAGTGCATTTACTTTAACCTAAAAACATTGCATACCTCTACTTTTCAACAATTAAATATCATTCATCTTCTTCTTCATCCAACTCAACATCTGTATCAGGATCTGGTTCTGAATAGATATTGATGAAAGTATCATTCACATCGTCATCAGCGTCAAATTCATCTTCTCTAATATAGTAATCCATATCGTCAATGAGATCATCATCTGCTACATTTGCGTGATCAACCTCTTCAAATTCTTCATCTAACACATCGACTGCAACCTGATCTGAATCATCATCATCTTCTTCTTCTTCGTGATTATCTTCATCATCTAGTACATGATTATACTTTACTGGTCTTCCTCTTGGATCGTATCGAACAACGTATGACCAACCTGCTTTACCTGGTACCTTGGAGTAGTAGACTTGCTCACATTGACTTGGAAGAACATAAGGCTCTGTACCTAGTTCAAATTCCCTTGTATTAACCATGGTAAATCCATTAGCATGCTCAATAACAGTTCTTTCAGGATCATGTTCATGCATCCATAGCCTGTACCACTTCACCTCAAACAAAACTATTTTAAAGGAATTAAAATCACACTCAATAATGTAGTCCAAATGCCCATAGTACCTATTCTCGGTTTCTTCTGGATGTCTATCACTTCTAGAGGAAACATTGGTGACCTTAAACACTACAGTTATCCCACAATCTGAGGTTTTCCTATTATCATCCAACTTTTTGATACGAAATTTATGACCATTACACCACATAGCCTTGTGATGTTTCAACTGCAACATTGAGAAGAGGTTAAAAATACATTGTGAATTAATAAATGTCATATAGGAGTTAGTAAATATAATTGAAAACTTAAACAAACGAAATGTAATTGGAAAAATGGATTGAAGTAACTAGAAAAATGTGGGTAAACAATTTACTTTCCTTTTTATCTTTTAAACCATAGGCTAAATCAACTTCCCTTTCAGACGTAAGTTCAGGAATTTGAAGTCGAAGACGATGAGCTGTTTTTATCATGTTACTAACCCCTTCCCATGATAACCTACCGAAGAATTCGTCACAATATTTTATCCAATGCTCCATCCAATCAAGGTTGTTTGCAATGTATAAATGTAAAGCATCCCACACTCAACCAACTATAGGATAAATTAACAATTCAATATCATTAATTAGATATGATTAAAGGCACATAGTTTAATATAGTTGAAAATGCATAATTATTAAAAAGAGTTAAAAAACAATATGATAATATAAAATTGGAAAAAATAAATGTGTAACATATTAATTCAACAACGTATAATAATAATTACCTTTCACAGTCCTCAATGTACCTCTCCCCAATAGGAATTCCCCTTCAAATTTGTTGATGGAGTTGAGATGCCAAATACGAGGCACATTCATATTTTCTGCTAATTTAGGTAGATATTCACTAATGTACACCATGCATTGATATACCATATATCCCTCAACCATAGAACCCTCGGAAAGCGCTATTTGTAAACAAAATCCTTCAATGACTTCAATTGCCTCTCCACCATCCACATCAACCTTGTGTGTACTGGTCCACATAATTCAATATCCTCAACTTTGTGTATGAGGTAGTGTTCTTGTGCATTGAAAAATGTTGGAGGTAGATACTGTTTCATTTCACACATTAGTTGGGGAATTTCTCTCTTCCAATGCCTTATATCTTCTTTATGGATTTATTTTGATGAAAGCTACCTACAAATGATGCAATAAAATAATATATCAAGGCGTATATAATATTTGCAGGAAAACATAGTATGTCAATAAGTTCCACTACAAACCACAGACCAAGTACATTTTCCAAGTAAAACATTACTTACCTCATGTATTTTCCAAGAACATAAATAATATGTTTTATGTTGTTGTCAAAGTCGTCTAGGAGAGATAAAGGTAGAACATACTGTATCAAAAAACACATAATTATTAATATTTATTTAAAAAGTAAGAGAATAAAATTAATAAAATAGTGCATACCGATAATTAAATATATTATAGACTCATAATTACCTTAATGAATGTATGCCAATCATGTGTTTTAACCCCAGCAAAATCACCTTTTTTTGTCAAGATATTCTTTATGTTTGACGAAAAACCCGTCGGAAACTTGATTTTTTTTATGACCTCTTTTACAATATTGCTCTGTTGCTCTGTCAAGCACCAAGGAAGACTAATATTCTGTTGATGGCCATCGCCATTAGAATTAACGATCACACTTTGCAATGTGTGTTTAGCTTCTTGGATGTCACTACAAATCTTTCCAATTTTTTCTTTCTCAGTCCTTCCATCTAATATTCACCATAACATTTATGTTATGTTCTTCCCGATATGCATTGCGTCAAACAAATGAACTATTTGCAGGTGCTCGTAGTATGGCAACCTACTGAATACAATCGGGTAAATTTTAATTCCTCATAGAATCCAATTCGTGCGTTAATGACATTCATGAAACATCAACAAAATCAAATTAAAACTAATTAATCAATATAGGTATAACATATTGCGCTGACCATAATTCAGTAGAAAAAAAAAATTGGCATACCTTGATGGTTTCTATTATATTCCAACTTCCATAGGTGAGGTGTCATTCTTCGTGGTTTTTTTTCATTTTCTTCTTTACCATTAAATTTTTCTTTGTCTGTAGTTCGATAACTATGGTTCTTAGGCAGAAAGTGCCTATACTCATCGAACACTTCCTTTGCTAAACTCCTTGAATGATGAGATTTTATCCCGGGACCGCAAACTGAACATGCAAATTTATCCTTTGTTTGAAGACCTACAAGATATATGAATTGGTGTAGAAAATTAGAATTAAAATTTAAAATAATGCATGATATTATCAACAGATATATAAAATATATTTAAGGAACAAAAGAAAGTAACAATATACCAAAAAAATGTGTTAACCTGAGAGCATCATGAATTGTAAATGCAAGTATTCCATGGAATTGAAATCATCTTTTCCCTATTGGTCTAGAGATATCATACATAGTGATGCAAGCCCATAACTTCAACAACTCATCAATAAGAGGCTCAAGATATACGTTCATATTTTTAACCTGGTACTTGCCTAATTGGTCCAAAATACATGATTAATTTATTTAGCACCTATCTGTTGTTATATATAAAAGACATAATTATCATGCACGAAACAAATCAATGAAATATTTAGTGATCAGACTTTCAAGTAAGAAGGTACATATTAATTAAATACTTGGAACAATCATTGCCAACATTGTGTGCTCTCTCTTGATCGACATCCAAAGAGGAAGGTTATTATTTATAAAAAAAGCAGGCCACACTGAGTAGGTAGAACGAAGCTCTCGAAATGGATTGACACCATCAACTGCCAAAGAAAGTTTAACATTACGAGGATCTTTCTTAAAAATTGGTCACTTTTCTTCGATGTACCTCAATGCAGAACCATCTGCAGGCATTCAAAGAACATCGTCGCGACTTCTGTTCTTTGCATGGAAATCTATAAACTATGCTATACTTTGACACCTGAACAACCACTGGAAATGTGGAATTATTGAATATAAAGAAGAACTTTTTGAGACACCTTTCTTGTCACTTTATCGGTTCGATACCTACTTGTTTGACATTGTGGGCATTCATTTTCTAATGCATACTGTCCATAGTATATGATATGATCATTAGGACATGCATCAATAGCTTGATACTCCATTCCAAATGCTTTCATAATGACATATATCTCTCAATATGTGCGTGGTAAAATATTTGAGGTTGGTAATAGAAATTCACCTAACAATCTACAAAATTCAAAATAATAAATCAATGAAAACAATATTAATCATCAATATCGCATCCAAACTTTACAAATTAGAAAACAATAGCAACAATATAGGAATAAAGTCAACTCTTTCTATAGATATTATGAACATGCAGACCAAAATAATTAACAAATTACATAGCTTAGTATCTGTGTCAGACAGGTGTTTGATAAACCATTCAAAACCTTCAAGTTCACTAACAACAATATAGAAGATAGAAGATTTGTTTTTGAGCCTTCATAAAGAGGTTGACGTGACTTCTCGAGTAGAGGATCAACATCATGACTATCATCCTGGTTGTCCTCATCCATTGGAGAAAATGTGTCTTGGTTCAATCTATGTATCTCATCTTCCTGGTTTGTATCACTAATGTTATCTACATCCATATCATCATAAATAACTACTTGATCATCTTCAATATTCTGATGTAGAAGTTTGTTAGGGTGTGAATGAGTATTTCTGCTAGTACTTGGCAAATAACTCTATGGAGGGAGACATTTTGGGGGCATTGTCTATAAATTTACAAACAACGTAGAAAATTAGTCTATATAGAACATATAGTAAACAAATAAGACATTTTACTGAAATTCATGACATGATGAATATTACAGTGAATATATTAAAAATTGAATAACGACCTCTTACCAGGGGACGGTATTCATAACCCCCTTCGGTGTGCCCCTTCTACCTACAATGTCTTTCATCTATTGTTATTAAAAGTCTTCTATTTTGCAATCCCCTGCAATCATTGCAAGGACAATAGAATTTTCCATCTCCACTTACCTCTAATGCAACTCTAAACTGAGCAATCTTCCTTGCATTTTCATTCATAGTGACAAATCCTTGTAGTGGTACAAGTAATTGTCTTACCTACATGATACCAAACAATAACTTATCGATTACATTAGATATTATAAGTATATTTCTAAATATAGTATATTATAATCCAATAATTTCTATATTTATAAAGAAAAACATGAAGACTAAAGTAATATATACTTCCAATGTACCATCATACGTCGTATTTAGGATCTATCACTCAATTGTGGACCACCTTGTTATAATTAGGGTCATTGCAGAGGACCAAAAATAATTAGTGAGCTTATTTAAGAAGCATCACAAATTTTTCATAACAAAAAAAAGCATCACAAACACAATAATCACAAGCAAGAAAAGTACCACTTAATTTAATTATAAAAAAAAGACTTTAGTACTAGAATGAATGTTATTTACCATGAAAATCAACTTGTTACCCTAAAATATTTAACTAGAATCTAGATTTGACAAGGTGATGCAATTCCTAAGCTAAAAGTATGTTGGACTTAAAATAGCATTTCCAAAAAACAATTCTCCTCTTTATTCTTCAAGTCTCTTTGTCTAGTTGGAAAACAATAATTGAGGAAGTGGTCACAACTCATCTTTGATTGGACGACAACGTTTTTGGAATTCCTACTCTAAAAATGGAAGTAATATGGTAAGTAGAGTATTATGCATTACATAAGAAGCATATGCATCTAGTTTTTGTATTTTTTTTCTTAACTTGGAAAGATGTTTCATTGTTAGTCTATATAAAAAATACTTAATCGTTGGAATATTTTTACCTCTCCTCTCTCATTTGTTAGACATAAATATTTTCCATCCTTACTTTAGATTGATTTCATTCTTCTATACTCATGATTCAAGTATATAATTTACACATAAAATTATAACATTATTAATTAGTAATAAAATTACAAGTTATAAAATCAAAATAAATTTTAAATAATCAAGTAATCATATAAGATTAAATAATATTTATAAATTCTACATAATAACTAGCCTCCTCCTTCTAGCTACTTTGGAGCTATTGAGATATTTTTCCATGCAATATTTTGCTGCTTTTTTATATTGGAATTCATATCTACACCCCCTTGCATATTTTTCCATGCAATATTTTGCTACTTTTTTATATTGGAATTCATATCTACATCCCCTTGCATATTTTATGGTCATTCTCATAATGAAATTGTTCCCAAAAATCTACACTAATATTATAGGCCACACTATTTTTTGCTCCTTCTAAGTCTTATTCTTTTGTTGTATTTTTATGGTTTTGGGTCTCGAACTCGCTAGAGATGACATCCCATCTCTTTCTGAGATATTTCAATGACCCTATCTCCATACTCATTTCAAAATCTACCAATGATTTTGTCCTTCGTTTCTCAAGGAATTTTATCAAACATTGTGCATATCCATCTTACTTATTCTTGGATCAATTAATTGCTTTAACACATTAAAAATGTTACCCAACTACATCATGCAATATGTATCCACCTCTATAATGTTTTAATTCTATCCCCAAAGTCCCCATTGAAAATTAATAATATATTGAATAATCAATATCAATATGAACATTGACATGTCTAAGTTTTAAAGTAAATACATCCAAAATAACTTAAAGATAATTGGAAAATAATTACAATAATAAATAAATGAACCTTCGAAATCCAAAGCATCCAACATGAATTTTTGTTTCTCTCTTTTTTTCATGAATGATAATCTCACAAAAATATGAAGTCATTTTTCCTATCTTACAAATTGTCGTCATTAAGACATTTATAGTTATCTTATATTAATTGATATAAATGTACATATAAATTGAAATCTAATGAAGATTGTATGTTTTAAGATAACATGTTTAATGAAATTAGTTTGAGGATGTGTCACCCATATAACTTTTATGATTGATTGAGAATATATATAAATTAAAATCTAATAAAGTTTTTAAGTTTGAAGATAACATGTTTAATGAAATTAGTTTGAAAATGTGTCACCCATATAACTTAGTCAAGGCTTGAACATAATGTAACTACATACTTGTATTAAATCGTTAAATTATACTAAACTCATGGAAGAATGAGAAACTCAAAAAGCAATGCATCTTGCAAATTTATTTGTCAAATGTATAAGAAGTACATAGGATTTTTTTAATGAAATGTTCCACGATTATATTAATATATAGAATGACCATACAGACATTTTATTAAAAAAAAAGTTATGAGGATTCTCACATGAAGCTAAAGCTGCAAGGAAAAAAGATCCAACCTATCAAAAATTTCCATGTAAGGCATCCAAAAATATAGTCATAAAGAGCGGTAGTGATGAGCAAGGTAGATAACGCTACAACACAATTAAAATAGGCCAACCACCAGAGAAAGTGATCAAATGAGGAGATTGTTCGAACTAAACCAGCTAGAGGTACCTAAAAGATTCAATAACCAATTGTTTGTGTTGGAAAAATTCAACACTAGAGAAGAGCACATTGGCATGGCCTTAACATGATATCAATTTCCCCCATTATGGTGTATATGAAAAATAGAGAACATTTTGTAATGTCTCTTTCCGTTGAGTACTATGGTATAATATGGTTGGTTTTGACTTTTTATTCGTTTGACATTTGTTTACAAATCAATTTTAATTTTGTAAGCATTGTGATTTCATTGACCCTATGCACCTTTGTTGCACTCAAGGATTTTATGAGTGCACAACAATAAAGGTTGTTACTTGTGATGTCATTCTTGTTCAAGAACCTTGTAGTTATTTTAACATCTAAATCTCCATGTTTTTACAAGATTAAGATAATAACAACTTTTGCTAGATTTGTATGGAGAAATATCTCCATGTGGTCATTATCTTAAATACATGGGGATATTCATGATATCATACAATATTGGAATTCAAGAATATCCCCTCCATATGTCAATTGTGATCTTTAGTACAATCACTTATAAGAGATTGACAAATACCCCAAATTGATGCATGAGAGAAAAGTTAAAATGAGGCAAATGAAAATGATAGCAAGTTCTTGAAAAAAATATTAGAAAGGAAAAATAGCAAGTTAACATGACCTAAGCCTCATTACTAAACAATATTAAATTCTAACCCTTATAAAAATATAGACAAAAAAATATACATTACTAACCTTGCAAGTTCAAAATCAGAGCTATGTAGAATATCCAAGCTCAAACAATCACCCCTCAAGTCCAAAATCCGCGCTCAATGTGTCGCAAGAAGAGAAAATGTGGAAATAATGGTTAGATTATGTAGTATATATAGCTTGACATTCAGCTATATTGCAAAGAAAAGTGAAACCTAAAAATTTCGTTCCTATATCGACGAAAGTTTGCGAACATTACAAATCGTGGATAATGCCATGGTTTTTCCGCCTTGAAAAACAAAAAATATAAAAATTCATTTTTTTAACTCACGAATGTTGAAAACGTGGAAATATTTAGTGGAAGGCCTTGTAAAGAGGATTGAAGACCTTGTGATAGGGATTGAAGATCGACCCCTGCTTCCTTCAGCCCATTCTACTAGTCCTGGTTCTCCCATGGGAAGTGGATTAGATTGATAGGAAATTAGGTGGTAGTGGGAAGTATTGTAGTTAGAAATATGTTATCTTTCTGAGGCATGTATGGGAAATTCTGTGAGAGTTTGAAAGATGTTACATTTTTTAGGCATGTATGGGCATGTATTTTATCCTTTTGTAAAGGCATGTATGGAACATGCATCGAGGAGGATGCATGGTTTAAGGGGAGGGGGATGTAATACACTCTGGTTTATCCCCTGGACATGTTATTGTTATTTTGATGTTGTTAAATTATGGCATGAGGTGCCAAAACTATGGTTTTCGCATTATTATTATTATGTTATATTATTAATAATTAATAAGATAAAAACAATCTAACAACCGATGCCATGAAAGAGAGCATGAGGAACCATGATTTTATGAGCAAGGGGTTGTGGAAAAGTGTCTACCTATGTGCGTTGAGCCTATGTGGATGTTGTACACCTTTCTTATGCACTTGATGGACCCTCTTGGTTATGCACCCTGATGTGTCATGTCACTCCTTTGTTTTATTTACCTTGAGATTAATTTTTTTTATTGAGGATTGGAGTCCCTCTCTCACCTAGTGCGCCCTCATGAGTTGGATTAGTGTGTCTCTTGGTGTACCCACCTTATGTCTAACTCTAGTTTACTATTCTGGGAATGTATCTCTCATGCTTGTGTCACTCTCTCTCCCAATTTGAATTTCTCATGAAGGAATTCAATTTGCTTGTGTTGGATAGTCACACTTGTGTGTTGGTTCATGATTTTACTCTTATGCTTCTGTTTGGCACTTGTGGTTTGATTTTGTTGATCTTGGTATGAGATCCTTGTTGTTCATTACACCCTTGTTGAGCCTATTCCCAAGCTAAGTTAGTATGGAGCCAATGGTGTATGTCTTGGAATTTCCTATGTAGATCATGGATTGGTAACAGGGGCTAAGTCCACTTGCATTGGATTTGAGGTTGGACAGAGCTGTGTATTTCCTATGGAGATCATGGTTTGGAAATAGGGTTTATGTCCAATTCCTTGTATTTAAGGTTGTCCTGGAGCCACTGGAATTTCCCTGGATTGGAATTGAAACTTTCCATTGGGTTGTGGTTGGATTGTTTTCCTAGAGCCACTGGAATTTCCCTAGAGTGGAAGTAGAGGCCACACTTTCCATTGGGTTGTGGTTGGACTGATTTATTGAGAGAATTTTTTGTTGAGTGAGCTCTTGCTCATGGAATCATGGTTCCATCTAGGGGGTGACCATTGAAAAGTGATGTTTGGCTTGCATTGTGTCTATGGCTGGGTGGAACGTGGTACGGTCAATTATGGTTGCACATTTGGAAAATATAAGTGCTTTATCTCATGTTTATTTAATTTATTTGCCTCTAATATTATTTATTTATGGATTCACGTGAAATGTTTAATGAAATGTATGAGCTATTTGTGGAATAAATTTCGCATGGAATTCAATCTATTTATGCAAGTAAATTTTGTGAAGGAATTGGAAACTAGTTTTTGGGATTTTGTGCACAAATTGTTTGAGGAAATGATTATTTGGAACCTATGCTACATAACTGATATTTCTGCCCCTGTTCATTATATAATATCTATTGTGATTGTACAGTAGCCTCAGAATGTTTTAAGACACTTCTCTTTGATGCTTCTACCTTTTATTCGAAAACTAGTTCTTCGATTAGATTGTTTTGCATAGTTTGGAGTCTTGGAACATGAAGTGTTTGTAAAAAGGCCTGAGAGTTCTTTTTATGCTTATGTATGACAATACACTTGAAATTTGTGTGAGTGTGTGAGGGTAAATCTTCTTGATAGTGTTTTTGAAATGTCTACCGAAATTCTAGATCAATTTCCAATATCTAGCTCCTTCAATGGATTTGTTTTGAGTAGATTTGTGACTTTGCATATGAAGTGTTTGAAAAAAAATTTGAATGATATATAATCATTTTATGACTGATAAAACATGTTATTTATAGTTGGAATGGTATTTGATTGATTATATGAGCTGTGGATTTAATTATTCTAGCAATTCCTAGAATTACTAGTCAATTCATATGAGTAGAATTAGCTAGTTTTGTGAATTATTTAATGGACTGTATCAACCTCCCCCTGTGAATTATATGGACAGAGAGTGATGATGGTTTGGATGGGGGATATGAATCTCATTAGGGAGTGATGGGGACTCCCCCCGATGCATATGGGCATTCAGGATTTTTTATATATACTGCATGTATTTTATGACAGGGATGTTGTTGAGGCTCCTCGATGTATATTTTTTGTATATCTGAGTGCTGGAACACTCATGACATTATATGACGATGATATATTTATATAGATATGCACATGGATGCATTTTTGCGGTGATTATTTTGTACGCATGTGGATGCGCCTATATTGTTTTGTGTTTGTTTATTGCAAGTGGATGCAAATGATTTGTGATGATAGGCACGTGGATGCCCTGTGTTGTAGATGTAGTCTTTTTGGTATTTTTATGTTTTTTGATGTGTTGATATGTGATGATTATGCATGATGGATGATTTACATGGTGTGATTGATATGCCAGTCGAGGATGTTGTTAGCTATTTGATCTGCAACACTATTTTGGGCTCTTGGGACATGAGTGAATGTTATGGATTCAAACTGTCGGCTTAGCTGTTTTGTGCGCAGGAACTTTCTAAAGAGGCAAGGATCACGCACCTGGTAGCATTTTTTGAGCTCGGAGACAAGCAGCTGGGAGTCAAGGAACACATGAAGGTGATGTATACCCATCTGAAGGGTAGCAGTCAGGAGATTGGTCACAGCATCGTACTCAACCTAGTTATAAGTAGCAGCGCCTATGCACATTCCGTCAAGGTGAATAAACTCATGTGAAGGGGAATATAAGACCCAAGCTGCAGAGGCCAGGTTTGGAGACCAGCAGCTTGCTCCATTGGAGAAGCCAACGTAATAAGGTGGAAGATGGTCCATCTGTGATCATATAGGAAAATGATGAATGTAAGGTTGTGGGAAAAAATTGGAAAACAAAAAGAAATCAAACTGTACACTACGGACCAGCAGGTCCACCGGATTGTTAAGGATAAAAGCGTTTAAGATACAACCCATTACGGGGGTTGCGCAAGGGGTGGCCTTCTGAGTCAGTTAAAATATATGCGTCGTGTCCAAGGCAGGTATGCACTATGTAAGGGCCTTGACACATGGATTCGAACTTCCCTTTACCTGTCTTGTCGTGGGCTTGGTCATAAACAAGGACTAGATCTCCTTCATGGAAAGCTCATGGGTGGACATGTTTGTCGTAACCAGCTTTGGAGTGGTTCTTGGCAGCCTCAATTGTTTGGAGGGCTGCATGACGGTCTTCATCAACTTGTTCTAATAACAGCAGACATTGTTCAAGTGGGGAGGTGTCGGGGAGAAGTTCAATAGCGATGTGTAGGGCGGGGATATGACACTCGATGGGGAGGATAGATTCGACACTGTGAACTAAGTGAAAAGGGGTGAAACCGATGGTGGTCTTAGTTGATGTACGGTAAGCCCATAATGCGGAGAAGAGCATGTGATGCCAATTGGACTTATGTAGGTCAACAGTGCGTTGCACGATTATTTTCAAAATTTTGTTAATGGCCTCAACTTGGTTGTTCCCTTGGAGGTAGTAAGCAGAGGCATACTGATGTTTGAACTTAAGGAGAGTTGACAACTCGCACCAAATGGAATCTTCAAAATGTGAACCATGGTCCAAAACAAGCTGTTTTGGGAACCCGAATCGTGTAATGACATGGTTAAAGAAGAAATGGGAAGCAGTGTCGGCTTTACAATTGAAGGTGAGCATGGCTTCAGCCCATTTGGTGAAGCAGTCGACGGCAACAATGATGTATTTATGGCCATTAGCGGATTAGGTTTACACTCCATAAATTCGATGGCCCATTTACAAAGGGACTGACGGTAACGACCAGATGGAGCGGGGCAGGTGGTGTCCGTGCCTTTGGGGTAAAGAGTTGGCAATTATGGCAATGCTTGACCACAGTAATGTAGTCAGTGAACAACGTGGGCCAGAAATATCTGGTGTAGATTACCTTCCGGGCTATGGCCATTCTAGAAAAATGTCCGCCGCAGGCGCCACTATGATAGTCATTGAGGACTTGCTCAGCCTCCTCTCGTGTGAGACAACGATGGAGGATAGTATCGGCACCACGTCGGTAGAGGACATCTTCCAGAAGGAGGTACAGAGAGGCGTGGTTATGGATACGGTGGCGTCCATCACGATCGATATCGGGGCAAAACTTTTGCATGTGAAGGTATATCAGAATGTCACCATACCATGGGTCATCTGACGAGATGATGAACAAATGATTGTCCGGTAACTCATCGGGGATTGGCAGGGATGACAAAAGGGATGGGAGGTCGGTTATGAGCTAGGAAAGTGCAAGGGCTTTAGTACTTTTCGTAGTTGTGAAAGTCAGATCATACTCTTGTAGGATGATTACCCATTTAGCGACATGGCCTTGCAGAAGGCAATGGTTCAAGAGGTAGATCATGGGGTTTGAGTTGGTGACAATGGTAGTATGAATTAGGAGGATGTAGTGTTGCAATTTCTGTACGGAAAAGACGACAACAAGGGCCATCCTTTCCTCATATGGGTAACGTAGGGGTGGTTTAGACAAGGTTTGGCTGACATAATAAATGACATGCTCCTGGCGAGTAGCATATTCTTGAACAAGGACCTCTGACACGGCGTGGTCGGATGCCGAGACGTAAAGGATGATGTCCTGAGAGAAATCTGGAGGGGAGATCAAAGAGGATTGCATGAGAGATTTTTTAAGGGCTTCAAATGCAACTTGCGCCTGGTCGTCCCAAACAAAGGGTATGTGAGTATGAAGCAGACGTAAGAAACCATGAACTATGGTGGCATAATCAAGAACGAAGCGGCTGAGGAAAATAGATTTCCCCTGTAAGCTCTGTAGTTGCCAAAGCGTGCATGGTATAGTAAGGTCTAATATGGCTTGAACTTTGAGGGGGTCAACAACGATCCCTTTGTGGGAAACAATGAAACCTAACAACCGGCCTGCCGGAATGCAAAAGACACACTTGAGTAGGTTCAAGCGGATCTGATACTTGCGACAATGCAGAAAAACTTCCCGGAGGTCATTAAGGTGGTCGGATCATTTCTTGGAATGTGCAGTGAGATCGTCAAGATAGAATAATAGGAAAACAATAGGTCATGGCTCGCTAGAAGGTGGCCCCAACATTTTTAAGGCCGAAAGGCATGAACCGATAGGCAAAGGTGCCCCATGGGGTGGTGAAGTCAGTCTTGTATTGATCTTCTTTGCGGATCTGAATCTGGTTATACCCAAAGAACCAGTCCATGAAGGATAGGACTTCATGCCCCGCAGACGCATCGATGAGTTGTTCAATAAATGGCATCGGGAAGTTGTCTTTGGGACATGCTTGGTTTAAATCATGGAAGTCAGTACATACCCTGATGGTACCTTGTTTTTTGTTAATAGGGACGGGGTTAGAAACCCAAGTGGTGTATGCGATGGGGTAAATGAAACCTGCTGCATGAAGTTTCTCAATCTCTGCTATAATGGCGGGGAGCTTTGATGGGTGAATGGGACACTATTTTTGGCGAATGGGGGGCACATCTGGCCACGTGTCAATGTGATGCTCTATGATAGCAGGGTCAAGACCAGGCATTTCGGTGTAGGACCAGGAAAAGACATCGCGGAACTCCTGAAAAATATTTTTGTACTCTTCGACTCATACTCGGTGCAGGAGGCTCCCAAAGTAATGAGTTCAGGGGCACCACCTGGGGAAGAGATATCGATGTGGATTGTGAGTGAGATATTGGCCATGTTACCTTCCTTGAAGGCATCGGGAGCGGGAATGGGCTCTTTAAACTAGTCCACCTTGGTGGGGAGGAAATATTTGGACTCAACCAAAAATTGGGTGGATGTGGTGGGGGAGGACTCCTCCAGGAGGAAATAGGAATGATGGTGCACATCCTCCCAGGGCTAATCAGGTGTGTTAACAGCCTTGAGAATTTCCTCATCATTGCGGAAACGTTTTGTAGTCAAATCGGTTGACAAGGGGATGCTAGCAATAGAGATCATATAAATGGTATTGATCTCTCCTATTAGCGGAGATTCTGGGGGGTGGATCTCTTCAATGGTGGTAGGAGTCATCTCGAGGTCCAACATATTCATCTCATAGAGAGAGGTTCTATAATCTGGGAGATCAGGGTAGTGATGTGAGTAATGGCCATAAATACCGCATATTGCACAAGGGTGATTGGTACGAAGTGATTTATCGCGAGGCTTAGGGGTAAGGTTGAGTTCCATGACCGAGATGTTGGGGTTGTTGTCAAGCATTTGCATGTGCTCTTATAATGCGAGTAATTGTGGACATTGATGGGTAGCATGGCCCAACTCATCACACAAAGAGCATTTGGGAGGAGCGTGAAATGGTGGAGGATTCTTAGTGGCTTTATGCGTGGGTGGAGCGTTGTAAGGTTGTGAGCCTCTGCCCCCAGTATATTTGGCAAGAGGGGGTGGGTTGGTAGAGGAGGAAGGAGTGGTGACACTGGGATGTAGGTGACTAGCAGTGCTGATAGGTTGCACTAGCTGTAAAATGACATTGGGTTTCGGAGGGGAAATGGGAGGTGTGATGTACCATACAGGTATTCCTAAAGTTAATCCCGGGAGGTTTACTATGACCATCACCGGAGCGCTGACTACTCCTGACAGGGGAAATAGGAAGGGGATTGTATGGATAGGTGTGGTACCGACATGATTGGGTACCAATGGTAGTTGGGGTAGCAAGGGAGGTTGATGGTTGGGTTTTTTTGTATTTTGAGAGAGGGTACATAAGTAAGATATTTTGGTCGCGGGTGACGGGGGTGGAATGGATTGGAATGTGGAAGTCATCGACGTATTTGAGTAGACTCCGGGTCCAACTGAGGAAACCAATGAGTTAGATGCACCGCGAACAGTTTGTTCAACCATGGGAAGAACATTTTCGGGTGCAGCGGGGGCATTGGGATCGTAATAGCTGAGTTGATCAATCTTGACCACTCGTCCTTCAAAGGGGGAACATCATGGTATGAAAAACGGATGAGGCAACCTCCTGCATGGAGTACATGTAACTACGGCCAAGTAAGAGGTTATTATCAAGTTGGGCGTTGATGACCTCTATGTCAATAAGCACTATTTTACTAGCCAACTGGACGAGGACATTAGCTAAGAGACATTAGGGTTGAGCCGAACGGCCGTCGTAGGCTCGCAACGCAGTGGTGGACGACTGGAGAGTAGGGGATCCCAACTTCTGCCAAACGAATGTTGACATAATGCATGTAGAGGCACCCTCATTGATGATGCACCAATGGATTACAAGATTCCGAATGGATAGAGAAGCTTGGAATGCTAATGTGGAAGGCAGGCATGGTTAAGATTGGTCCATATCAAAGGTCATCATTCATGAATCAGTCGGGTCGATAGCACCAATGGATGATAACAGAGTCTTGCACTGTGTAGGATAGTTTTTTAAGACCTCTAACGCAGACATGGCTACGAGGGACTGAGCTAAGTCATCCACAATGTTGTAATTGGACGTAGTGTGAGCATTGGGGTTATTATTGATGCGGCGAAGTGGGAAGCGAGGGGCTTTTGGGGCTCCATCTAATAGGGCCAGAGGTATGCATAATGGCTGATCGGTGGGAAGATCGTTGGTGGTTTTGTCGGTGGGAGGGGCTTCAGGGGTGGATCCATATTGGTTTCACCGGGTGGAGCCATATGTGGGTAGGCGTAGTGTACATGACTTGTTGTTGTGGTGGCGCGGTTCCTTGAGGGGGAGATAACGGTTAACTGTTCACCACTCCTTGGGTTGGTAAAGGGTTCTGTAACACCAAGGGTTGAGTTTGAGGTGATGGGGGGTTAGGTGGCACCTGAGGTGCCGCGTGTCCTTAGCGGTGGGAATCATCGTTCCAAAGTTGTCATGCCCACTCCAAATGTGGGAAAGCATGTACGTAATGGACATAGACCCTACAAATAGAACAAGGGTGGTTCGTTCGTAAGTTAGGGTTTTTAGCTTGCTTTGGTGGCCTATCAGGATTTTGGTTGGCAGGTGCCATGTCATTATTGTTTGGGGGATTAGGTGGCTGGCCGCCTTGGTTTAGAGGGGGGTTGCTCCCGTGGTTATGTCCTTTTCTACGGTTTTGCTGGCCTTGTTGGCATTGGGTATTTTGGTTATGATATGGATTTTGTTGCACGTACACTTGTCCTTGGGCGACAGGTGGGTGCTAGGGTTGTGCAAGTGCAGGAGTAGGCTGCGGAGGATAATAAGTGGGTGGGGGTGTAGGTGGTGCAAGTGCTGGGCCTTGTGGGGGTTGTTGATACGTCTATGTGACAGGTGATTGATTTGCCACAGGTGCTGCCTGTGGCGGATAATAAGTGGGGCGGGCTTGAGAGGATACAAGAGCGTGTGTGACCTGCGGGTGTTAATATGGTTGAGGTGCAACCGGGGGAGCATAAGCGGGGGATGCATGGTCGAAGCACTAAGGTGGACATGAGGGTCCGTGGGAATGGCAGTCATGCGCCATGGGAGCATACGAATTGGTTGCTCCAGAGTGGGATGTAGCCCGCAAAAGGTCGAGGCCATTACTAGTATCTGTCATGGAAAATGGTTGGTTATGCGATGCAACATGGCCAATGATGCCATTGGCGGCATGGGATGCCCTCGGCGCATCGTTTCGGGAGGAATCACTGCGGGGGCCGTCAGGTATAATGGTATATAAGTAACCAGACTGGGCATAGATAAGGTCAAACTGCTGGGCTTTTAAGATGGCTTCTTCCGGGGTCGTTCGGATGCCACATCCTTGGCAATGACGAGAAGGAGAGATTTGAGAAACCAATCTAGGAAGATACGGTCAACTAAATTGATTTTGCACAGGCTTCGGCGTCGATGCCACTCATGAATGTGGTTAGTGATGTGGGTGGTTGTATTCTATCTGCAAGACAGTAGGATCTGAACTCCCACGTCATAGTGGACAGGTAACTAAAAGAACTGCAGGAAGGTCGAGGCGAGGGAAGTAAAGGTGGCATGGGTCCCATGGGGCTACTCGATGTACCACTTGGCTGTAGATCCAGTGAGAGTTAGTTGTAACAGACGGAGTTAGATAGAGTCATCCACTATGGAGTTGGAGGAACACCATAGATGGAAGGACATAATGTGATTTTGTGGGTCTTCACCAACCTTTCCCTCAAACTTGGGGATGTATGATGGGAGTTTGGTAGGGATGTGAGGCCACGTGGGATCATGTCTAATGGGATCGTTGGCCAATCTGGCTAGGTCAGGAAGGTTGATTGACTGGCCATGAAAGGAAAACTAGTAGAAGGATGTGACGTATTAGTGGGGGCGGCCATGGTGGGACCGCTGCCCCCACGTGTGAGAGTTGGGTTCATGTTGGGGATGTTACCCCCAAACGGAGGAACGAAGGTGGTATGGGAGGGTCCTGCACCACCAAGTGTAGTGTGAGTCAGCAATGGGGTTGGGTTGGGTATGCTAGCCACTGGAATTGGCACAGTGATCGAAATGGTGGGTGTGGGCCCC
Organism: Larix kaempferi; assembly: GCA_027924585.1. Classification (NCBI taxonomy): domain Eukaryota; kingdom Viridiplantae; phylum Streptophyta; class Pinopsida; order Pinales; family Pinaceae; genus Larix; species Larix kaempferi. The sequence goes on along the minus strand of BSBM01000406.1, from coordinate 13,915,844 downwards.
ATCGAGGGCATACCCAAAGTAGGTGTGGTGGCTGGGGTTGTTGTGGACGTTCCACTGAGGGTCCCTACAAAAAAAGGGTTGGAAGTCATGCCAACCATGGGGTTGGTTGGTGTAGTGTAAGTGGAGTGTTCGGACTCTACCTCAGAAGTAGATGTGAAATAATGGGCGTTAGAGTTGGGGGATGGAGCTCTATGTCATTGACAAGTAGAGTCAAGTGAAGAAGCTCTAGGTCTATGACGAGTGGTATCAATTGATGAAGCTCTACGTCTATGATGGGTGATGTCAAGTGAACCGTGCTGTGGGGGTTCACCCCGGAGGCGCCGCAGGGACTCAATGGTGACAGATGGTGTCAAGTATCTGGGGGTTTTGTTGAGTGAAAAAAAAGGGCTTAAAAACCCTAATGCAGCCCAGTGTGCAGAAGGAGATTGCAAAAAATATGGCACTCAGGCCAACAACCAACTCAAAACACTTACTGTAATAGTTGTGCTATAATAAGCAGAGTATCAGAAAAAATGGTTAGAATACCAACAAGCAAACAGTTTCCTAAAAATAAAAATGGTGGACTCACTAGACCAAAAGGAGGTAAGGGAGCATGCAAACACCTAGCTAAATAGTATTATGATTCAACCAGACATATCCTCTACAAGGTGATTAAATCCAAGTCAGACAATATGGATATTAGAACCAAGGGGCTAAAGGTATCCCCCTACCAGGTAAGACAATCCTAGAAGAAAGGCAACTAAGATACCCCATTCATGACACGTCCAGAAAGGTGAATTTGCATCTCCGGTCCTATCAATGTGTGGGCCTAAAAGGAATCACCACACGTGGACCCAGGAGTAGGTAGCCTTCAGTTACTGGGTGGATTACGGTATTCCACTCAGGCCTCCGGAACCAGTTTGGCTACTTCAACCCTCCTAAGGGAGAGGCCCTCTAATAAATTGGTCGTGACCGTGTCAAAAAATACTAGGGGATTTTGGTACCCTAAAGGACAACAACTATGTCTCAAGTGTAAGCGTCCAAGGGGTGTTATTTGGATGCCTATCGCCCCTATCCTACCTAACTACAATATTCTTATGTGCTCCCCAAGTGGGGTTAGAATGTTGGTTGAGTTAAGTAATTTTTTAAGGCTAACTTGAATTAGGTGACAGAGTGTGTGCATGTGAGGTGATGAACACAACAAAAGTGCCACGTGTGGACAACTTTTTAACCAATAATGATGCATAAATTTAACTTGTAATGCAAAATTTTCTTTTTCCAATGTAAATGATTAAACTTAAAAATTATGTAAATGGAACAGAAAGCAAAATGCAGAAAAAGGCTGTAGGTAACTGTGGCTGCAGACAGAATAGCTGGCTATGCAGGTGCAGAAAATAATGCAGAAAAATTATGGCTTCAAAAAAAGGGTAAAAATGCAGAAAACAGATTGTGGGTCTGTGACTGAAATGCGCGGCCTGGAGCGCGGCTGTAGGGGTGAACCCTGCGGTCAGATCATGGGTCTGTAGCCAAAATGCGTGGTCTGGGGCACGAAAAAAGGGCAGAAAGTTGTGGTCAGATCGTGGGTCTGTGGCCAAAATGCGCGGTCTGGAGCGTGACAAAGGGGCAGAAAGCTGCGGTCGGATCACGGGTATGTGGCCAAAATGCGCGGTGTGGAGCATGGCAAAGGAGTAGAAAGCTACGGTCTGGGCCATGGGAAAGAGGAAGAAAGATACGGTCTAGGCCACGGGAAGGAGAAGGGCATCCTTAGTAACAGTTCAGTAAAACTTGATAGTAAAACAAGGTAAAATATAAGCTAACATGTGCATCAACAGAAATAAAAAGACAATAATATAATGGGAATTTTTCTTTTGTATTAAAAATGAGAACAAAGTTACATTTACCTCAAATGTTGAGGTTGGTGGAGTTCTTGCATTAGTCCAGGAGGGATGGTTCTATGCTCCAATGGGTTCCTTCTCCTTCTCCAAGGTGTTTGGATAGTGGGCCAAAAGGGGCACTCAAATGGGAAGCTAGCTGGAATGGCGAGCTAGGGTTTCAATGGTGATTTTGGCAGAGTGAGGATAGGATAGATTGTGGATATGAAATGGGGAGCCTCCATCACCTATTTATAGGTTTTTTAGTGGTGGAGTGTTGACCCATGGTTTTTGGCACCATATGGTTTAGGTCAATTGTTTTAGGGTTTTTGCTTCCTTTTTCCCTCTTTTTCCTCTTTTTTATATTTTTTATTCCCTTTTACTTGATTTTTGGGAATTTAGAGCCCTTTTAAAGGGTTTTTTCTATCTTTTGAAGAAATTTAATTATTTGGAGGGGGAAAAAGGGGTTTTTCTGCCTTTTGGTGGCCATTTAATGGTTTTTTGAGGTTTTGGAGGAAAATATAGTGGGAAAAATAGACAAATGTGCCATGTAATGAGGGAGATGAGGTGGTGAGAACTTTTTGGGTGTTAAGAAGGTGCACGCTTAAATATTTTGTTAATGGGTGTATGAGTTATTTTGCGTTTAATGGCATGGTTACAAGTTGATTTTATGCAAGACTAGCTGCTTATATTGAAAAACCAGTTAACTAGTCTTGTGGACTCTCTTTCGTAATTACCATGGTTAATTATTGTAATTTTGATAATTAGGACTTATTTACATGTGATTAGATTATATTAAGCCATTGGGATTTATAATCAATGTTTATTTGTTAATAAATTGTATTTTTGATAAGTGTCATCATTTGTGCACTAAGTGTCGTTAAGCGTCATAATTAACACCTTAATTGCTACTTAACTATGATTAAGAATGATTAGCCTTTAGAAGTGGTTATCATATATGATATGGATTAGATTGAAGGTTTGATGATGTTAGATGATGTTAAGAATCCTTCCCATCCCTTATATCATATTTTGGATGTGTAATGAATTTATATTAAATTATTGTTAATTATTGGATTTTGTGTCGCAATTAATTTGGAAAAATAGAAATTAAATGTTTATGGTTTATCGGCTGCACTAAAAATCAAGTAATTATCCTCATAGAGCTAATGATATGTCCTTGAGATTCTTTTATAGCCCTCGGTTACATTACATAGAGACCTACGAGGGTGATTTTGAACCCCCCTCTTAGATACCTATGGGGGCAGTTTAGAATCCCCTCTTAAAAACATATAAGAGAGGTTTAAAAAACCTCTCATAGAAACATACAAGGTGGTTGTGAACCTACCTCATAGAAACATACATACCCTCAAGGTCATTTTAGAGCCCCCATCATAAATTCATTTGGGGGCACTTTTGAACCCCCCTCATAGATTCTTATGGGGGAATTTTTGAATCCCCCTCTTTGATACCTATGGGGAAGTTTAGAACCGCCCCATCAATAAAGACCTATGGGGGACATTTTGAACACCCCTCTTAGATACATACAGGATAAATTTAGAACCCCCTATTAAAAACATACAATGGAGGGTTAAAACACCCCTCGTAGCCACATGCAGGGTTGTTTAGAACCCCCTTAATAGATGTTGGAATATTCTCACCATATTTTTTGTATTTTTCATGCCTACATGCAATTCTGCATGCATCCAGTCATCTACATGCAATTGCATGCATCTATTCATCAGTATGGAAGTCTCCGAACACCTAGTCCTTATTTTGCAGTCCCCAGGAGCCTATTTCTGCTCAATTTTAGCCCTCCTAGCCACTAATGGACCCTTGTTTTCATCACTGGAGAGAAAGTGCACATTATTCCACCCATTTAGGAGTTACTTCAGTTAGTTGGTTGGTTGATGACTCAATTCCTTGATTCATGGGATGATTGATCAGTTAACTGACTTAAGCACTTAGATATGCACCTACTGAGACTAGTTTGATCTCTACTAACTACTAACAGCTCCTCATGCGCTCACATTGGAGTCCCCTTCCCTACATCATTTCCCATGCACTCAGTTAGACTCAGTTAGACTCATTTGACTGACTATCTGACATTTATGACTACTTCCACTGGTTTGGATGATGTCTCCTATGCTATCCAAGCCACACTTTGAGGAGAATTCGATTGCATTCAATTATTATTCATTTTTACAAATTTCCAGCTTACAGCTGATGTATGATACAACAATTTTTCTCCATTTTCTGTGTAATGAGTGATTATTGATTCACCATTTGTTCTTGGTATTTCTGCACTACATGATTGAATTCTAGTGAGGTTTGCTACTATTGAGTGATCGTATTCCTAAAATATAACATGGTATTAGAGCTGACATCAACTATTTGAATTGCAGCAGCAACAGTTGCAACAATTCCTTGAGCAACTGTCTTTGATTGAGCACCAGAAGCCTCTGAGTTTCCATAGAAAATACTGGTGCTATTACCTTGAATTCACGAGAGAAATCCAGTGAGGTCTAGCTAGGTGTGAAGGACTTAGTCACATGTGCTCAGTGTCCTAAGGCAGTGTTCAATTCGAATTGCAGTAGATCTTCTTTTCATAATTCTCATTTTTTTGGTAGTAATCTCCCTCTTCCAGCTTCGAATTATTCAGTATCATGGATCTCAAGTTGAATTCATTCAACTACTTAGAATGGAAGGAAAAAATGGACATATTATTGAAGTCGAAGAGTCTTTCCAGAGTAGCGAATGGATCTGTAGTTGAGCCCACTATTGCAGTAGAGAAATCCAAGTACTTAGACAAGCTTGATGAAGCAGTAGGACTGTTGCTACTTAACATCTCTGAAGATTTGCACTTTCATGTTATCATTTTGAAGACTCCAAAGGAGGTTTGGGACAATCTCGAATCCCTCCTTGGCCAGAATGATGATTTGAAGGGGCATAAACTAGAAAATGAGCTCATCTCCTTGAGCCCAAGCAGTTTCGAAACTATCACTGAGTTTCTCAACAAATTAAAGAACTTGATTTCACAGTTGAAGAGGTATGGGATTGAGAAGGAAGAAAAACAACTCATCCTTTCCATCCTATCGAAGCTAGGACTTGATTATTCAGTGTTTGTTTCAACCTTCCAGTCAACAAAGTTGTCCATTCCAAAATGGAAATTCCATTCAGTTGAAGACTTCATCCAATCTCTCACACTTGAGGAGGAGAAGCTAGTGCACATGGGAGTGATAAAAGCCAAGTTGGATTCATCTCTAGTAGCTACTGAGTCAAGGAGAGCGAATGGAAAAGGAAAATAAAAAATTTATGATAGGAATTCAAATGACCAAAAGCAGAAGGAGGCTCCCATACAGTCAGATGGAGCCTCAAATCCTAAGAAGGACAAGAACAATGAGAAAGGAAAATCCAAGTGCACATACTGTAATCAAGGATATCACCCTGAAATTTCATGCATGAAGAAGACCATACACCTCATGGTTTCACTTCTTGAGAAGTATAATCTTCTAGTACCTACATGTGCTAGGAGGAAAGAGAGTGAACCATCTATATCTGAGAACAAAAAGAGATGCCATTCCCTCATGGCAAGTGCATCAGCTCAATCATCCTTCATCATAGATTCTGGAGCATCAAGACACGTGTCTTTCTCCAAGGATATCTTCACTAGATTCAAAGCTACTGTTGGACCATCCATCATGTTGGGGAATGATTCTGAGGTCTCTTTTGAAGGGATTGGGAGAATCAAACTAGATCATGGATACTTCTCGGATGTACTCTATGTCCCCACTCTCACTGCTAATCTACTTTCTATATATCAAATGACCCACACTGGAGAGCCCAAGAGGGTGATCTTTTCTCCTAATGAGGTCAAAATTCAAGAAATGGTATCAAGATCTACCATTGCAAAAGGATTTGCAAATAATAAGTCGAAACTGTATGAGTTCTCGCACTTCTTACCTCTCTCAAGGCAATCTGCTCTCCACACTCATGCCAATGAAGAAAGCAAATTGTGGCATGAAAGATTTGGGCATCTTAACTATCAATACTTGCAAGACATGCATACAAAGGAGATGGTTGATGGGTTTCCCAAGATCATGTTTTCCAAGGGAAACTGTCATGGATGTTTGATGGGAAAGCATCCTGAGAATAAATTTGAGAAGGGGAATGCAAGGAGAGCCTCTCATCCTCTAGATATCACCATAGTGATGTTACTGGGACATTTTTGGATCTATCTCTAAACAAAGCAAGGTATATACTCACCTTTATTGATGATTATTCCATATTCACATGGGTATACTTCCTTAGATTGAAGTCAGAAGTATTTGGATTATTTAAATTTTTCAAGTCTTATGTAGATATGTTTTTCACATAGAAGGATAAAATCCATTCGCATTGATAATGGAGGTGACTACATCAAGGTTGATTTTCAAAACTTTTGTATTGAATAGGGCATTGAGATGCAACATACTGTTCCCTATACACCACAACAGAATGGTGTTGCTGAAAGGAAGAACAGAACATTGAAAGAAATGGCCACCTGCATGCTAAAGTCAAAAGAGTTGCACCCTAGTCTTCGGGCAGAAGCCATTAACTGTGCCTCCTATATTCAGAACAGAGTTCCTCACAAAGGACTCAAAAACATGACTCATTTCGAAGCATGGACGGGATACAAAGCTAATGTGTCTCATCTTCGAGTGTTTGGATCCATAGCATGGGCAAGGATTCCAAGTGAGAAAAGGAGAGCCCTAGATACACAAAGCATAGAGTACATTATGGTGGGTTATGCATTGGATGCAAAGGCCTACAAGTTGTCTGATCCCTCTACCAGGACTACATTTCTTGATAGGATTGTACAAATTGAGGAATGGCCTCTTCATGATGCTCATCCTATTGAGCATGATAGCTTTCCTACTACACCTCCACCACTTGATGAGCTGCAAGAGAGCGAATCTTCATCACATGACAGTTCAGATTCAGAGTATGAGAGTGATGATGATGAAGAGCGAATGCTAGATCCATATCTACAAGAACCTAAATATCTAGCAACTAATTCAGAAGATGAGCAAATGGGAGATCCAGTTCCACAAGAACCTGATGATCCTCCTCTTCCGAGATGGGAAACCACTACTCTTAGATCTACCGGAGATCTTGTTGGTGATCCAACTGATCAACGGAGAACCACATTAGATTATCATAATGGAAGGTTTCATCCTTCTCACATTATTGATCCATTTCAGATCGATCGATCCTTCTTTGGAAAAGAAGGACACTTTCCTCCTTCCGGGGTGAGTGAGGACATGCTACATTAGCATCCTTCAGTCTATTTTGAGGGAGGGATTTCTTCCCACTGGGTTTTCCCTCTTTCCTCTTTTATTATTTAGATTGTTGTATGGGGTGACCTTTGGTCTTAGTCACCAGGGCCCTACTTTTTAGATTTCAGTTACTACCTCATAATATAGCTTGTAGGGGGGTGTTGGAATATTCTCGTCATAATTTTTGTATTTTGCATGCCTGCATGCAATTGCATGCATCCAATCATCAGTATGGCATTCTCCCAGCACCTAGTCCTTATTTTGCAGCTCCCATAAGCCTGTTTCTGCTCATTTTTATCCCTCCTAGCCATTGATGTGCCCTTGTTTTCATCACTAGAGCACACGTGTGCCTTATTCCACCTATTTAGGAGTTACTTCAGTCAGTTGGTTGGTTGATGAATGAGTTCCTTGATTCAGGGGTTGATTGATTAGTTAAATGACTGAATCACTTAGATAGGTACCTACTGAGACTAGTTTGAGCTCTACTGACTACTGACAGCTCCTCATGCCCCCACATTGGAGTCTCCTTCCCTACATTAGTTCCCATGCACTCAATTAGACTCATTTGACTGACTATCTGACATTTATGACTACTGCCACTGGTTTGGATGATGTCTCCTATGCTATCCAAGACACACTTTGAGGAGAATTCTATTGACCTTAGAGGCATTCGAATCCACTTGATTGTATTCAGTTATTATTCATTTTTACAGAGTTCCAGCTTACAACTGATGTATGATACAATAGTTTTTCTCCATTTTCTGTGTAATCAGGGATTATTGATTCAACATTTCTTCTTCTTCTTTATGCACTACATGAGTGAATTCTACTAAGGTCTACTACTGTTGAGTGATCCTATTCCTAAAATATCACAATAGAAGTATATATACCCTCCTTGTAGAAAAATATGGTGGTGGTTAAGACCTTGTTGTGGCCACAACAGATCCCATGCTTAGCTGAAGCACGAGAACCCCCATTATGAATAAACACAAACATATTTTGGTGAATGTACTCTGTAAATATCATAATTTTGGTTTTCACTTGTTTATATCTCTCACCCATACTTTTGTGCTGCGTGTTACCCTCTTTCCTGATGGTCTCTAACTATCTGATTTGTCAAAATCCTCAAATTTTGAGTATTTTACCCTGTTTTTTATCAACCTGAAACCCGACAGCTAGGAGACCCGAAACCCGCAACCCGACAATTTCGGGTTGTGGGGTGTTTGTTTTGCAGTTTTTGAATTTACGTTCACGAACCCGATAGTTGCTGGTTGCATGATTTGTTTGTTTGGTTTTTGAGTTTAGGAAACCCGAAACCCGCAACCCCACAGTTGCTGGTTGCGGGATTTCACTTTTCAAGCTTTTTGGTTTTCATCAACCTGAAACCCGCAACCCGACAGTTGTGGGCTTTGGGTTTTTCCTTTGTAAATAATTTCGGTAAATTTTTCCCCGAAAGCCGAAACCCGCAACTGCGGCTTTCGGATTTTGGGAAGTTGTTTTCAGTTTAAGAGTGTGTCATTCCCGAAACCTGTAACCTGCAAGTGTTGAGTTGCGGCTTTCGGGAATGCGTTTCTCATTTTAAATTGTGGTCATTCCCGAAACCTGAAACCCGCAATTGCGGGTTTCAGCTTTCAAGAATTCTTTTTCGCCTTTGCCGTTTGCTCGATCTCGCAACCCACAATTGTCAGGTTGCAGCTTTCGAGATCCCTTAATAAAATTTGTGAATAAAACTTTCGCATGACCCCGCATCCCGCTTCGGTTGATCTCAGCCGTTCATTTATTCTGATCGCACGGTTATCTTTTCATCTAGTAAATATAATAAATAGGGTTTTTCCTATTTTATTTTTACCATTTTACGTTTGAAGAATTACTCCGTCGCACTGTTGTTTTTAGCGTGGGTTGCGTAGTAGGTGTCATTTTTCTATTTGTTTGCTATTTTGGGTAAGCTCACTGTCATCCTTATACTACTAGTCTGCAATTTTGTTTTTTCTGTGTGATTTTGATTTTATTTTTCTTATTGATCAGAAATTGCAATCTCTTTCGCCATGTTGAAAGGTACACATTCTAAAACGCCACTCAGAGATCCCCTGGTCAAAGACCCTAATTTTGGTTTGCTCTCTGATACCAATGAACGAGTCACTGAGACATACTAGATAGATTGGTCGAAAATATATGCCATTTTTTATAATGACGACCTTTCTCATATTGAGAACGATAGACCATTGTACGAGAGAATTAGGGACTCCCAAATTCATGCTATTGTTGCGCGCCGTGCTATCCTGGCTTACACAGATGCTGTAAAATGGATAATTGAGAATGCCAGTGTTAAAGACCATTGTTTTAACGATAGCACGGGGTGCCAATTAGAAAATTTCACCTAGAGGTTTTTGTTCGAGCTTTTGCTCTGAAACCACATGTGTAGACCCTCTCCCCCGATTTTCTGCAGTCATCCAAAACCCATTTTAACTTTAACGAGATGATTAAGTCATGGATGGTTAAGCTGAATGCTTTTGTGCCTAAGGTTGATAACCTTTATCCTATCATCTGGTTTAAGGAACCCTACTCTTTACTGGAAGCCGTGCTCTGCAGGATTTTTGGTCTACTGAATTGTTCTCTTTTCAAAGCAGAATGGGCACCTATAGCACATCATGTGCTACTCACTGGTGAGTCTTTCCCATGGGCCTCTATCATGTCAGCTGAACTAAAGAATGCAATTCATGAATATCAGAAGGCTCAGGTCATAAGAAACCACCCTTTTTCCTATTTGGATATTTCCTTGATGTTTTTTGCTTAGAGTTCCAGTATCCTAACTTGGGTTGGAATTGGACCCCTTCAAACCCTTATGTGCACATTTATCATTCGGCACTCTCGGAAGAGAATTTTTCACCTTTGTTATATGACATTTGTGACCACTTCATGGGCACCATTTATTTCAAAATCTTCAGGAAACAACCACCTGCATTCTCAGAAGATGCTAAGAATTTCATCAATACCATGGGTGATTGGTTTGTAGGTGAGTATTTTTCATACATCAGGATTTGGGGAAGTGACACAGTGCACCTGCTTCCCAGGATTGTCCCAGACAGAATGGTAATATAGAAAGTTTCTTTTCACTGATGGCATGTATAAGAAACTCTCAGGTCCCAGGAAGAAAGGTTGGCCTAAGTTTCCTCTCAATCTTGGTCAGTTGGTTATCCCAAATTCAACTTGGGCTACAGTTGTAGGTGACCAGATAGCTGCCTTGAGATTAGGTACTGCCCCAAAAAGGAAACATGACTCCAAGAAGTTCCTGGATGCACACCTCAAGCAAGTACATATGAAAATAGATTATGCACATGAGTTAGTTCCAGATGACTTCATATACCAAGGGGTGGACACATTCTCATAGGTTCTAGCTAGGGAAAAAGACTTACAAGAACAGCAGGACATTTTAAAGTACCAGAATGAACTTAAGGTTGGAGTTCTGAGTTACAGGGCCATGTAGCTCAATATCATTGAACAAGCAAGAAGAGAAAAAGAAGAGAAAGAAGATCAGAAGGCTAATACTCCTCTCATGATTACATTCCCTGATGGAAACAAAGGTAAAGATCCTCTAGGGGAACCCTCTCAAGAGAAATCTAGTAAAGAAGCTAAAATGATGCTACAGTCAGCTCCTGAATCCCAGCAGCAGATGGTACAATTGTCATCGATGTTAAAGACTCAATTGCTTGAACCTCCAAAGCTTGCAGTCGACATTCAACCACAAATTGCATCAAATCCTCAAATCTCTACTGAAGAAATTCAAGAAGATGATGATCTAGTCATAACTCAGGCTAGCCCTGCTAAGAGGCAAAAAGTCCTACCTTCTTCATCACAGGTTTCTGCAGTTGACACAATAGACTGTTATGAAGAAGTGGTCCCACCTCCTCTGGTGCTAGTAATAGAAGAAATCACTGAAGATCCTAAGATTGTCACCGAACTATTGGATAGTATTGATATGGATCAATCCTTCCCTGAGCAATCAGTGTTAGAATTTAATGCTGCTCCCGGCATTGCATCACCAGCATTTACGCTGCCATCTATTAAACCAGCCTCTACTGTTCCTTTAGGGGGAACACTTCCATTTTCCTTATCACACATGTTCAACACCCTCAATGACACTACTATCCCATCACCCGAACACTTAATGCCTTTAACAATTCCATTGTCTATTGCTACAGAAGTCCATCCTTCGGCTGTCCCTCTGCAGTCACCTATAGTTAATTTATCAACAATCACTACTGATGTATCTTCCAAGATTTCCTCACCATATTCACCCACCAAAGTTCATAGTCAACTTCCACTTTTAGAAGATAATGTTGATACTCAGGTTCCATTATCTGAAGCCTTTGTCTGAATCCCTTCCCTAGATCTAGCTTTGTTAGTTCTTGAAGCTATCATTACATCTTCAGTTACTACTCAAGTCACCATACCTATTCCTACCCCTGTTATCACCCAAACACCTTCACTGATCTCAACAGTTAGTGTCACTTCTACTTCCACACAGTCAATGGTTGAATACACAGATGAAGCTATAGTTCCCCTTGGGAATTACTTCTATAGCAAGGATGAGAAGATAGTGATAAGAAAGACTAGGAAAACAGGTCAAGGTCAAGATGGTTAGGAACCACCTGAACTAGTTCAAGTAATATGGGCTCCCAGGACCAATAATCCAAGAATTGAAGCAATTGAAGCAACAACAGCCTTAGGAGCCTTTGCTAATGCTAATTGGGATTCGGTTCAGGGTTTGGATAGGGAAGTTGACCTCAAGGATGAAGAGATCAAAAACCTGAAAGGGGAATTGGTCGAAGCTAAAAAAAAAAATTCTACTGATGTGGCTGACCTCAGGAAAACTTGGGCAAGTAAGTTGCAAGACCTAGAGCAACAGAATGCCACTCTTCTTGCTGAACTCAGTCTCTCACAATCTCAGCATTCCATTCATGTTGAAAAAATAGCTTCCTTGGAAAAGCACGTTGAGGATGCAACTGCAAGTGCAGCCTCCTCAAGTTTTCTCAAGTTTATACCTTGTGATTTTAAGAATTTGGCTCTCAACGTGAATCAGGATCATCATAAGCTTTTGGAGAAAGTATACATTACTTTGGATGAAATCAGGGAAAATTTCATTAATTTTTCCAAGATGTCCTCCACCCTTGAAGAACAAAAGGAGAAGAGACTCCGAGCTTTTAAGGCTCAGGAGGAAATCAGTGAATGGCAGGGGTATGTTAAGAATGCACCAATAGATATCCCAATCCTCAGCAATTTCCAGTTTAAAAAGATCAAAGCCTCTCTAAATACTTGGTTTGATTATAATGAAACAACTGAAGAGACTATTAATAAATCAAAAGATATCTGCACTAGGTGATGGTATGCAGTTGACAACATTATGCATGTTCTAGGCTTGCCATTAATGACCCCTATCCTAGAAGCTTTGCCGCCAAAATGCAGACTTGAAGAGCTCGAGAGAAGGCGTGAGAAGTTCGCATAGAAGATTTGGGATCTTGAACAAGTCAGCATTCAGGATGTGGATGATTTGGTTAGAGAACCGGTCGTCATGGAAGGAAAGATTCGTATGTATCTTCGCACTTGGCACAAGCTGGCGAAACATGACATGGAGAATAATGTGTGCAATGTTCAGTTAGCTTTAGAATCTGTCAGTTTCCCAAATATAGACGAGTTGTTAGACATATATGAGAAATGGAAGGATTTCTTGGATCTGTAGTTTTGATCCGATTTTGCAATCTCTGTTTTCTAGGGATCTTCATTTTTTGGACTTTGTTGTAATTATTTAAAGAAGGATACCTCTCGTAGTTAGGGGTTGGTAATTTTGGAGTTGTAAGTCGGCAGGAGACTAGACTGGAGATACTTTGTTAAGCAAAGCTTTTTGTAATTTTTGTACAAGACCTCTTCATACAGTAAAGTTATCTTTTAATCCATCTTCTGTTATTCCTCAAATTTCTTTGAGAGTTTCTGATTATGCTTCAAATTGTCATCTGTTATGTATCTGATCTTTGCTAAACATCTGTTAATGCACAAATTTGTTGTACTGATTTCTCTATATGGCTGGTTTATGTTTCAAAGTACTTCATTGAGTTTTTTCAATACAAGTACTTTCATATTTTATTTCTGCAAAAGATTCGGTGCATATAAATTTATATAATCATTGTTAATTTTTAAATTAGCAAAGTGATTATAGACTGGATCTTGAATGAGCCTGAATACTTGAAAGATTGTCATTTAATTTTCATTAACTGATAATAATTTGAGTTAACAAGTAACACAACTAAAGAAATTTCTGTTTAAGCTGTTCAATTACTTGTTTAATCACATCTCAATACCAATTTGCACACGAACAAGCTTTCATTTTAGAATAGGACTGACTTAGACTAGTTTCCCTTTTCTAAAATAGGTTAGGTTAGCTTTGTTTTACCATATCCACACCTTTGTTTTCCTTGACTGAAAAACTGATCTTATAGGTCAACTCATCTACTCTTAGAGTGCTAGCGGAGGCCTAATATTCGTGGGGGATCACCACACCAAACAGGTTGGGGATAGAATTGCCCTTGCGCAGGGTCCTTTGGAGCCTTTCAACTTGGGTTTTCTTCCTTTGTTGAGTGTCTTGGAACATTCCAGCACCTTTTGCATCTAACCTGCACAATCGAGGCATCAACAGACCTCCCTTGTAGCAGCTAATGGAAGCAATGTAGAACCCCCTTTGTTGCAAGATATAGATACGGTTTGAAACCCCCCTCGTAGAAAAGTACAAAGGATGTCAAGAAACCCCCTCATATCAACTTGGGAGGGTGGTTGAAAACCCCCCTCATTGAAACCTACAAGGGCAGTTTGGAACTGTTGGGCCTGGCCCAACTGGTCCACTTTTGGTAACATTTTTGAAGGTAGAAGAACCTGAGTTGAGCGCAGCTCTGAAACAGATTGAATTTTTGCTAAGTATTGGGGATGTTGTGAAGAGGCGCACAATAGCCATGTTTTGAGTGATGCAACGTAGATCAATATTGCACAGAAGGAGTGCTGTGGAGATAGGAGGCCACGTGGAGCCAGCAAAGTGGAAGGCTGGAGGAAGGAAAGGTATAGGTACCAGTCAGATTGGTAGCAACCTATTTTGGGGAAAGATGCTCCAGGAGTGTCAAGCGGCGGCCAGGAGTAAATCAGGAAGCTGGCCGACGTGCGAGTTTGTTAAGGAAAGCGATGTCTTGGCACGCCTGGTGGGCGAGACTGTTAGAGATGAACAGTTCGACGGAAGCAGCCTATTGGCACACATGCGACAGGGAGGCCAATAGTGACAGAATGAAGATGTGGAGAAGCGCCACGATGAACCAGATGCTACCAGGAGCCAGCAAGCCAGTTTAGGGAAGCCGACGCAGTTTTGTAAACCCTAAGGGTTTTGGGTTTAGGTCTTCGGCATTGTAAAGACATTAGCTTCGGGCATGATCTATTTAAGAAGACAATTTTGTATGGGATGGGGTTATGATGGGGTTACACTTTACTTTTGCTATTACGATTTTGGATCATTGTATTGTAAAACCTCTTTGAGCTAAGAAGATTGTAAAGGCTCTGTAGCTATGTGTGCAGAGACCTTTCTGAGAGGAAGTAGACTCTGCAGCTGAGTGCGCAGACTAAGAACGGTTGTCCCCATCCCTTTTAAAGAAATATATTACCAACCCTTCTTGTGGACGTAGCTTCCCACCCAGGGAAGTGAACCATGTTAAATATCGTGTTGTGCGATTGTGCTTATGAATGAATGATAACTTGTGTTTTCTGTCAATGAATGTCTAGATGTTTCCTTGCATAGTGTTATGAGAGAGCTTTTATATGCATTTTCCATTAGAGAAGTATGGAAATGATATGTTAAGTTCCGTATGAATAGTTGAATGGTGAACATTTAGTCTTGTGTATGAAGGCATTGAATAAGTCATTTGGCTAAGTACTTTCTTATACACAATAAAGGAATGTATAACAGTTGGATTAGATCAGTCGTCTATGTTCAAATCATAACATCTTGAGTTAATGAATGAATGTTAGAAGAGTAGTTAGTTAAGCGCGTGAAAGAGTGGATGAGTGATATTTTATTCAACGCCTTAAGTGTTTCAAAATAATCCAAGTATAGAATAAAGCCGCATTGTTCGCAGCTTCAGCAGAAGTCCTGCGGTAGAAGAACATAGTAGTGCGGACCGCAGTGTGGCCCATCGTTGCACAGTCTCACCTCGCAGCACATACCCTCTGTTGTGTTGCGCATCACATCTGTCTTATAGAAAACCTCTGGGTCAGTTATAGCCAACAAATGGTTCTGTTGCCATGCTAGAATCCGTGATGAGTTGCAATCATGAAGAGTGATGAAGAATACCAGTTCCCGGAAGGCTCTGACAACTGACATCCTGAAAAGATAGAAATCCAAGCTTGGTGGGACAAGACCAGAAGAGACTTTGCAAGGCAAGAGAATAGAAAACCACGTCTATCTGACACACAGTGGTCGAATAGATATTTGTGGGAAGATATTCCCGAGATTTTTTGGGCATCATTTCCAAACGAGTTGCACACATGGATCTCGCGGCTCGCAGACAAGAAAACCTGTTTTCAAGGAGGAGTTCCTACAGAGTGGACTCCTGAGCTCATAGAGTAGCTCAAAGCAATAGACATCCCGTTAACACGCACAATTGATTTTTGGGTCGATCATATGCTAGAAGGCTTCGTAACAGAATTTGTTGTAGACAAACTCAAATCCTACAGCCAAGCAGAAGCATACTTTTTTTGAGGATTCCAAGCTAAGTTGCTAAACAATCTCAGTCTATACATTAAGATGCTGTTAGTTGAGAAAGGTGTTTTAAGAATGCAGTAATATTCTTAAAGTTTTTCATGGTAAACAGTATATATAGTGATTTTGACGAAGATACCCATAATCTTAGAAGTGGAAAGAGGTATAAATTTAATAAGAATCTTGGAGGCTCTGGACTCCACATAGATACCGAGATTCCTTGTGACCTTGACAAAGAAGCCGCACCACCATTTACACCTGAGAACCCACCGGCTGCAGAGACCGCACCACCTTTATCTCAAAACCCACCCGCTACGCAGCCCACCCCGCAGAATACTCAACCTAGTACGTCTATCCCGATAGAACCATTTGTTTTCACTGCGCAGAGCCTTTTACAGCAGCCGCGCACTAATTTGGGCGCTCCACCACCTAATAGCACAATGGAAAACACTGATATGAAGCTACCGATATTCAAAGGAACTTCCCTAGAAGACCCTAATCAGCATTGGTTTCTTTGTGAAGCTGTATGGAGTGTAAGAAAAATCCAAGATGATGCAGTGAAGAGAGCACAGCTCATCACCACTTTTAAGGATAGAGCTTTACATTGGTTCATGAAATACTCTATCACACAGCCACGAACCTTAGCAAAAATTAAAGTTGCACTGGTGGTTGAGTTTAAGAAACCCAAATCTGAATCCCAGTGTATAACCAAGTTGAAATAAATAAAGTAGAAACCGACTGAAACGGTTTGGGAGTTTGATCAGAAGTTCAAGACCCTATTGGACCAAGTGAGCTTTGTTATAGCTTCGGAACAACACAAGGAATGGTTCATTGCTGTGTTGTTGCTCCATATTAGATTACCATTGATGAAACAGAAGGTTACGTCGCATGCAGAGGCCTTAGAGATCGCAATGAAGCTAGAGGCTTCGCCGATTGGTGAGTCTAGTTCCGGGATGTCTCAGATCCAAAACCAGCTGACCACCCTGACACTAGAGCTGCAAAGCATGGAGAATGGCAAAGAACAAAGGTATGAACCTAGACATGAGGTCTGTTGTATAGGTTGTAAAGAAGAAGGCCATGGTTGAGAGCATTGCCTGTTATTCCGTGACTATCTTAATAGTGGTGCACCCAACCCATTAAATCAGAATCAAGCCCCATGGTGTGAAATTTGTAGAACCACAGGACACAGACCTGAAGACTGTTATCTTATACAAAAATATGTGAAAACACCTAAAAATTTATACTACAATTTCTGTAAATTAGTTGGACATGATGAATCCAACTGCCACGCATATGAGCTAATGAATGAGAGAAAACAAGATATGGACTCAATGAGAGGCATTGGCTTGTACCACGTAGAAGAAGATAACCAACCCAAACAGGAGAATACACAATATGACCAAGGAGGATACAGAGGTCGTGGTGCTAGATACCGCGGCAGAGGAAGAAATGCTGGCCCGGCGCAGGGAAGAGGCCGTGGATAGGTCATTTGTTATCATTGTGGCCAGGTCACGTATCCAAAGATTGTTTTAAGCCATGCACTACGTGCAATTATTGTAAATCATTGAGCATGTTATTGAAGATTTCCTAGTACTAGAGGTGGAAATGCATAAAAGAAGACAGATGGATGCAACCAACACGAATGTCCAGTGGATCGCAGTAGAGAAAAGACAAGTAGACCCGAACATCAATGTGGTCACACACAGTGGCGCTCAGACAGGTTGTGATAGGGGAGCAGAGCCATCCACGTCAGGAGAGACTCACACAAAGCGGTCTCCTCTTGAGATAGAATGGATAAGGAAAGCTCCGGGAAAAATACCTGCTTTCGACCTACAAAAGAACAAGGAAGTATTTATTGACGTGCGGGATACCTTCAGAGAGCCAACAATAGAAACACAGACGATCCCATTGCGTAGTCAAGAACCGCATGTTGAATACATGCTAGCGGCCTATGACAAAACAAGCATCGTGACGGATGTCAGCACCTCCATTGTGTAGTTCCTGCGAAGCTGCATGAAGCTACTCAAAAGTGAAAATGCCATAGTAGAGCTATAGAAGCTCATAAACCAGTATGAGCCGCAGGCCGGAACAGAGACTTCTGATAGCACAGTACATCACATAAGGAAGCATAAAAGAATGGGCCGAGAAATGAGACTTACCTCCAAGATTGGAGATTTTGAAATGGATGAAGTCATCCTTGATCTAGGATTTGAAGTAAATGTCTTGACTAAGCAGACATGGCAGCAGATGGGTCGACCAAAGTTTTCCTGGTCACCTATCCAGTTGAGAATGGCTAACCAAGAGAAAGTCATACCTTTTGGCCGTTTAGTTGACGTGATAGTCGACATCGATGGAGTCCAAAGTCATGCAGACTTTGAAGTTATTGAGATTGTGGATGATAGTCATCCTTTTCCTGCATTGCTAGGAGATGACTGGGATATTGATAACTTGGCTATTATCAACTTAAAAACAAAGAAGATGATATTTGAAGGGAAGCATCTTAGGTTCATTGCACCATTGGATCCTGCAGATGGTGACAGATACAACGAGCCGAATCAGGAGGAATCCAAGGCTCAAGATTTGGACAGACTATACCAGCTCACAGCGAACCAGGAAGATTCCATTAATCCTACCGTAGATGGCACACTCAGCTGGAGATGTGACAACTCCTGTGTCTCTGATTCAGAGGCAAGACTGGAAAATTGGTAAAGCTGGATGCATGATGTATCAGCAAGAGGGTGCGTGTAGCTTACAAAATCACTGCGTTGGATCGGGAACGAGGTAAGTCCTATTCCCACATATGATGGTTCTACTAATGTTTACACTTTCATCCAAGAATACACTGCAGCTATTGCAGATGAGCACAAATTACCAGCATTGGATATGGCACTATGCGACACACCCGCCAGATGGTGGAATGTGCACAAGCAGACATTTACCACTTGGGATCAATGTAGAATTAATATGCAGATTCGATTTGCTGACCGGGTTACCTTACCCTTTGGAAAGTTTAATGGACAAATAGATCCTAGTCAACACATTGAAGTATGTTCACAAGCATGGGAAAAAAGGCCACACACAGAATGGGTGCATTTATTTGTACATACACTGGAGGATGACATTCCAAAGAAATGGCACCTAGACCTGGAGTTATGCAAAGAAACCACTGATTGGGAAATGTTGACTGCGAACTTCCAGAGGGACTTCAGCTTCGAGGACGAGAACCCACTGATCCATGAGGCATTGCAGATAATTAAGGAACGAATATTTATGGAAGACTGTCCTCACAGAAATATGACATTGGACGAATTCTTCGGGGCAGATCACGTTCCTGCACACCTACAGTCAGAATGGAAGGAACATGAATAACACATTATCGAGTGTTACAACCTAGCTGAAGACATTGATGATAGAAATGAAGAGGATGACGATGATCCACGCAACATAAACATCCTCGAATCGGAGGGTGTGCACGACGTGGAAGGACCTCTGTTATAAATCCCAGATATGAGCGGACCAGTAAAAACACAGAAGGTGAATATCAGCACAAAAGAAGAACCAAAGTTCATAGCAATCAGAGATTATTGGGACAATCAGACTGTTGTAGAGATCACAGACACCTTGCATGAATATCAGGAGCTACAAAATTTACAGAAATGAAAGGAATTCTGGGAGACCTAGGGGTCATGAAAATACCTTTGAAGCCAGGTGCAAAGCCTGTAAAGCAGAGACCGTACAGACTAAATCCGCACTACAAAGAAAGAGTACGCGCAAAGCTGTATAAGATGTTTCAAGAAGAAATCATTGAACCTGTCGAAGAGTCTGAGTGGATTAGTCCCATGGTTATTCAAGATAAGAAAACGAAGAGTGAGATCAGGGTTTGTTTGGATCTCATAAAACTGAACGATGCTTCTATGCACGACCCATTCCCCACTCCTTTTACAGATGAAGTGCTTGATAATGTTGGAAGGAATGAGGCCTATTCCTTTACTGATGGCTTCTCCGAATATCATCAGATAAGGATTGATCCAGCAAACAGGCATAAGACGACTTTTGCTACAGAATGGGGGTCGTTCCAGTACACAGTAATGCCTTTTGGCCTGAAGAACGTACCTACCATATTCTCCAGAGTGGTCGTCCCAACATTCAAAGAGTTTATGCATAAGTTTATGGAATCCTATTTTGATGATTGGACTGTGTTTGGTCTATTGGAGAACCATTGTGCGAACCTCAAAATGATGCTGGAGAAGTGTCGACAGCATCAAATATCCTTAAATCTAAAGAAGTGTATTTTTTGTGTTCCTTATGGCATTCTACTTGGGCACATTGTTTGTAAGCAAGGACTGATGGTGGACCCTGCAAATATTGCCATTATTGTGAACTTGCCAACACCAACTTCCGTCAAGATGTTGCACTCTACCTTAGGCCGTACTAGATACTACAGGAAATTTATAAAGGGTTACGCGCAGATAACCATAGCAATGGAAAAGCTGCTAAAGAAAGATGCACCGTTCATTTGGAACGCGGAATGCGTACAAGGTTTTGATACATTAAAAGAAAAGATGGTTACCGCACCAATTCTAGTCTTTCCAGACTAGACAAATCCATTCCATGTCCATGTTGATGCATCATGCATTGCCCTGGAAATCATATTAGCTCAGCCAGGGGAAGGAGGTATTGACCACCCTATTGCATTTTCGAGCAGGAAGCTCTCAACAACAGAGAAGAACTATACTACTACCGAGAGGGAAGGCCTTGTGATGGTATATGCACTACAAAAATTCAAACATTACTTGCTTGGTGCGCACTTCCTTATGTTCACTGACCATTCTGCGTTGAAATACTTGGTCAATAAGCCACTGTTAGGGGGGTGCATATGCAGATGGCTATTGCTATTCCAGAAGTATGATTTTGAGATTGTTGTTAAGCCCGACAGGCTGAAATTGGGACCTGACCACCTCTCTAGGATTGAGTTAGGAGAAGAGTCGACGAACATTGAAGATAGTCTTCTTGATGGGAAGCTATTTTCCATACAGGTTGTCGATGATTATAATAAGGATATCATTAATTTTTTGACAACAGGGCTGGCACCGCAGGAATTATCTGTCCAGCAGAAGAAGAAGCTAGTGGTACGTGCCACAGAATTCACTATAATTGCAGGTCAGTTATACAAATTTAGACCATATGAAGTCCTGCACAGATGCGTATTAGATCATGAGAAACCATTTATTCTAGTAGACGCGCATTCAGGGATCACGGGAGGTCACTATGCAGGAAGGGCTACCACGCAGAAAATATTGCGCGCAGGGATATGGTGGCCCACGATCCACAAAGACTCCAAAGAACAATGCAAGAACTGTGATGTCTGTCAAAGGACAGGGAAACCTTCACGAAGGGATGAGATGCCATTGAATCCACAATTGACCTTGCAGGCGTTTGAGAAATGGGCAATTGATTTTGTGGGTCCTATAAACCCACCAAGGAAAAGAATTGGTGCAAGGTATATTATTACTACTACTGATTACCTCACCAGATTGGCAGAAGCAAAGACAGTAAAGGACTGCAGCGCCAGTACTGTTGCGCAGTTCATTTTTGAAGAAATATTATCAAGATTTGGCTGTCTGAATATTTTGATGAGTGACCAAGGTTCTCACTTTTTGAAAAAGACCATTGAGGCACTTATAGAGGAATTCCACATTCGCCATCAGCGCAGTACTCCATATCATCCACAGGCGAATGGCACTGTTGAGGCTTTCAATAAAATATTGGAAAACGCACTCACTAAAGTCTGTAATGTAAATAGAGATGATTGGGACCTGCGTGTCTCCTCTGTGTTATGGGAATACAGGACTACATGCAAGAAATTGACAGGACATACACCTTTTCAGTTGGCTTATGGGAAAGAGGCTATAATGCCAATGGAATATATTGTCCCTAGTTTGAGGATCGCTGCGTTCACAGGGATGGCAGACTGTGCAGCATTAGACGAAAGGTTACTACACCTTGTTAGGTTGGAGGAAGATCGCTTCATTTTCTGCTTCCACCAACAAGCTCAGAAAGACCGTGAGAAATCCTGGCATGATCACCATATCAAGATCAAGTGCTTTCAGGTAGGTGACCTAGTCCTCTTGTATGATAGCAAATTCATGAAGTTTCCTGGTAAATTTAAGATGCATTGGCTTGGCCCATATACTATGATACATGTTACTAATGCTGGTGCAGTCCAGTTAGCCAATTTAGCTGGCGATACCTTACAAACTTTGATAAATGGAAGCAGACTAAAGTTGTAACATGATAGTCCTGCTTCATAGAACCTTGGATAACAAGCGGAGGAAGAGATTTCTAAGTGTCAAGTACAGTTGAAATTGGGCACTAGAACTGTAAAGGAGTCTGTACATGTATGATAAGAAAGATTATGTATGCACCGCATAGCATCGTTGAAGTTGCGTGAGGAAAGGGGGGAAACAGAAAAATTTTCCCACTGCGAAGCAACTGCGCAGGAGTGTAAGTGGCCTGCCGCGCAGTTCGGCACAGCACCCAGAGAAAAATAGCCGTTACACTACTTTTGAGAAAATACTCGTTAGATGACCGTTGCAGCAACTGCTTCAGCATTTAAAGGGAATATAACCGTTATGGACAGACTGACGAAGGAAAGGACTAAAAAATCTGATGGATTCGACCGCCAGAGGACACATTTAATGCATATTTAGCCGTTGAAGGGAACGAGAGAAGGTCAGCTGCGCCTATAAATAACACCGCTTCAGGACTCGTGGGAATTACTGAGCACTTAGAATTTTCTTGCAACCACCCCTTGAGCTAATATCCATCTGTCGTCTGACTACCATACCCGCCATCTAATCAGTGAATGTCTGAACCTTTCTATCGAGAAGAAGAGCTTACCATTGAAGAATCACTTAGAGTCTTTCGGCATGGAGGAATTCAAGAGTTAATGAGAACCCTTGCCAAGAAGGTTGTAACAGAACAAGGCCAAGGATCCCGTAGATCACTGAGAACCAATCCAGCTATGCAAGACAAGGGGATGTTGATGTATATGTAACTTCGGAATGTATTTCATCAGTGTATTATATATATATTTATTGTACCCTTATAAGAGATGTGTTATTCCTCTATAAGGAAGTGTCGTCATGTGGATTGACAAGTGTCGCAAGTGTGTGTACTTGCCGATGGGTTATTAGACCACCTTATGGGGTCGGCCCTATTTAATATATAATATAATGTGGATGTACTCAAGTAGACAAGTCGGCCCCAGTAGGTCACTGGGCAAAAAGGTGAGTATAAATAGAGATAGGAGATCTCTATTTTACACACTCGGAAAAGTATCTATCTCTCTCTCTGAAAAGTGGCGCACTAGTGAGGAGGAGGAGGATCATCTGCTAGGAGACTATCTCTGTATTATTTGGTTGTATTTTGGTTGAGCCATTGCTCTCTCTATCTCTGAGGAAGTTGTGGGGTTTTTCACCTTAGGGTTTTCCCCATGGAAACTCTGTTTCTCTTGTCTCTATGCTTTTGATTCTTGTGATGCTTGTGATGCTTGTCATATTATGATTGTCATGCATTGATATACTGTAGATGTTATTCTCTCAGCAAAGATCCTATAGTATTGTGATTTAATACTAAAAATTCAACATGGTATCAGAGCTTAACTGAGAAGAAGACATTTTGCAGTGACGGAAGCTTGTATTCCTTGTTTATTGGGTTCTCTCCACATATTTTTGAAATTCAGTATAGTAGATTGGATCTACTCATCAAGGCGCATCTTTCTGTCCAATCAGATTTCAGTTCCGAGCATTTTCAGTTTTGGCCCTAGAAATTAGGGTTTCCACAAAAATAGGAATTTCTGGAAACTGAAGGTACAGCTGGAAGCTCCTTGCAAAAATCGAAGGTTTGAGCTTTGGATCGAGATTTTTGGCTGGGTAGATCTCCGGGAAACTCAAACCCTAATTCAGGGCTCTCCCTAGTGAACCCGGGAGGACAAAAAGGCAATTCTGAAGGGAAAGACTTTGCTGATCTCAAATTCTGAATGTACTAGGCTGATCAGCTCTCCAAGGCGCATCTTTCTATCCTTTCGGAATTTTGAAATTCACATTTTGAATTTTTAGGGTTTCTCTGACAAACCCTAATCCGGGACCAGATCCAGTTTTCAGCACTTCAAGTGGTAAGTTCTAAATCTTTTCTATTTCCATTTGAAGTAATCTTAAAGATGTCTCTTCACACCAAGCTTGAGGATAAGCTTGAAGGGGCTGATAACTTCCGAGCCTGGAAGTATAGGATTGGGCTAATCCTGGAAGAGAATGAGTTGGACTCATATGTGAAAGAAGACATCCCTATCCCAGAGGATGAAGAGGCCAAGGTATTGCACAAGAAGAACTTGGTCAAGGCAAAGAGAATCATTGCTGATTCTATCAAAGATCATCTCATTCCCCATGTGTCTTCTCTCAAGACACCCAAAGAGATGTTTGAATCTTTGACCAAGCTATTTGAAGGAAAGAACATAAATCGGAAGATGACCCTGCGGAACCAATTGAAAGCAGTGAAGTTTCAGAATGGAGAAACCATTCAATCTTACTTTTCAAGGGTCTCTCAGATCAAGGAACAATTAGAAGCAGTAGATGAAATGGTGGAGAATGGTGAGGTGGTGATGACCACTCTAAATGGCCTACCTAGGTCATGGGATTCCTTTATTCAAGGAATTCGTGCAAGGAAGAAGTTGATCTCTTTCAGTAGGCTTCGGGAAGAATGTTCTCAAGAAGAAGCTAGACTTATAGCTCGTGAGGAAAAGATGGGAGGTGAAGATCAAGCTCTTGCAGCTCACACCAAAAGAAGTAAATCCAAGAAGGAATCATCTCATAATAGAAGATTCTCTCACCATCATCATTATCATAAAGATAAGAAAGATCTCAGATGCTTCACTTGCAATGAGAAGGGACATTTTGCTTCAGATTGTCCCAAGAAGAAGAAAGACAACAACAACAACTTCAGTAAGAAGAAGAAGGGCAGCAAAAGAAGATTTCATGCTCATGCTGCCGAAGATGATGAACCCCCAAAGAAGAAGGCTAAGGCAGAAAGCAGTAGTGATGATGACTCATCAAGTGAAGAAGAGTATGTTTTAATCTCCGCACTCACTGGTACCATCTCCCATGGTTGTAATGATTGGTTGATTGATAGTGGGGCATCCAAACACATGACTGGGTTCAAGGAATCTTTTATGAACCTTTCTGAACATGAATCACCCCATAAGGTGAAACTTGGGGATGATTATCAATATCCAATCAAAGGAAGTGGTGAAGCTTCTTACAACCTAGATTCTGGAAAATCTCTGAAGATGAAGGAAGTCCTCTATGTACCTGGACTCAAGAAGAACTTACTCTCCATCTCTGCTTTAGATGCAAAAGGTATGAGGGTTGCATTTGTTGATGGCCAAGTACTAATGTGGCCAAAGGGAAAGACCATGGATGATGCAGTAGTGATTGGAGAGCAACAGGGAGGCTTGTATAAACTAAAGGGTCAACCTGAACATGCCATGATACATGAATCCATGGAGCCAAGTGAACTTTGGCATAGGAGACTTGCTCACATGCACTATAGAGCACTTCCAATTGCAAGCAAGGATGTAGAAGGTCTTCCTGAAATCAAGACCAAACATGAAGGTGTTTGCAAAGGATGTGCAAAAGGTAAGAACATTAAGAAGGCTTTCCCAAGCAGTGAAAGCAAGGCAAAAGACATCCTGGAAATCATCCACTCAGATGTATGTGGCCCCATGTCATCCAGTTCCCTATGTGGGTATGTTTACTATGTGTCATTTATTGATGACTTCTCCAGGAAGACTTGGGTATACTTCTTGAAGGGCAAAGATGAGGTGCTTGATAAATTCAAGGAATTCAAAACCTTGATGGAGAATCAAACTGACAAGAAAATCAAGACATTCAGATCTGACAATGGTGGAGAATTCACCTCAAATGACTTCAAGAAGCTTTGCAGTGATTCAGGGATTAAGAGGGAGTTGACTGCTCCTTATAATCCTCAACAGAATGGAGTTGTAGAAAGGAAGAACAGAACTATCATGGAAGCAGCAAGGGCAATGTTGCATGACTAGGATCTTCCTATGCATCTATGGGCAGAAGCAGCTAGAACAGCTGTATATGTGCAGAACAGAACACCCCACAAGATATTGGACAACAAGACACCAGAAGAAGTCTTTTCTGGTAAGAAACCTGAAGTCAGCCATCTCAGAATATTTGGTTGTCCAGTATACACTCATGTCCCAAAGGAGAAGAGGACTAAACTAGATCCTTCAGGAAAGAAGGGTATCTTTGTGGGTTATAGTGAAAGCTCGAAGGCTTACAGAATATATTTTTCAGGGTTCAAGAAGATTGATGTCAGCAGGGATGTAACATTTGATGAGAATTCAGCATTCATCAAATCAAGAAAGGCACTTACCGAAGTTTATGAAGAACCTAAGGAAACAAGATTTCAGGACACTACCATGACTGAAGCAGTTCCAGAAACTGCTCGTGAGTTTGAAGATCCACAAGAACCTGTAGATCCACCCCGTGAGGATAACTCTCACAAGAGGAAACCTGTATGGGCTAGAGAGCTCATTCATGATGCAGAAAGATTTGGCATTCCAGAAGAAGAACACAGAGCAAAGAAGAGAACCAGATCACACACCAGTTATGTTGCTTTACTCTGTGACATCATGAACAAAGAGCCTTCCAGTTATGAAGAGGCAGCATAAAAGAAAGAATGGAAGGATGCTATGGTTGAGGAATACCAATCAATTATGAAGAATGATGTTTGGGATGTTGTCCCAAGACCTAAAGGGAAGTCTGTTGTGACTTCCAAGTGGATCTACAAAATCAAGCATGCTGCAGATGGCAGTGTGGAAAAATATAAAGCAAGATTCGTAGCTCGTGGTTTCTCTCAGAAGGAAGGAATAGACTATGAAGAAACCTTTGCACCTGTAGCCAGATATACTTCCATCAGAACAGTACTTGCCCTGGCTGCAGCAATGAAATGGAAGATACACCAGATGGATGTCAAGACTGCTTTCCTGAACGGTGTAGTAGAAGAGGAAATATATGTGGAACAGCCACTCGGCTTTGAAATACATGACAGGGAATCTTATGTATGCAGATTGAAGAAAGCCTTGTATGGCTTGAAGCAAGCTCCCAGAACCTGGTATGGTAGGATGGACAGTTTCCTATCTAGTTTGGGCTTTACCAAGAGTAAAGCGGATTCCAACCTTTACTACAAAGTTGAGGAAGGGAATCCTGTGATTCTACTACTATATGTGGATGACCTATTTGTGACAGGAGATGACAGAATGATTGCAGATACCAAGAGGAAGCTTGCAGCTGAATTCGATATGAAAGATTTGGGAATGATGCACTATTTCCTAGGTATGGAGGTGTGGCAGAATGCAGGTGGGATCTTCCTTGGTCAAGGGAAGTACACAATAGATATCCTGAAGAGATTTGGGATGATGGATTGCAAAGCCATGGCCACACCTATGGCATCGAATCTGAATCTTCTTTGTGATGCTTCATCTGAGCCAGTTGATGTTTCTATGTATCGTCAGATTATTGGGTCCTTGATGTACCTGATGAACACGAGACCAGATATTTGCTTTGCTGTGAACACATTGATCCAGTTCCTGACGGATCCAAGGAGTGTTCACCTGGTTGCTGTAAAGCATGTTCTGAGGTACCTGAAGGGTACAGTGGATTATGGGCTCAGATATGAGGCAAATGAAAAGTTTAACCTGCAGGGTTATGTTGATTCAGATTGGGCTGGCAGTGCTGCAGATAGGAAGAGCACATCTGGGTGTTGCTTCAGTATGGGATCAGGTGTGATCTCTTGGTTTAGCAGGAAGCAGTCCTGCGTAGCACTGAGTACAGCTGAGGCAGAGTATGTTGCAGACTGTTCAGCTAGTTGTGAGGCAGTATGGCTACGGAAGCTACTGTCTGAGTTATTTGATCTCCCGTTGGAGGCTACTGGTATCTTCTGTGATAACCAGAGTTGTGTGAAGCTGTTCGAGAACCCAGTGTTTCATGACAGGTCGAAACACATAGAGATCAAATATCACTATATCAGGGATATGGTGCAGAGAGGAGCTGTGAAGCTCCTGTATGTTGCGACGGACGAGCAGATTGCAGATGTGTTGACGAAGCCACTAGCCAGGGTGAAGTTCGAGTACTTCAGAGAGAGGCTTGGCGTTCTTCAGATCGAGGACACTTCGAGGAAGAAGTGATGGACACATTTGCTGAAGCCATTCCAAGCATGTTGGAAGGAGGATCCTTCACATGGCTGTGGATGTAAGCGCTGGATGATGAGCACCAGGATGATGTTCTGGTTTCTGTTGGATATGATCAGTTGGATCATTTTTGTATGTATGTACGCATCATGTTGGATGCTGGATATGATCAGGTGGATCATTTTTGTATGTATGTACGCATCATGTTGGATGCTGGATATGATCAGTTGGATCATTTTTGTTTGTATTTACGCATCATGTTGGATGCTGGATATGATCAGTTGGATCATTTTTGTATGTATGTATGCATCATGTAGATGCTGGATATGATCAGTTGGATCATGTGTATGTATTTTGTATATGCATCATGTTGGATGCTTGGACCATGTATCTGTATATGTATCAGGTGGGTACATTGTATGATCAGGTGGATCATGTATGGTGATATGTATCATGTATTTGTATTTGCATCAGGTAGATGCATTGATGATCAGGAGGATCATGTATGATGATATGTATCAGGTATATACTTGGTATGCATCAGGTAGATGCATTGATGATCAGGAGGATCATGTATGATGATATGTATCAGGTAGATACTTGGTATGCATCAGGTAGATGCATTGATGATCAGGATGATCATAGATGACGAGCTTCAGGATGTTGCTCCAGATGACATGCAGCAGGATGTTGCGGTGATGATGATCAGGATGATCATGGATACATCAGGATGATGTATGGTGAGTATCAGTTTGATACTCTGTGGCCGTGGATCAGGTTGTGCAGATAAGCATGTAATTTGAACCCTGGGAGATTTGCAGATGGTCTTTCGAGGTTTTGCCTATGGCATGTAATTTGTGCCCTAGGACATCTGGCAAATGCTCTTTCGAGGTTTTGGTTGGGAGGACATATAATTTGTGCCCTGGGAGATCTGCAGATAGTCTTTCGAGGTTTTTCCTATGGCATGTAATTTGTGCCCTGGGATATCTGGCAGATGCTCTTTCGAGGTTTTGTCCTATGGCATGTAATTTGTGCCCTAGGAGATCCGATAGGTTGAGCTGTGTGCTCGTAATCAGTCCTGGGATGCTCTTCCGAGGTTTTGCCATGACCACATGTAATTTGTGCCCTGGGAGATCCGATAGGTTGAGCTGTGTGCTCGTAATCAGTCCTGGGATGCTCTTGTGAGGTTTTGTGGTGACCACATGTAATTTGTGCCCTGGGAGATCCGATAGGTTGAGCCGTGTGCTCGTAATCAGTCCTGGGATTCTCTTTCGAGGTTTTGTGGTGAGGTCACATATAATTTGTGCCCTGGGATATTTGCAGATGGTCTTTCGAGGTTTTGCCTATGGCATGTAATCTGTGCCCTGGGACATCTGGCAAATGCTCTTTCGAGGTTTTATGACGCACGTAAAAGTCCTGAGGATTCCACAGTATGGCCAGTGATGATGAAGACCTGCAGGTGGTGGGCCTACATCCAGTATGAAAAAGGACTGGCTCTATAGAACTTCCTATGACGAGTAGAGACAGAGATTGGATGAGATAGCAGCAGCAGTGATGATGATGATGACGATGCATCGATGATGATGATCCAGAGAAGAAGACTTGTCTAGCAGATCTGTGTCGAGAAATACCTTCCTAGTTAAGAGGGAGTGTTGATGTATATGTAACTTCGGAATGTATTTCATCAGTGTATTATATATATATTTATTGTACCCTTATAAGAGATGTGTTATTCCTCTATAAGGAAGTGTCGTCATGTGGATTCACAAGTGTCGCAAGTGTGTGTACTTGCCGATGGGTTATCAGACCACCTTATGGGGTCGGCCCTATTTAATATATAATATAATGTGGATGTACTCAAGTAGACAAGTCGTCCCCAGTAGGTCACTGGGCAAAAAGGTGAGTATAAATAGAGATAGGAGATCTCTATTTTACACACTCGGAAAAGTATCTATCTCTCTCTCTGAAAAGTGGCGCACTAGTGAGGAGGAGGAGGATCATCTGCTAGGAGACTATCTCTGTATTATTTGGTTGTATTTTGGTTGAGCCATTGCTCTCTCTATCTCTGAGGAAGTTGTGGGGTTTTTCACCTTAGGGTTTTCCCCATGGAAACTCTGTGTCTCTTGTCTCTATGCTTTTGATTCTTGTGATGCTTGTGATGCTTGTCATATTATGATTGTCATGCATTGATATACTGTAGATGTTATTCTCTCAGCAAAGATCCTATAGTATTGTGATTTAATACTAAAAATTCAACAGGGGAAGGAGACAGTCACTGCACCTCGAACCAAAGAGCTAAAGTCGAGTTCGACGGCACCAAGGTAGCCCATTTTTATGAAAGAAATCCCTCTGAATTTGACCCCTGAGTACATCTAACCCCGGGAACTGAATTCCCCCATCTATAAGCTAGCCAAGAATGCAAAATACGACATCCCCTTGTCGCTAATTTCGAAGCATGTCAAAATTCTAGCCAACATGTTGTGCAAAATATCGACTGTAAATGGGAGGACTACGACCTCTTAGGAGTGCATACAGACGAGCCACATGATCCCAGGTACCTAGACATTTAGCCAGACTAGTACATGTGCTGGAATAAATATGCCAAAGGAACCCTCAATCTGGCTGCCGAAAGTTGTTTAACACTGGTAGTGCAGTCAGGACTGCTGAACCTATTGCGACTACCCAAATTTGAACGGTCGGGTGAGCTGAATGTAGTGGTTCATACCTTGATGGCACGAATCAACCAAGGCTATTTATGGATGGATTGGCCAGTTGACATAGGAATTGACTTAATCCATCGCATTACGGGATTAAGTAAGTGGGGAAAAGACCCAAAGTCATTCTTCCAAGGGAAAAGCAGAGAAAAGGATGTAGTAGCCAAGATGAAGAAAACTCATGCACTGGTCAAAGGAAAACAAGGTTTTCCTACTGACAAAATTGAAGATAGAACAACCAAGTTTGTCACCCAGTTACTCACAACAAAGGTATTACGGATGGAAAGACCCCCAGAGGTGCCTGCGAGCGGAGTGTTTCTCAGTGCCACAGTAGCTGAAGGCGTCGAGTTCAACTGGTGCCAATATCTATTGAACGAGTTCATGGCAGAACTCAATAATATTTAGTTGAATGGAGGAAACTTCCATTTCACATGGTTGATTGTCCTCATTGCATTTATTGGATGGAAGGAGCCGGAGGACTATGTCGGCATTAGCTTTGATAAATCAGAACCCAAAGGAGTCCGGTACATGAACCTCTGGAAAATATCGATCCGCAGCGCTAGCATGCAACTGAAGAAGTGTTCTACAAGTATTACATGCAGCTGTGTATCATGATCGCCTCTACGCCAAGGATAACAAAGCAGGTGACAAGCAAATTCATATGCATTGTTAATTTTACTGCTGACATGCGTTGTGTGTTTATTTCCCTGAAGGTGAA
This sequence comes from Larix kaempferi, assembly GCA_027924585.1. Taxonomy (NCBI): domain Eukaryota; kingdom Viridiplantae; phylum Streptophyta; class Pinopsida; order Pinales; family Pinaceae; genus Larix; species Larix kaempferi. The sequence goes on along the minus strand of BSBM01000406.1, from coordinate 13,884,185 downwards.
GATGAAGAAGCCACAGTTTTTCCCTGGGAACTACCACATGATAGAAGAGGACATCGAGATCCTTATGAAAGATTGGCCTGCGGAGTACTGTGTGGAAGTTTTAGATGTCCCCACAGATTCAGAGGATGATGAAATAATTCCACCACCATGTCCAATTCTGGAAGAAACGAGAAAGAGGAAGGAACCAGAGAACCCAATGCAGCCAAAGGCGAGGAAGAAAATGAAAGCGACAAAAGCAACATCTGACACAACACTGAAGGAGGACGAATTTGACATGATAGAAGACAGAGTCAACGAGAAGCTAGAGGAGTTCATGGCCTATAAAGACAAGAAAGATAAGGCCATCTAAGATGACCTGCAAAGGAACTAGCTCGCGATGCAAGGGCTAATGAGAAAAGTCGAAGATGTGCACAATAGCTTGGCCTTTCCAAGCGACCCAGCAGCAGAAGGGAGGTCTGGAGGAACCTCGCAGTCGAGGCCAACTCAACTTGTTGTTGTGCTACCAATAAAAATTAGACTTGTCTATCTCGATCCAATGGTGATCACATTTCCGATGTCGGAGGACGTGGCCCTGGATACGACAAATGTTGAGCGGATAGAGCTCGACTTGGAAAAAATCCCGATACCAGGTCTACATTTACTGAATATGCAGATCGGGGACGAGCTGTGCGACAGAGCTATGGACTCAAGAAAAACTGAAGTGGAACTACAAATGGAAAATAGACAGCTCGAGGAGTCGAGCTCGTGGAGCATAATGTTGCTTGAATATGAACAAGCGCGAAGGCATAGATTGGAGGCTACCATTAACTCTGTTGCATAAGATGTTGGAGAAGTACAAATCCAAGACGATCCTGCAGATACTGTCTTGCAAATAAGGGACACAGTGCGCTCCCTTAAGTCAGAGATGGAGGACAAGATGATCCTCTATGAAGCCGATATCAACCTGCTAAAAGCAAAGATAAAACCAGAGGTTATACTCACTGATCAGCAGTTGACAGGGCAAGCAGTAAAGATTGCATCAGAGAGCATTGCAGCAGAGGTTGTGAAGTGCTAGAATTTTCTTGACGAATCATTGAAGGCATTCAAAGCCCTTGAAGAGAATCCAATGCTACAACAGATCAAGACTGTGGTAAAGGAGAAACATACCGCGTTGGAAGCACTGGATGCAGAGGTAAAGACTCTTCCAGCAAGAGATAGGCTACTAAAATTCAGGGAGATATCCAGCCTAAAGAAAGAAGTCCAAGTATTAAGGGAAAAGGAGACCGCGTTAGACAATCAGTCGTAGCCACTCCTATAAGATGCCACTATGGTGTCGCAGCAGATAGAAGATAAACTAATAGAGCTGCGCGACAACCAGGAATAGGTAGAAACCCAAATCAGAGAAGAGATAACACCACAGCTGCTTGATACAATCAAGCAGGTTGAGCGAGAAACTAAAGAAACAATGGAGAAACTGACGAACACTTACAGTGAGTTCGCAGTAAAGCTGACTACACAGATCAAAGAGGAGATTCCAACGATGGACATTGAAAGTGGCTTGGGGACAAGCCACATGTAAGTGTTAGGGGCATGTTGGGCCTGGCCCAACTGGTCTAATTTTGGTAACATTTTTGAAGGTAGAAGAACCTGAGCTGAGCACAGCTCTGAAACAGATTGAATTTTGGCTAAGTATTGGGGATGCTGTGAAGAGGCACGCAGTAGCCATGTTTTGAGTGATGCATCAAAGATCAGTACTGCGCAGAAGCATTGCTCCAGAGATAGGAGGCCACATGGAGCCATCAAAGTGGAAGGCTGGACGAAGGACAGGTACAGGTACCGGTCAGACCGGTAGCAGCCTATTTTTGGGAAAGATGCTCTAGGAGTGCCGAGCGGCGGGCAGGAGTAAATCAAGAAGGCAGCCGACGTGCGAGTTTGTTAAGGAAAGCGACGTCTTGGCACGCCTGGTGGGCAAGACAGTTAGAGATGAACGGTTCGACAGAAGCAGCCTGTTGGCACGCATGCGACAGTGAGGTCGATAGCAACAGAATGAAGACGTGGAGAACTGCCACGATGAACTAGACGCTACCAGGACCCAGCAAGCTGGTTTGGGGAAACTGACGCAGTTTTGTAAACCCTAAGGGTTTTGGGTTTAGGTCTTCAGCATTGTAAAGACATGACCTTCGGGCATGATCTATTTAAGAAGACAATTTTGTATGGGATGGGGTTACGATGGGGTTATGACAGGGTACACTTTACTTTTGCTGTTATGATTTTGGATCGTTGTATTGTAAAACCTCTTTGAGCTAAGAAGATTGTAAAGGCTCTGCAGCTGTGTGCGCAGAGACCTTTCTGAGAGGAAGGAGAATCTGCAGTTGAGTGCACAGACTAAGAACGGTTGTCCCCATCCCTTTTAAAGAAATATATTACCAACCGTTCTTGTGGACGTAGCTTCCCACCCGGAGAAGTGAACCACGTTAAATCTCATGTTGTGCAATTGTGCTTATGAATGAATTATTACTTGTGTTTTCTATCAATGAATGTCTAGATGTTTCCTTGCATACTGTTATGAGAGAGCTTTTATATTCATTTTCCATTAGAGAAGTATGGAAATGATATGTTAAGTTCCATATGAATAGTTGAATGGTGAAAATTTAGTCTTGTGTATGAAGGCAGTGAATGAGTCATTTGGCTAAGTACTTTCTTATGCACAGTAAAGGAATGTATAACAGTTGGATTAGATCAGTCGTCTATGTTCAAATCATAACAACCTGAGTTAATGAATGAATTTTAGAAGAGTAGTCAGTGAAGCGCTTGAATGAGTGGATGAGTGATATTCGTTTCAACGCCTTAAGTGTTTCAAAATAATCCAAGTATAGAATAAAGCTACATTTTTCACAGCTTCAACAGAAGTCCCACGATAGAAGAACATAGTGGTGCGGACCGCAGCATGGGCCATCACTGCGCAGTCTCACCTCGCAGAACATACCCTCTATTGTGCTGCGCAGTACGCCTTTCCAAGCAACTTATCGCTTACTGTGGAAACCTGATTCCACAGTACCCCATAGATACACCTCGGGTGACACCTCAACCTACTCGCAGGTTGTTGTCGAAAGGGCCAGTGCGAAGGGGTTTTGTTGGTCAAAGGGAAACCGCGAAGAACTTGGGTCTTATAGAAAACCTCTGGGTCAGTTATAGCCAACAAGAACCCCACTCATAGAAACCTATACAGGTGGTTATGAATCCCCCTTGATTATGAACATCCTTCTTAGAAATACATTTTATTATTATTAAATATTTTTGTCAGGGCATGGAGGAATCGAACCAACAACCTCTTTCTTATAAGGCATGTGCTATTCCATTGACCTAGTACCATTTAAGAATTGGGGAAGAGATGATTATTACAGAGGAATCTCACGTGGAAATGAAAGGAATAGGATTATTCATTATTATATCAATTGAATCACAATAACAAATAATGAGATCGTAGTTTGGAATTCATTGGAGCATGCCGATAGCTTATCTTTGCATAGCATTGTATTGGACTTTGACCACAATATAGAGATGGATATGTTTGATCTGGGTGTGAAATAAACATCATATAACCATATTGATTCATTTTTCAACAAAACCCATCTGCTAGATTTTCCTTTGAAGCTAATTTGCTATGCCAATTATGGAGGTAATTACCGTAACTGAAATAATGGTAGTTTCCTATAATTAATATGATTGACATTTACCAGGTCAATAAAAGGGTTATAACATTGGTTATCTCATCCATAAAATCCATCAAAAACTAGACAAGTCATTGAAATAAGGATATTACACTTTGTTGTGGAATGGATCCTTAATACTCTTGGAACAATCAAATTTGTTCTCCGTGCTCCAATTACACAAGATACAAGTTAACTTTAAGACTACTTTAAAATGCAAACTCATTTGAGTACTCTTCAATCCAAGAGAAACATATGCAAGAATGATTGCAGATGCAGAACTTAGAAGTACAAACAAATCAAGTGATTATATCTTAAACCTAAAATAAATGATGCATAAATCTAGAGCCTTCATAGCTTATTATCATACATTTGGATGCTTGAACATATAATCAGGAGGAAAATGAATAGTCACCACAAACACACCCCGTGCATATGGACTATCTGGAGGTCCCACGATTGTAGCTTTCCAATGAAATATCTCATCAACCATTGGAACTACAAAGACATTGAAATATTTTGTCATACAAATACCCAACAATAATTGTATGCCAAATTAAAAACCAAATGCATTTCCCATAATTTTGAAAGTGTCATTTCTAATACATGTACCCATTTCAGAAACCACATAAACCTCCATCTCACTAGTGACATTTGATAGTGGTTTCATATTCCATGACAATAGTATGGTAATTAAAAGAGGATGGCTTATCCCATATGTATTATTCTAGAAGTAAATAACAAAGAGCATGCTTGTCTCGTCATCAAACAAATTTGCGAAAGGGTCAGTTTAAGCTAAAATGCATGTCAACTATAAAAAGTGCCCTGCTTGCAATCATCCATCATTATTATGCCCAGTATGGAGGTTAGATGGAGGCTATATTTTCCTTCTCTTAGAAACATAATTACCAATGGTAATCATATCCCTAAACAAGAGTTTGATTAATGATATTGCATGCTACATATTTTTTATAAAATACATTTAAATCATCTCAAGGTCGACCTCAGTACAAAAGACAAATGTGGGCATTATAGCCGACCTATGCTTATATGGGATGAACCAAGCCATTATTTGATCACATGTATTTATATACTTCTTCAAGGCACCTTTTTATGATATTTTTTCCCTCAGGTGAGATGTTCTGATATATTCTAGTTAAGGTGAGATCATGGTTGTATTAAGCCTTGCAACTTCTCTTCCAGTCATGCATTATTCTAGGTCTTTATGTGGGTACCCTCCATTATTCAACAACAGATCATGAGCATCCTCTACGTATACTTAGACCTAACCTCAAAGAATAATCTTATAATTCACATTCTATTTGGACACCATCTTGAACTTGCGCCTAAACTAATGGATATTGTAGTTGCACCTGGTTACCTCAAGCACCTGGCATGTTAGGAAATGGAAGACCCTACGGATCACTTATGCCTTTCATTGATAAAACTTAAAGGCACATAAATCTATCACCCCTCAAAACCTACCACTCTTTGATCATGGTCTCTCCCACTGGAAACCATGTCCAAAAGGCATATTTAAACTTTCAAAATTGTGCCCAGTACACAACCCTTCCCATGTAGTAAATTATTGTCTACAAAATTTACAAATAAGTTATTTGTCAATTTCTTTGCATACAATGTTGAGACACTCTCAAGAAAATCTCATCACACAATGTGTTGGCTGAAGTTTCCCAACACTTCAAGAAACTCATGATTCTATTTAATCTAATCTCATATTTGTCTCTTTCCTACAATTATCTCTAAAAAAAATGAATGAGATGAAAACATAGAAGGTCAGGTACAGGCGTTTTTGGTAGCACAAGAAAACATAGACATAATATTGCTATCAAAGTGCAATGAACATAATTGTTTTAATCCAAAAATTAGCTTGGATAAAAAGATGAAGTGTCTTTTCCAGTGAATAGTTGATATGCCTAAAATAGATTTTGGAATTTCCCATAAAGGGTTTCATATAAATCTTTTACAACAAGTGGATAAGCATCCAAACACCATGAACAACCCTCCCAATAATGGAAAAAGTACCTAAATAATTATGTTTATTTCCTCTGAACAAATAAATAGAGTCATGTCACCTTGGGGAAGCATATGGGTCTTATTTGTTGTGTCAAGAATGAAAACATTAGATGTAAGAAATATGCTAAATCAAGTGGCATTTCTAGTTAGATTTAACTATATGGAAGCCTCAAATCTTAACACACCAAGCAATAGTAAATTAAGTTTTTATATCGCTCATTTTTGTTTGTGACAATAAAAAAGAAAAGGAACTTTTATGAGGATTACATTAGTAGTATTATGCCTAGTATAAAGATTAGTTCAAGGGTATTTTACTTCTCTTAGAATTGTAATTTCCAGTAATTATCACATCCCTAAACATGAGTTTGATTAATGATATTGCATGCTACATATTTGTGATAAAATATGTTGAAATCAGCTCAATTCCAACTTGATTACAAAAGAAAAATTTGGGGACTAAGACTGACTGTAATGTACCCACCTGCTGACCCAATGCAAGGCAGGAAACATGATGCCGAACTCAGGGCTTTTACATGATCTTAGCCCAATACTAAATTCAAGTAATTAATAAATGGGTGTGCAGATGTAAAACAATCAAGTATGCACAGCGGAAAACAACAACATTCACACACTCTTCATATGCATTCAACATATCAATAATCAGTCATTAATTAAACATTGCAGGAATAAATACATAGGCAGAAACACTTATCTTCATTTCAATTGTCCCAAGCAACTAGCTATGTCACTGCAACGTTCCACCCAACCGTAGGCTCTTCGACAGCTTATACTGAGTCCATCCGAAGGCCACCCCCGAGCTGGGCATGATTCTCACAAGGACAAAGGGGACATTCACGCTCACACACAGTCTATTAACCATTTTATTTTAGCCAAGCCAGTCTAACTGGGTTTATCAGGCTACACTTGCACAATGGATGCTCATTCCCAATCTCAAGCCAGAACCAGGGATGACCCATCACCCATGCCCATCATACTCTTCTTTCTCACAGCAAAAATGATTATTGACAGGGTTACACATTTACAACAGAGGTGTTCACAAAACAGGGTCCACATTGGTCCTCCCAACTCGTGGTTTACCCAAACGAATTGTGGAATCTTGATTTCAACCCCAGGGAGCAAAACCGATTTCTCTCCACTGGTTAGGATCCCTTCCAATGGACTAAACGACCCCCAGGAAGACCCAAAACGTTCTGCTCTCTTTCCCCACGGGTAACCAACACAAAAACGCCCCTTCCCAGCTAAAAGATGAAGGGAGACACAGAAAAACGAGGGAGGAAAACGCCCAGGCAGCTTGAGCTGCGTGAGAGGGCAAGGCCATGGTGAATAGTGGCTTAGGCAGCCATTTCGTGGCTCTATTCTTGCCCAAAAAGACCAACACGTTTTTCCATGAAGGGTGGCTTGCCCATACCCGATTTTGGACAGCCATACCTTCCCATTTCCAAGGCAATAACTTCCCCAACCAACTCTTGGGAGAAATCAATGGTTGGGTACAAAAGTCAACATGGGTAGTTGAGGGTTTGATGGGTTCCCTCATTGACACTTGGCTTGACTCTATTGGCTCAAGGGTTTGAATGTTTTCCCTCCCAATTCCTTGTGAAATCATGCCCCCATCTCTTTGTTGCATTGCATAGCTAGTTGTGGGTATTTTTTATTAAAATGCATATTACATGCTATTTGAATTTCCACTGTGCATTGCTAGCACGCAAACCATATGCATCACGAAATCGATGGCGGGGCCTTGGCCTTGAGCTCCTCACCATGATTTCCTAACAATATTACATCATTTATAGTGTTAATGCCATGGGGCCAAACTGGGGACATTACACTGACCCGATTTCATATGCTTAACTGTGTCCGACTCAAGCCAATCATTGATCACAACATGTATTTACATTTTATATAATTATTCAGGGTGCCTATTTGATGATATTTTGTGGTTGAGGTAGATGTTCTAATATCTATTCATTGAAGTGAAATTATGACTATTTTAACCCTTACAACTTCTCTTACAAACAAATTTATTGTTCCAGGATTCTATGTGGGTATCCTTTGCATTATTTATGAGCACCCTATACATATTCTCAGACCCAACTCAAGGAATAATAGAGAAATGATGAAATAAGAAAAGGGGATAAAGAGACAAATGTCTAGATCAACACACTAATTAACGAATTTAATTTTGATCCATAAGTTGAAATCCATCTTCTGAAGAGAAAGCATTCCTACTATTGAACAACCCTAATCATTATAGAGTGTTGGGTTTATATTGTATCAAAGCATAGATGTTTCCTTCCTAAGAAGGAATTGCAGAAAAGGAAGTTGAGTTTGATAGGAATAATTTTCATATTTATGAATTTGACCTGCCATAAACCACTACGGAATGCTATCAAACCATCAGGAAAGCAAATCTGGTTTTGTGTGAATGTTTTGGCATGCACAACAGTACATTTATTCTACAATCTCTATTATACCACTCCCTAAAGAAGAGATACACAATGCTCCTAGTATCAGCATATGCCCTTGATTTGTAAAAATATTATGTTGGTGTTTTATGTATTGAAAATGATAATTCTTCAAAAATATTTGCAACATATTTAGGAAGAAACTATTGGGCTATATATTTATAGCTAGACCCAATAGTAAACTGCCCAGGAGCAGTTGTTGGCTATAACTGACCCGGAGGTTTTCTATAAGACCCAGGCTCTTCGCGGATTCCCTTTTACCAACAAAACCCCTTCGCACTGGCCCTTTCAGCAACAACCTGCAAGCAAGTTGAGGTCTCACCCGAGGTGTATCTATGGGGTACTGCGGAATCAGGTTTCCATAGTAAGTGATGAGTTGCATGGATGGACGTACTGCGCAGCGCAACAGGGGGTATGCACTGCAAGGGGAGACTGCATAGCGATGGACAATGCCGCGGTCCGCATCACTATGTTCTTCTACTACGGGACTTCTACTGGGACTGCGAACAATACCACTCAGCTTATACTTGAAGTGTTCGAAAATGCTTAAGGCATTGACATGAGTATCACTCATCCACTCATTCAACTACTCAGCTGATTATCCATCTACTATTTGTTCACCCACTTGGTATGGTTATGATTTGAGAAGATTCTACTGATACAATCTAACTGTTATGCATTTGTTCTATTGCGTATAAGGAAGTACTTAAGTGATCTCTTAACACTTAACCAACTAACTGATTCACAGTTCTCAAATACAAGCTAAATTTTCACCATTCATCTATTCATGCAGAACTTAACATATCATCTCCATACCTCTTCTGATGGAAGATGCATACAACAGTTCTCTCATAATAGCATGCAAGGAAACATCTAGATGTTCATTTACAGAAAACACAGATAAGCATTCATCCATAAAACACAATCGCACAACACAATATTTAACGTGGTTCACTCCCCTGGATGGGAAGCTACGTCCACAAGAACAGTTGGTAATATATATATCTTTAAAAGGGATGGGGACAACTGTTCTTAGTCTACGCACTCAGCTACAGACTCTCCTTCCTCTCAGATAGGTCTCTGCGCACACAGCTACAGAGCCTTTACAATCTTCTCAACTCAAAAGAGATTTTACAATACAACATCCAGAACCCAAAAATGTAACAACAAAAAGTAACCCCATCCCATACAAAATTCTCTTCTTAAATAGGCCATGCCCGAAGGTCATGTCTTTACAATGCCGAAGACCTAAACCCAAAAACTCTTAGGGTTTACAAAACTATGTCGGTTTCCCTAAACCAACTTGCTGGCATCTGGTAGCGTCTGCTTCATCGTTGTGGTTCTCCACGTCTTCATTCTGTCGCTATCGGCCTTCCTGTCGCACGCGTGCCAACAGGTCACTTTCACTGAACCGTTCATCTCTAACGGTCTCTCCCACTAGGCATGCCAAGCCATCGCTTTCCCTAAGCTGTCTTTTAACAAACTCATGCATTGGCTGCCTTCCTAATTTGCTCTTGCCCGCCGCTCGGCACTGCTGGAGCATCTTTTCAAAATTAGACCACTATTGGTCCATCCAGTACCTGCACCTGATCCTCATCCATCACTCCACTTTGCTGGATCCACATGGCCTGACTGCTTCACAACACTACTTCCTCGCAGCGCTGGTCTTCGTGGTACTTCCAAAATTCGGATGTTGCGCACAACTTCGCAACATGGCTAAAACTTGGATGCTGCGCACCACTTCGTAGCACCCTCAACACTTAGACAAAATTACATATTTTTCTGAGCTACACTCAGCTCAGCTTTTCATGCTTATCAAAATTGTTACCAAAACTTTGTCCCAACTTGGGCCCAACATCAGCTTAGTTTTAATGTGGGAACCAACAATAATAATGGTAGTTTACTAACATGTTTTGGGAAGCCTGAATAAAATATTAATAGGTTTACCCAAGTAATGAGGTATTTTCAAGTAATGAGCCATGTGAATTGATTAAAGTGGCACAAGTTTGGTCACCATGCCTCTTAGTGTCTTGAGAATAAAGGGAAGGGTAAGCACTAGCAACAATTAGTAGAAGCAATTTGTAGGGAGTGCATTTTGTTGGCTTCACATCTAACATGAGAGGGGATGATCACTGAAATGAGTAGCATAAGGGTGGCCATGTGATATAAGTCATCCCATAATCACAAATTTTTGGCCAACTGTTTCACTAGGCTACCATTTTCCATGTGTTGCACTAGACTTATAAAGATTTGAGAGTCACCTTCCACCACTAGCTTGGCAATTTAGTGAGTGATGGACAGTGCTAAACCTTTGGAGATCCCTACTAGTTCAACAACATCATTTCTCTCTTTACCAAGGTATCCATGAAAGAGATTCAAAATGTGACTACCTTAATTCCTAGAGACCCCCCTGTATCTTGTAGGACCCAGGTTCCTTTTGGAGGCACTATCGAAGTTGAGATTAATGAATCCTAGAGGGGGAGGGGATCTGAAATTTAGAATAGAGGTTTGAGGTGTTGGTCTACTGGGAAAAGAGTGTAAGGGGTGCATTTTTATTTCCCAAGCTTGGAAAATAACATGTTATCTTTTATTAAATTGAAGGTCCTGGTCTTTCCAAAGGTGGAGATTCATAGTTTCCAGGATTTTATATTTGATCTTGGCCTATATGAGGTTCAAATGCATACTAGTGTTTTGAAAATTTTGGTGGTTCCTTTCCTTCGACATCTCCCAAAGTAAAAATGTTGGAAACAATTTTCGAATTATATTGAGCGAGGATCTGGTTAAAGGATTAATCGACCAATTTTCAATGGTGGAAGTGATGTTTCCACGAGCATGGTCTGATCTATGAAATACAATGGCACCCCTATCCCATAAACTAGTCATAAAAGCACAATCATCAAGAATGTGATCAACAGTTTCAGAGTTGGCATTGCAGAGATGACATAGGGATGATCCTTCAAATCCTCATTTAAGAATATTGTCCCATGTTACAATGTGCCCTCATGTTGCTATACAAGTGAAGAGTGAAACCTTTTGGATAGAGATTAGCAGTCCATGTTTGTTTCTAGATTCTCTCCTTAGGGAGGTATTGATGATCAATGACTAATTGATATGCTTCTTTCAAAGAGAAATTGCCAGTTGATCTTTAACCCCAATGAATTATGTATGTCCCCAATATGCTTTTATGTGGAATTGTTGAAGTTATTCCCATAATTCCTTCCGATTTTTCTCTAATCCCAACCACCCATCATGATGGATGTAGCCAAGCTTGGAAGTATTATTGATCCACCTATGGGTTCCAAAAGTTCTTGACCTTTAGCATATTGTTATCTTTTAGAATCTGCTAAGTGCCTGGCATGGGATGCATCTCAACAAGATTGAGTGATTGCTACCAAGAATCCTCCCAAAATAGAGCAGAGTTGCCATTTTTAACTTCCTAGAAACAATGCCTTTGAACCAGATCCTTGTTTATCCATTTTGAGCTCCATATCACCCCTCCTCGAACATTGTCATCCATTCTAATGAGATCTCGTTTCTCAACCTTAAGGTAATATTTCTTCTTCCAAAGTTGGGACCATGATTCCTTTTCGTGGGTGAGCCATCTCCACTAAGTTTTTGTGCCCATGATTTCATTATAAGTGTTTGGGTCATGTAATCCCAGTCTTCTTTCCAACGTAGGGAAACATAGTTTTTCACAACTCACAAGAGCCCATTTTTGATGATTATAGCATCTACTCCACATAAATTTTCTTTGTAGATTTCTTATAGCTTTAAGAATGTATTTAGGAGTTTTCACCATAGAAAAAATATAGAGGGACATAGATTGAAAACTGATATGACCAAGACTAGACGGCCTACAAGGTTGATCATTCGAAAGGTCCAACAAGATAATTTTTTCTCAATGCTGGCCAACAAATATTTCCTTGATGAGTGCTTGATGGTTGAATCTATGAGGGCGATGCCTAGGTACTTGGAAGGAAAGGAGATGCTATGGGAACCCATGATTCTAGTGATGCTTATTTGAGTGAGAGGAGCATTAAAAAATAAGACCTAAGATTGAGAGGAGTGTTAAAAAATAAGACCTAAGATTTATCCTTATTGATGGAGGTCCCCAAGGCTTCCATGAAGTCATTCAGAACCTATTTGAAAGCACTGGCCTCTTTGATTGAGGGATTTCCAATAAGAAGAGTATCATTAACTAATTGTTGGTGGGTGTTTTTAAGATCAGGGTTATGCATGTTAAGACCTCGTATTTTCTCGGAATTGGAGGCATCCTAGATATGATAGCTTAGGAATTCAACCATAAGAATGAAAAGAAAGAGGGAGAGAGTATTTCCTTGTTGAATTCCCTCAGAAGGTTTGGAGGCAGGAGAGAGGACCCCATTAATGAGGATAGAGATGAAAGGTGGTGAAGTTAGAGCACATCATTTATATTTATTAACCTACATGTAAATTAGATTAAAAAAGACATTATTATTTAAGTTTGAATATGTGTGAAGACTGAGAGTCACACATGAATCAATGAAAACAAATATCATTACTATGTTTAAATATGTGTTCGAAATTGATTATAGTGTTAATGTAATTGCGAAATGAGAATATTAAAAAAGGTTCTTTATTGAATCTCGTAGGATTTGTTATTGTTTATAAGAGTCTTGTTAACAAAAATACATGTTTTTTAGTGGAAAAAAACTAGAATAAAAATTAATCTCACTTCTATATTGATGATATTAATTCATATATTTCGATTACTTTTTTTCAAGCGAAAAAAACTATACTCTTGTTATTCATATGAATCAAAAAGTACATCCTCCACTCCCAAAACTATGCAAAAATTTAAAAGACAGTTCCATAACAGTCATCTAATACATGATTCAAAACATTCCTAAATATCCCCAATCAAAATCACAAGTATCCAAAGCTTACAACTAGTAAAAACAGAGGCCGAAGATTCTGCAAAATTCTAAGCGGAAACACAAAAAAGAGTGTGCCAATATGAGAAATATGAAACTGTACCCTAATTTTCCAGTTTGTCTTCAATGTATTCCTCCCATAAAAGTATTCCATCCTTCAACATCAAAGCCTCATTTGAAAGAGAATCTGTAGTCGAATTTTGTTCCCTGTAAATGTGGTTTATCTCCCACTCATAAAAACATCCCAGAATATTTATTGTACACATAGACCACTGATGCAGAACAATTTACTGCAGGTTATATTTATTTTTAGCCCATTTTACCATAGTTAAACAGTCGCTATAGATCTTCATTGAGTCAATACCCAAAGAAGCAGCAAACCTGACCAAACACCAAAGATCCAGAAGTTCTTCCTTCAAATTTGTGCCACACAATTTAGTTTTAGCTTGAAAAAATGGTCATTGTTAATTTTTAAATGTGCACCCGTAGCACATCTACCATCCTTGGCAGCTCCATCAAAATATCCATAAACACTTGAAGGAGGAGGAATTTCTTCAATCATTCTCGGCCCTTTTTTATCTCTTGGACTGAATAAAAATCTTTATATAAATTAACAATTCTATCAATGGACTCCTTTCCCCAAATCATAGGAATATCCAAAGCATCACATACATAAATCCACATCTGTGTATTAAAAGAGTAGAAAATAAAAAAGGTGATCAATGGATTTTGATTCTTGACCACAAAGAGCACATCTATTATGTCCCTCCCATCCCTTATGCATCAATTTGTCCCATGTAAGAATACAATTTTATAGGAGTAGCCACAAAAAAACATTTAATTTTTTGTGGCAATTTCCACTTCCATAGCTTCTTAAACCACCATTTTGGCACCAAGCAATTATCACAAGCAACAATAATAGAGTATGCTTCCTTTGATGTAACCTACTCATTTACCTTGTTTCAAGTCCAAATAAGTTCATCATCACATGAGGAAAGTCTCACACCAGTAGAGTTCATAAGTGAGATATATCTTTCCCATTCTTCCACCCAAACACTTCCAATACCCAAATCCATAGCATAAATCCAATAAGAGTCAAAATACCTAAGCCACATAGGTCTCTTAACTGGTGCAAGTGTAGAAAAACCAATTTCAGACAAATACTTCAAGATATGTGCAAAAAGTGTGTAATTTTTTTCAACACCCACAATTGGGTCAATTCCTATTAAAATATTTCTTCCAAAACCAACTTTCCATGCAAGCTCACTATTGATCCAAGAGAATGATTTTATAAAACCAGCCCAAAAATTCGAAGGATTCCTGGCATATTTTCTTGGGCTCCTAATCCATTGAAGCATATTCCCTTTACCATGTAAAACCATGCTCCAAAGGCTTCGATTACTTATATTTATATTTCTTGATTTATATGTTTAAATATAATATTTTTTATTATAAATTTACTATTATGTTGAGCTTGAGTGAAATCCAAATTTAGGTCTTTAGTGATAGCTTCTCCGCTCGGAGAATCCAAAAAAAACCCAAATTCGCTAAAGATTATGTCAACTTCCAACAACTCATCGCATGGACCCTCTTTTTCCACGCACCCTCGCTTCAAATTTGTAGTTGTAGTTTGTGTTTTCACACTACTAAGTCAAACATTAAACGTTTGAGGCCTAATAAAATATCCATAAAACAAGTAGGTTGTGTGTTATAGATATTATTATAACCAACATAGATTCATCTTAACCCTGTATCTATCAAGAACCGAGAGGAATTCAATTTCTTGAGGTGTATTTCTTTTTTTAAATTTAAACTCAAGAAATTTGATCTCTCTTGATTGACAGATCTGGGTTTAAGTTTTAAGTTTTTATTTCATAAACAAACATCTATTTTTTAATTATTTCTCATAATATTTTATTTTATGAACCAACATGGATTTTTTTTAAATACTTTCCATAATATTTTATTTTATGAACCAACATGGATTTTTTTTAAATATTTTCCATAATTTTTTATTTTATGAACCGACATGAATTTTGTAAATTATTTTGTTACATCACAAACATTACAACATCTCCCCCATACTGGGATGTAGAGCACCTCGTTTCACTCGGTGCAATTAATTTTTTTAATTATTATTATTATTATTATTTTATAATTAATTTTAAAATAAATATAATGTCGAGTTTTGATTCGGGTAGAACATTGTCACCTACCCAAATTTTGAGAATAATTATTTTATTTTGCAAAATATTCTATGTTAAATTATAATTACAAAGTTTTGTAATTATGGCCAAATATGGTCAAAGATAACTGTAACGACTTATTATTATTATTTAATAAATTAGAAAATGAGACAAACACTCAAGAAAGCTGTTACAAGAGTGTTCATTGACCCACTAGGAGGAATGGAAGCTGCTAGAAGGCATGGGACAGATGGCAGCATTTGCACTCCACCACTAGCTATTGGTTATGGTACAACTACCCCTAAAATTGTGGCATTATTCCCCAGGTGTGGGAAGTGAGCAAGCAGCTCATTAATGACCAGATAATCACTAAAAGGCCTAGGCAGCCTATATAACGCAATTCGAATTGAGCAAGAAGCTCCTACAATATTTTCTGCAGAAATATTCCTTAAGTGCATTAGGTGATGACTGAGAGATTCGAATAGGGAGGCTATGTGAGAGTGCAATTGTGAGTCAGCAAATTTATTGAGAAGGAAAAGAAGAGGTGTTGGTGCAGGTCCCTTTGACTGCTGAGTCTTTAATACTGGATAACTAATTGCTACTGCAAGTTGAGGACCCAAGTTTCTAAAGTTTCTTCCTCCTGGTGGTTTAGTGAACAGGCTCGGGGGTCCTCAAGAATGCATCTTGGCTGTTTCACGAACAGGTTGGGTGGAACAGGATTCTTGGGTGTTTGTCCACTTATCTACTGGTTCAGGTTCTACTTGTTCTTCTATTAATTCTTGTTTTATTTTCTGAAAGGGATTATGTTTCTTTTTAAAGATTGAATAAAATGATAGAATGAAATCCTTCTCTGTATTTTTCCTCATATTGTTCTCTGCACCGTACTCTAGTACATAGAAGAGTAGTTTAGAATAGATTAAAGATAGGATGAGTGCCAAGTGATTGAAAATATTGATAGAGTAGGGTCCTTGTTAAATTCTGCCATTTCATTATTTTATGTCTAAAACGCAGAAAAAAGATTACAGTATAGTATAAACAGAAGCATAGTATCTATCCATTTCAATTTTGTCTATTTAAATTTAATTTTCAAGATCATGAATTTCATATTCCCAAGCATTTCATAATCTAGGTATTTTAGCAGCTGTAAAATTAATCTCTCTACATATTTTTGCACACATATTATTGCTTCACTAACTTTCATTTCTGATTTTCATTTATCAAACATCTGCTCAGGAATATATAAAAAAAAACCTAAGTTATCATAAGACTGAGAATCCGAGCATTTATTTGGTTTATCGTTTATAAATTTCTTATCAAGCCATTCATGACAAACTTCAGATAATTATAATAGACTTATCATCTAAACCTAAACTACATTCCTTTTCTTTTACTTACTAATTCATGTATTAAGAATACAACAAGACATTTAAACATCAAGTGACTCCGCTAGGACGAAGGGATAATTGATCCAAACCCTAGCAAGAAACACATATCCTGTATCGAAACTATTTTGATATGCAGGTTAAGTCTTGAATGCAAAGTTCCACGCAAACTTGATAGCAAACGAAGGCTACAGATAGGGTTCTTTTGTATAAACAAATTAAGAACACCGGGGCATAGCCATCTCAAAACACTTGACAGTCGAACTACATCTTTTCACATTTCCACAACATAATATCAACCATGATGAAGAGGTACAAGAACAATTATCTACAACTGACCATCATGGTTCGGCGTCTCCTTAACAATTATTTAAACAAGTTATCAAACCCTACTTTAACCAAAAAGGCAACATTTCATTCAAGACGAGCCTTTGAGCAAAAGGAGTGAGCGAAACCTTAACTCTTCGGTGTCGCTTTCACCATTAAAATGGTATAACAGAGTTACATTACGGACCTATTGTGGCTCCACAGTACATAGGGCTTACCCCTTAACCCAAAACATTAACACAAGATCGTGAAGCAACCAAACTACACAGGGATTTACCCTTAACAAACAACAGAATAGTACGATTTCGAAGTTCTTAGCAAACAATGCAACCAAGAATCTAGGGGCCGAGTAGCAACTTAAACAAATGAAGGCCATCCTCTGTATAGCATTTGTCAAATTCAATTTTTAAAAAATTCACTCAGCCATCACTGGAAACAAGGTCGATTAGTTCCAACTCTCGGTACACAACAAGCACCATCAAAACCATGCAAAAAGGCACCTACGAGGTTCGAGAACCACCGGAGCTAACCAGGAAGTAGATGCATCACGTCCACCCCAGAACCTTCTCTAATAGCCTCCGGTGAAGAGGGTACCTGCCAATGTTACAGTCCGAAGGGTTATGTTGATATTACCTCTATTGGAACTAATTTATATGTTACTATTAACATGCTTAGTAAATGGTTTTTGTGGGGGCATATTTGGGGTAGGTACAATGCACATATCCTCTTTTTTAGTTAGAGCACAAGGAGGAATCCTTGATTTTACAGATAACATAGGTATGGTACATTTACCTCCATTGAGGTTTGAAAGTTTTCTATAGATACAAACACCAAGGTCACTATATGATTGCATTATTTTAGGAACAATGTTGTGTGATAAAGGCGATTGAAGCTCTAGATAGGAGATTCACAGATCTTCCTATATTTAATGCTACTAAGTTTTTCAGTCATCGACGTTATTATGAAGAAATGGATGATAGAGACTCTCAAACAAAAATATGGTTGCAATGTTTATGTGAAAAAATTAGCGTTGGTGACTCACCTATTTTGGATGTTGCTAAATGTCTGGGTGAAATGGATGAATTTATTTCTACTATTTATAAATCATACCCTAAAAAGCATATGATCGGAGCATGGGATCTATGTGGAGATGAACCTAGATGGTTTGCAGGATTTCCTTGTTTGATGCGATTATGGCAAGTTATAATTATAATTCCAACAAGTAAACAATGTATGAAAAATGCTTCTCAAAATTAAATTTGATAAAAGATATTGATAGATCAATGATTCCATTGGAGACATTGGATATGTTAATGTTTCTCTCCTTTAGTGCAATTCATGCTCTAAATGAGGTATATTGGAGTGTTATTTGTGATGTATGGAAACAAATGAAAACTAGAAAGCCTTTTCCATTGGGGAAATAGATTGATGTTTTTAGTGATGTAAGCTCAAATACTTTTGAAAGATATCCAATGAATAGAAGAACAATAAGAAAGAAAAAATTGTTTATTTCTTATTTTTTATTGAAAAGTTATATTTTTTCCAAAAAGTAGTGTTCAATTTCTTAAGATTATAAAAATATGGAAGGACAATATTTGTTTTTTGCATTTTTTTTTGAAGGGTTTAGTTAATTTATAGTTGTCAATTGAAGTACAATGATTTATATATCCCTTCATCTTTGAAGGGCTCAAAGAATATATGACCTTCAAATTGAAATTAAGACTCACCCTTCAAATTTGATCACTACTTGGATTTACTATACTAGTTTTAACTCATGCTTATCAACTATAACTACACATTGAATATTATCAACTGTAACTACACATTGAATATTCACTAAATGGCAAGTGATTGTGTCTAGTTACATTGATAGGTGTTTATATCTTAGAATTTGGGGTGGACTACCACCTATGAAATTCAAAATAAGCACTTATAAAAAATAAAAAAAAATGGTAGTTAATGCATGGATAACTAGTAGCTCATGAATGGATCATAGCTCATGCATGGATAGCAACCCATTTAACTAAAGAAGGTAATATGTTGATGAGGCATAGACAATAGGTGATTACAACTAAGCATGGAGAACAAGTAACATTTAACTTGTTCATGGCATTTAACTTGACCTTTCTATTTAGCGTTTTGGATATATGTATTCTACCTTCAAAGATGTGCCCGTGAACACCCATAGGTTAAAGTTAAGTGTCATGGACTTGAGTTATATGTTACTTGTTCTCCATGATTAATTGTAATCACATTCTTTAGTTAAATGAGTTGTTTGTCACTACATGTTATCATGCATGAGTTACAAGGTATCCATGCATTAACTACTACTTATTTTTTATATTTATTCTTTTATAATTGTTTATTTTGAATTTTGAACCATCACCATAAAATCAATATAGAGAGTACACTTGTCCTATCCTCCTTTAATCTAGGAAAAGCATAGATGGTAGTCCACCCCAAATTCTAAGATATAAACACCTATTGCTGTAAAAATATTTTGTTTCTCTTAATATATTTTTGGATAATTAAAATGTTAAAAAAATAAAAATTTATATAATAAATACATCTATTGAACTATAGAGAATCAAGACACTAGGTATAGGATTATGGTTAGGGGTTTTGCATGCTTCCCACAATATCTAATTAAAATTATTTTTGAATCCATTTTAATATGAAAATTTAGAATTAAGATGAATTTATACTAATAATTAAAAAAAATTACTAAAATTATTACAATTAAAATTGAAATTGTTATTTATAATAACATATACTTAACTTGTAAAATTAGTTTTCAAATACAACACAAATTCACAATTTTTGAGAATTGATCACCTCTATATTAAAAAGATGGTCTCAAACTTATACATTTAGAAAAAATAAACATATTTATGGACCATCTCATTTTTTAAAATTAGACTACATCACAAACTAAAAGACCAAACTAAGAAATTAGACCATTGGAAAGGTTAGAGTCCATTAGTGGCGTTATCAACATCAAGATGCTACTAAAACAAAAAGATACGAGGAATGAATATTTCACTTATATTTTGAATGAATTCCACTTATTTATAGTTTATTTCTGAATAATGACACCCTTCCTCAAGAGAGGAAGTTTTATTGACTTTCGATCTAGTGATATTTGTTGTGTTATTAATTATTATTTTTATTTAATATTACAATGTTTATATATATTTATATATATATAATTAAAATTAAAATTAATTTGAGAAAAACAAGTATAATCAAATAATTTAATATTGTAGATATTTAAATTATGATGAGAATAATTATAATATATATTTTTATTAACTAAGTTATTATTAAAATTATAAATTTGAAAAATTAAATATTTATCATTTAATTATAAATTTTAATTAACAATTTAGAGTAAATAAATTTATGTGCCAATCTCTTGATTTATTAGTTGATAAATAAAAAGAATCAATATTTTTTTAACAAGTCTATTTCATACTAATTTTAATAATAATGTTTTCTACAACTTGGTATAAAAGAAAAGTGTAATTTGGTACTTAATGTAAAGTTGACATGTAGTACTTTAATAAAATAATAAAATAAAATTTACAATATCAATTCTAACCTCAAGTTCAAAATAAAATGATATCTAATTAAAATTATTATATATTCATATTTACATTAATGATTATCTAATTATCAACATTGTATAAAATGATTTTTTTTTAAATAATTTAAAAAATTAACTATCTTATTATTTTATTTTCAATTATATATAATTTTTAATAAATTGATTAATTAATAAAAAAATATATTTATATTTTTCTATCCAAGTTAAATAATTTAAAATATCTATTTTTTAAAGGTAATATAAATTTCTTGCTACTTCTTTCTTTAGATTTGAATTTCTGTTTTTTCTACATTTTCATCCCCGTAAAAAGGTTTTTAGATGTGGTTATTTTGATTAAGAGAAGAATATTAATGTAATATCCACATTGACATCATCCAAACCAGGGTTGAATATAGTTTAAGGGTGGCCATTTGTCCATCTAAGTTGCTCACATAGGTTTGGAGAATTCTTCTTGGTTAATTTATATTGTATATTTTTTAAATTTATATTTTATATATTTTAAAAGGTCAACTTATTAATTTAATGGTTGTATTAAGATTGAGTACTTGAGTATTTTATTTAATTAGCTGTTTAATAATGCAGATAAATGATTATAGGTTTGGAGAATTCTTCTTGGTTAATTTATTTGTATATTTTTTAAAATTATATTTTATATATTTTAAAAAGTCAAACTTATTAATTTAATGGTTGTATTAAGATTGAGTATTTGAGTATTTTATTTAATTAGCTGTTTAATAATGCATATAAATTATTATAACAGAACGAAAAGTTTAAATTTAACCTCGCTCTCAAAATAAAAAATAAAAACGGCCAATCCCACTAAAAACACCCCAAAAAAGTGTCAAACAAAATGAAGTTTTGCAATAAAAAATAAAAACGGCCAATCGCACTAAAAACACCCCAAAAAAGTGTCAAACAAAATGAAGTTTTGCTTGAGAATTATTCCATTTGTTTATTCTGTTTCTTCTATTTCTAAACAGAAGAAAGCCCACTCGCTGTAATGAGCCCAACTTTACCAAAACAGAAGTATAATTATTCGATTTGTTTATTCTGTTTCTTCTATTTCTAAACAGAAGAATGTCCACTCGCTCTAACGAGCCCAACTTTACCAAAACAGAAATCCATTTTACAGTTTAATTACCTTCGATAACTGAAAGTCCATAGATTCATCCCTGTCAGATTGATAAAAAAATTTGAGGCACCAACCAATATAGCCCCTCGCTTCTTTGAACAAAACAACCTGCATCCACCACAATCTATCTTGAGTTTTGAAGTATTTGTGATTGATGTCTGTGTAGATATGTGAGTAAACGCACTAATTCTTTACAATATAAATCTAAAACATCCCTTCTCTTCTCTTCATTCAGAGCAAGCAATCACGTCAGCTGGATACAGAGTTACAAATATATGGATAAATAACAAAGTAAAATAGCAAAATTGTTGCAGACACAACACTATTGCCTTGCCATTCATTTTTTGAGTTAACAGATCCTTTTCAAAGAAGTAGAACTCTCTTCACATTCATTTTTATGTTGATAGATCCATTCTAAATTAAGATTTATTAGAGTTTGGAAGAGTAAAAAGGTTTATATGTGGATTTTGTTTGTTTATTTATAGTTACATTTTGTTTGTTTGTTTATAGTTACATTGATAGGTGTTTATATCTTAGAATTTTGGGTGGATTACTATCTATGTTTTTCCTAAATTGAAAGAGGATTAGACAAGTGTGCTGGTATTGATTTTATGAGCATCTTTCAAAATTCAAAATAAAGAGAGGTAGTTATGCATGGATAACTTGTAGCTCATGCATAAATAATAGGTAGTGATAGACAAGAAGGTAACAGGTAAAAAGTGATTACAACTAAACATAGAGAACAAGTAACATATTAATTTGTGATTTATCAATGTTGACCAACCACAAGTTAAGTACCTGTACTAATATATATTCAAAAAAATTTACTTTTAGAATATCCAAAAAAAATATTTTGGCGATGAGGAAATTGAGGTAGCATAAACATCCTAGAAATTAGCTCCCGGGGAGTGACAGGAGTGACATAGTTTGTCTTGGAAATTTGATCCAAGGGATTGGCGTAGACTGCATTGACAAACGGGTGATTGGATCCAGGGGTTAATATCCAGGATTTGATTGATAGCACCTGTTTATACATATATGGCCGAGAGATATTAAAATACTGTGCAGCACACAATACCAAATTGATTAAAATCACACCCAAATAAAACCCTGTCTAGCAGCAATCCCAAATTAATTTAAATAGCAACCAGAGCAAATCCCTGATCAAATTCTTGGACCGGAGAGGTAATAAAACCCTGTCCATCACAAAATCCCAAATTCATGTATTCAAATCACACTCACATGAAAACCTGGTCAGTGTAGGGCGGAGAGATATTAAAACCTTTGCATCACACAATCCCAAATCGATTGCCATTCTGTCCATGAAATTTGCGTGCCTGAGAGATTTTAATAACTGTCCGTATTTTCTGCATCCTTAATTCCCGCTTGGGCAGACAACCTGATCTCCGCCTTAAGAGTCAGAAATTTGTGATGAGTTCAAGGCCTGGGTTCCGGATCTGGGAAGCACCAGAGGGTACACAACGCTCTACTAGTGGACTCTAGACATTCACTAGCTGCAAAAAACAATCATCGGAAAGATTCTGATAGAACGCAACCTAAATTCTATTTCAGCAAGACGAAATGGTGGGATACCTGAAGCAAATTCTCCACAACCAGAACCAGATTGCTGGCAGGCTCCGCATTGAGCTCCTCAAAGAACCTGGGGCTCAGGAACTAGCATTGAGCTCCTCAAAGAACCTGGGGCTCAGGAACTAGCTCGGTTTCAGTCAGCTTATATCTTGATTAGGTTTAGACTTTTCAGTTTAATTTCTGCTGCACTTTTTCGTTTTTTGACAACCCTACTGTGTAGAAAGACAGAAATTCACAGACCTTGTGGCATTATCCTGCTTGTTTTCGGAGATGACCTATTATTTTTTGACCCCAAGTCTGTTTTCCCAGTTTTGAGAGAGGTTAGCTACACTCTATATATCTTTCTGAAAGTAATATAAAAACCTAATCTAACGTACAAAAAATAACTGTCAGCATTTTATTGATCTGGATTTTGTCATAACTTTGTAAAAATAAATATATCAAAGATAGGTCTACACAGAGAAATAGTACAAATTAGTACAAAATTAAATATAAACTTCTCGATCATAAATTCACTATTATTCCGGTACTATTCTCTTGAAATCGGTATCAATCTTTCTAAAAACAAAGTTAAAGTTTGGTAACACAAAACATATAATCTTTGCAGGGTTATGATTTTCTCAGCAGCGCTGTTGAACAAATTTGCTTTTATTAATACCTTTGTTTGCGTTCGATTTAACGATTTTCCAATTCTCCATGGCGACTTTCAATCTGCTCCTTCCCTTTGCTCCGATTATTTTCCGTTCTTCTCTCTGGCTCTCATAATCGCCGACTTTGTTCTTCATTTGAAACGGCAAAATTCGTTTAAAGATTTTCTGAAGCCTCTGAATCCAAGATTTGTCATTGAAGGGCACCTGAATGATGCCATAGTCGAGTCCTGCCATGGCCAAAGCTTCAGGTGAGGGCATATCATCCCTGCTATCTATTTGCAGACAACCGAAGATCAGTTTCTGAAACATATTCATCCTGAATTCATCTGATCGGTCGCTGCTAGCACCATAAGTTCGATTTTCTTAATTTATTTATATTTCAACTCATCGCGCACACTCACTTCAAATTGTTAAATCTATTCATTCCTACGTGGAAGTAGTGGTTTTAAATATTTTCAATTTATTTCTTTGTTGTTGCTTAGCCTCGGCGTTTCCGCGTGGTAGTAGGTATAACGCCTAAATTTGATTCGGCGTTGAACATAAACGTGGGTGAGTTTTAACGATTCGTCAATGGAAGTTAAATATTTAATTGGATGAGTTTTAACGATTTATTATTTGAAGTTAAATATTTAATTATATTTTTTTATGGATTCAAAAATACAATTTAAATACGTAAAAATTTAAATTTTACTAAAAATAAATTAATTAAGATTGAAACACACCCATACTTACTTATACGCATTTCAAATCATAATTATTTTTTAACATTTTACAAAGGTCAAATTAATTTGACTCATTTGCACATATTTTATAAATGTCAATATTCACAATACCACTTGGGTCTTGAATTTCACATCCGATATGCTTCTCACACGAAAATTTGATTACCGTTTTGTGTTTTTCATGTTTTTGGATTTACGTTTTCTGTCGATTCGAATGTCAATTTCGTCCTGCTCATTCTTATTGACTTCGTGAACCTTTGTTCTTATTATTTTGCATTATTGGCAATGTTCAATATTAGAAAGGGGCTTTAGATAAAAAAACAAAATGAGAGTGATCGTAGAATTCAAGCACATACTCTTTTTTTTTCCTAACCCACTTTTATGGCCACTACAATAGATAATTAACATCCCCATGATTTAACTCCTTATTGGGATTGTAGATATATGAGGTGGGGTAACCTACAATATATAATTAAAATTTCCATGATTTAATTCCTTCTTATTGGTATTGTAGATATATCAACCTAGATCTAAATCTTAGGCTCTATCAAGTGTTGGGAGGGATCAAATCTCCCGAGGTGCAAACCTCTGCTAGGTATTGCACTCAAGGAGCTATTCAAGGAGAGCTAGTAAAAAGAAATTACTATAGCCGACATAAGAAATATAAATTACACGATCTCCCTCATATTTACTTTTTACTTTGTATTATTCTTTTTTGTTTATGGCCGACATAATATTTATTACTTTGTATTATTTTGTTACTTGACAAACACTCAAACGTTACAAGATCTCCGGCTGTAGAGAGCCTCTCGGCGCAATGACGTGGGGTGAGGAATATTATTATTAATTAGATTATAGAGAATATGTAAGAGATCAACCCATGAGTTTTATAGCATTTTTAAGTCTATATATAAGTTTGGGAAATTGCATTAGTTATAGTATTATGGATAAGTTGTAATATTAGATTGGACAACATAAATTGAGAGTTTGATTGAAAATATGATGTGAGATATTTTAGGAGATTGTGGCAAAATTAGTTTCATGATACTTGTAGGCCATTGGAATGAGAGTTGGCCTACATGGAGTCTCTTAAATGTAAGATTAATTGAGATGACATTTTTTGCAACCCCCTGCTTGTTTTCAAAAAGAGGGAATCATGGATTATAATATTTTTGTAATTGAAAAAAAACTATTACACACACAAACACACAAATGTTCAAGTGATATTAGAGAAAACAATGCAAACATTCAAATTATTGGAGGAATGCAAAAATTAAGATTAATAAGATTGGAAGTTAAAATATGGTTCATACAAATACTTTCCTTTGGAAACTAAGATTGGGAACTTCAAACATAGAATATATCCTCCCTAATAATGTTACATATACCTTCCCAACTCTTTTTTTTTATACAGTCTTTGGAAAATATCAATTAATTCACTTGATATGAGAAATGAAAGAGATACTAGAATGGAATACACAGTGGCTTCAATGATTAATCGGATGGCCACATCTTACCTTTGGAATCAGAATCGATGTTCCACTTCTTTAATCTATGAATATATAGTTTTAGCATTACCTTAATCACCACCTTACCTTTGGTACTTATGCTTCAAAACCCTCTATGTTCTTCCTTATTAACCTAGATCTCACTATCGTATCCCCTTATCTAAGAGTTCAAGACTTCCCCTTGAGAATTTGAATCATCCTTGCCTAAAATATAGAAAATGGGTGACTCATTCGATCTCATCACATCATTGATAATTTTACATTGTGCTCTCCACCATAAATATGTTGTTGGATCAACGGAAAAAGCATTGGAACAAGTGTCGAAATATGTTCAACCTTCTAGTGGATATGGAACAAATTATGGAACTATTGAACTAGTAACTAGATTAATTGATCTTATTGAATCAATAGGTGTAAAAATATAACAAGCTATGTCAATTGAATTAACTAGGTCAAGCTAAAGGAGGTCAATTTCCTTTGCTTTCACTACCATTTGAAATGAAACTATAATAATTATCCCTCGCATCGATCTAGTACTAATCAATAACTACAAATTCCTTCAAATCATAGTATATGCAATATTATTTAATCCTCTATAATTTCCCATGGATTTCTTGTCCTTCAATCTAGATATATTACCAACAAAATCATGACTAAACCTCTTGAATTTGTTTTCAATAGGATAAGCTAGGTGAGAAGCTAAGTCCTTTTTAGGAGAACTGTCTCACCAGAACTCCAGGATTATCTCACCAGAACTCCAGGATAATCCTTTATTTGGAGTTCTGGTCTCACCAGAACTCTAGGATAATCCTTTATTATTGGTTGGGCCAGATGATGAATTTGAAAATCTTCTAGCTATAGTACCATTTGTAGGCTAGACCATTCAACCCACTGAAGAATTGATTGGAGAAGCAACCGAGGAAGATGAGAGGTCAGTTCTCCTAAACAGGACTTAGCTTCTCACCTAACTTTCATTGAAAAGGGCTCACGAGGTAAAGGTCTAACTTGCTCAACTACGGGATTGACAGGATGGGTTAAAGTGTGGAACAACACCCTCATCCGCAAATTCAATGTCAAAATGGGTGTTATGAACCGAGTCACTTTCAGAATTTATAATGTCTCTTACCCCTTTTGGAGAGGTGACTCTCATTCAAATAGATGGAGGTTCCTCCTCAACGGGAGAGAGGCCCCTAATATGTCAACATTGACGAATCGGTAGATTGGCCATGGTGAATAATTGAGATATACAAAACACAAATAACAATCCTAAGGCCAACTGCAAGAGAACACACATCATACCCCTATCAAAATTTCGGCTATCAACAGGAAAACCAATTGGCTCAAAGGACTCTTCCGAAGGTGGGTCTCAATTCACCAGGAAAGAGGTGAGACACAATTACGATAACCCCTCATACTCCCTCGAATCCAAGGTCCAAATGCTCGCGGGGCACCCCCCAAGGTAGAGAAAGCATATGATATATCGTATGTCTCAGGTACCACAAGCACTTCCCACTTGCAGTCACCTATGTAGATTCCTAAGAAAAGCAACTAAGGATACCAATTCACAAAAGTGCGACTAGGCAGAACAGTCGTAAGTCAAGTTCAAACGTGTGTGTAGGGAACGTGTGACATATGTCGAAGACCTGAATCCTATCCAAGAGGTGTCACCCCAAGGACTGCCAACTGACCAAGCCCCATTACACGTAAGAACCCACTAAGCACACCAAGAGGCGATATATCTCAAATGCACCTAGCTTGACCTCGTGCTTGAAAATCCTCTAGTCTATATTTGACCTCGTGCTTGACTCATGTGTTAGTTTTCCTTCCCCTGCAAACTACCTAATGAAAGGTAGTTTGCAAGGGAAGGAAAACTACCTGCGTTGTTTTGTGTGCAATTTTGCGAAAAAAACATAAGTTTACATGTGCTTTTTAAAGAAGGGCATCCTGTTCAGTTGGAATGATTATGCCCAAAAGGACTTTGACAATCTCAAGTACTCCATCACTCATGCACCTGTGTTACAACCACCTGATTACACCAATGATTACATCATTTATCTTGTTGCCGCTACCTCAACTATTGCTATGGTTTTAGTACAAGAGAATAGAAATGCGCGGGAACATGCAATCTAATACCTTAGTAATGGTCTCATAGACTTTGAAACCCATTATTTGCATGTGGAGAAGTTAGCTCTGGAAGCGGTCATCGTTGTTTAGAAGTTCTGTCACTATATCCTACTCCAGATTACTACTATCATTGTCGATTCTAACCCTATGTACCACATCCTAACACGTCAGGTACTAGGGGGGAAATACTTGCATTGGATTGTGATTCTCCAAGAAATCAATCTCCAATTTGAAAAGGCTAAATAAAAAAAGTCACTAGTCTTTGTGAAGCTCATTTGTGACCTTCCCCGTACTGATCAAGAAACTGATCCCATTGACTCTCTCTCCGATGAGTCATTGTTTTTTATCAAACTTTCGACCCTTGGTATGGAGATATCACCTTGTATCTCCAAACACAATGCTTTAGCCCTCACTTATCCCATGATGAATGTTGTCGTATTTGCCACCATGCAAAATATTACCTGATCATTGGTGATACTCTATATTGTTGCGGCATTGATTCCATCTTATGACGTTGTTTAACTCATGAAGAGGTCGAGAATGTTTTGAATGATTGCCACTCGAGGGCATGTGACATTCATCTCTCTAGGATGGCTACAACTTAGAATATTTTATACACTCGATACTACTAGGATTCCATATTCAAATATTGTATGGAGGCAGTCAAGAAGTGTCCTCCTTGCCATCTTTTTCATCATAAAAGGCGCTCACACCCAACCTCACTACATCCCATTATCATCGTTGGCCCCTTTTCAAAATGGGGCAATAACTTCATGCATTGTAAGCCTACCTTGGCTTGGGGGAATGGTTATATCATTGTCACTGTAGACTACTTTACCAAATGGGTCGAGGCCATGCCTACATACAAGGAAGATGGTGAAACTATTGTACTCTTTATGTTCAATGACATCATCAATAGATTCAGAGTCCCAAAATCCATCGTCACAGACCATGGATCACATTTCCAAAATAAGATGGTAGATGAATTAAGCGCCAAGTTGGGTTTTCGTCATGAATACTCAACCCCCTACTATCCTTAATCGAATGGACAAGTAGAGGCCATTAACAAGGTCTTGAAAAGAATGATTCAGCGTATGGTAGGAACTCACAATTCAAATTGCATGTGATGCTTTTTCTATCCCTTTGGGCATACCGAACTTCCATCAAAACTACCACTGTTTTCACACCCTTTCAGTTGGTGTATGGACCAGAGGTAGTATTTCCTATTGAGTGTGAAATTCCATCTTTAAAAATAACCATTGAACTTTTACTGAACACAACTGCTAAGGAAGAACGATTCTTATACTTAGAAAAACTCGACGAAACCCGTCATGATGCAACTCTAGCCAATCAAGTGCATAAGAAATGCATTAAGGCCGACAAATTTGTAAAACCCAGTATCTTCAACGAGTGTGATTTGGTCCTTACTTATGACCAAAAACATGATAATCCAAGGGAAGGTAAACTTGAGTCCACATGGCATGGGATATACATCATAAAACGTGTCTTGGGAAAGGGAGCTTATGAGTTGGTTGACTATGACGGAATATCCTTATGAGAGCCTTGTAATGGGCTCTACCTAAAGCGGTACTATGCTTAAGTTATCTTGCATCAATACTCTGTATATATTGTACATGATGTGTGTTTATGTTTGGTCTGACACTTTCTTTTAGTGTGTTAGGGTCTTATCTCGGTTTTCGCTTATACCATGCTCTATTTGGATGTGCATATGGAAACCTGCTATGGATTCATGGATGGATCTAGCCGACACACTGGGAACCTCACCTCGGTAGCTTGGGTACTATATTCCCCTTCCGTTGAACTGATAATCTCAGGAGGAACTTTCCTAGGTCATGCACCTAATAATGTTGTTGAAAACCATGCGGTGTTCGGACTATTGACCAACACTTTTTCCCTTGGTGTGGACCACGTTGCCATCTACCTCGATTCTCAACTAGTGGTCTCTCATCTGAATTGATTCTATGCTATCTGTGACCCTATATTACTTCGCTTGTTCCGATGATTACACCTCTTGGAATTTTTTTTTTAGTTTATTCAATACCTACACGTTCCAAGATGTATGAACATGATTTCCAATTCATTGGTCAATTTTTTATTAGATTGGAACATTTCACATTCATAAGCATTTTTATTAAAGATGCAAAATTTACGCAACATGTAAATTATCTATCAATTTATAAGAAAACATACATAAGACTCATATCCATCATGAAAGCACATTGTATAAACTGCTAGATAGCATTTCATATTAAGTCTAGAAAAATGTTGTACAAAAAATGTACTGATACAAAAATATGAAGCTCATGGCTTTCAGTATGTCACATCTACAAAATATGAATCTTGTGGCTTTCAGTACATCATCGCATATACATCCTATCCCTAAGGGTGCTCATGGTAGCATATAATGGCCCTAGCAACCCAACGAAGTAAGCGACCAAAATGTACCGAAACTCCAGTTGTCCTATGCTGATAGTTTCGGGGAAGATCATCTATGGA
The DNA here is from genome assembly GCA_027924585.1 of Larix kaempferi. Lineage (NCBI taxonomy): Eukaryota > Viridiplantae > Streptophyta > Pinopsida > Pinales > Pinaceae > Larix > Larix kaempferi. The sequence goes on along the minus strand of BSBM01000406.1, from coordinate 13,853,321 downwards.
GATGTATCGAATGTCGGTTGTCAACCACTGGAGGTTCTCCTACATCTCATCTAGCTCCTACATAGCCTCTTGATGCACCATTTCCATCTCATGAACTACTCCTCGCCTCTCAGTGGGTGAGGATCTCGCCGGTCACGATGGGATAATATTTTTGTAAGCAAGATATGAGTGTATCAGTACTACACAAAAGAAAAGAAAAAATCATGAAAAAATCATAAAATACATAAAAACAAGAGTCTCTTTATTACCAATCTCTCCCCACTACTTCCCATCTAGAAGAGCTAAATCGGGGTCTCCTCGAAACTCTGCCCCTACATACGCATAATCCTCAACCATGAGGAGTTGGCTACGCAGCCACCTAAATAAATTTGGTCTTTATTTGATCATTGTCCCACCACCACAATGGAGGTCCATCACCTCATCCCACCTCTCCATACATGGATCTCACGGATTGAGATCACTGATCTGGACTTGGGGATGGAGAAGTGGAACCCTCTCCAAGAATAAAGAGACCACAATGGAGCCATAACCAAACTGTTTCAACTACCCTCTTCGACATTTGGAATGTTGTTCCTTTAAGCTTGTGAGGAGCCCCTCACACCAGTTAAACACCGTAGGAGCCATAAACTCGATGGCATACAACATGTGGGCCTTGGTGGCCTAATGTGGGTCCCTACTACCTACCACTCTCTCGATAGTAAAAAATACAGTCCTCAAGAGATAGTCCCATACGTTCTTGATGGGAACTTCCCCACCCAACATCTATGTACCTAGAATGCATAATTCTGCAATGAGTTCCTCGATGGATCGGTTACTACCCATAGGTCCAGATAGTGACACCGGGGCCCCATGCCTAGATAATCATGTCAATAAGTATATATCCTCAATGTCTAAAGTGAGGATATATGTTCCAACTCTAAAGTGTTGTTGGTTTAGATCCCATAACCGAATCAAGTAGTCCAATAGCTGTATTTGGGCTCTCATTCACTAGACATGAAATAACTTGAGCAACCCACATTCCCTCAAAGCATTCATGGAGTGAGGATCATTTGCAGCCTGCACATCCTCCAACTCATGCTCATGTTCTTTCCACTGCACCATTTTGATGAATAAACCCTACATAGACATCAAAATAATAGGCATTAGGTTCATTCCATTACCTTAGAAATCATTTTTTTGGCCCCATCTCAAAGTTCATGGGCCAAACTATGCTAACGCAGCCCGTCTTTGCAGATAGGGCATCAGTGACGTGCTTAGTCCCTGCGGGATGTGTGCCACCGCTGGGTGACGCACTTCCCATAAAGGGAAAGCGCATCACCCATGGCACGCATTTTCCCCTATGAAATGAGCTCCAATAACCCTTAAACCATGCATTAAAATCAAATTTTCAACCATCAAATCAAAGTGATGAGAGTTTAGAGTTACCTGGAACTGATGGGAAGCTAAATGATCGACCGAGGCTCCCACAATCGTCACCACAAGATCAAGCTTGAAAGACTCTAACTCTAACCCTAATTCAATTTCCTTCTATAACTCTAGCCCTAACCCTCACCCAAACCCTAGCACTAAACCATCTTCTTCATCCTCACCATCACCATCACCATCATCATCAATGTCTTCATCAGCACCACCATATTCATCATCATTGTTAACTCTAACTCTAACCCTAATTCAATTTCCTTCTATAACTATATCCCTAACTCTCGCCCAAACCCTAGCACTAAACCATCTTCCTCATCCTCACCATCACCATCAATGTCTTCATCATCACCACCATCTTCATCATCATCATTAACTTTAACTCTAACCCTATTTCAATTTCCTTCTATAACTCTAGTCCTAACCCTCACCCAAACCCTAGCACTAAGCCATCTTCTTCATCCTCACCATCACCATCACCATCATCATCAACGTCTTCATCATCACCACCATCTCCATCATCATCATTAACTCTAACTCTAACTCTAACTCTAGGTTCCTCATCAACATCCCCATCATCATCATCTTCTCCATCGTCATCATTTTCATCACCATCACCATCACCATCATCATCAACGTCTTTATCATCATCACCATCATCATGATCATACGTGCCCGATGGACGATTCTGTAGAGTTGACCCCCGTGTGCAAAAATTGCACACTCCCTCACTGAGCAAAATCCTAGTTTCCTAGATGGACTTACAAAATGGCACCTGGGCCACGGGACTATAGGAGAGGGGCACCCCTGGCACTATCCCGGTGTCCTGAATCCAACGGAGTCGACGGTTCGTCGATCGGAGCCATGGTCGTCATTCTATGGCTCGTTCCATCTCTCATCCAAAACGCCTTCAGGGACACCTGCCGGGGGCATAGAAGTCCAACCATGCAGCAAAACTAGGTTCTGTGGAGTCCTGCAGGTGTCTCTAGGAAGGTTCCGACTGGGAATGCTAGCCATAAGTTCCTGGTGGATGATTTTGCAGAGTTGACCCCCGTGTGTAAAAAGTGCACACTCCCTCACTGAGAAAAACCCTAGTTTCGAAGATGGACATACAAGATTACACCAGGGCCATAGGACTGGAGGCGAGGGGCACCCCTAGAACTATCCTGGTGTCCTGAATCCAACGGAGTCGATGGTTTGTCGATTGGAGCCACGGTCATCATTCTATGGCTCGTTTTGTCTCGCATACAAAAGGCCTTCAAGGACACCTACCGGATACCTGCCGGGGGCATAGAAGTCCAACCGTGCAGCAAAACCAGGTTCCGGGGAGTCCTCCAGGTGTCTCTAGGAAGGTTCCGACTGGGAATGCTAGCCATAAGTGCCTGGTGGACGATTTTGCAGAGTTGACCCCCGTGTGCAAAAGGTGCACACTCCCTCACTGAGAAAAACCCTAGTTTTGAAGATGGACGTACAAGATGACACCAGGGACACAGGACCAGAGGCAAGGTGCACCCCTAGAACTATCCCGGTGTCCTGAATCCAACGAAGTGAATGTTTTTTCGATTCGAGCCACGGTCGTCATTCTATGGCTTGTTCCGTCTCGTATCCAAAAGGCCTTCAAGGACACCTACCGGATACCTGCCGGGGGCATATAAGTCCAACCGTGCAGCAAAAATGGGTTCCGGGGAGTCCTGCAGGTGTGTCTAGGTAGGTTCCGGCTGGGAACGCTAGCCATAAGTGCCCGGCGGACGATTTTGCAGAGTTGACCCCCGTGTGCAAAAAAATCCAAATTTTCTCAAGGGGGCCATTTCTCGTTCGGAGGCCCCCGCCCATGCGTGGTCACCATGGATAGGTCCACAATTGCCATGTGGACTTGTGGGAGGTGACGGAATCCAAGTCCACTCATCGGTTTGGGTTTTGTGGCACTAGGGCAAATCCTCCATGTGTCCCTGAATGGCCTCGGGGTTCCCGACTAGAATGCCTGTGGCACCCGAACCGTGGCTCGGTTCGTGAATCTGTTGATTCCGGTGGGTCTGGGATGCCGGGTTTTAGCTAGGGGACCCCCCACTGCGTCCCCTAAAGACCCGGAAGCTGTGCCAACAAGCCATCTACGGAGCTAAGGTTTTGCTCAATGAGGGCCATTCCAAATTTCCTCAAGGGGGCCATTTCTCCTCCGAAGGTCCCCCGGCATGCATGGCCACCGTGGAGAAGTCCAAAATGGCCACATGGACCTGTGGGAGGCGACGAAATCCAAGTCTGCTCGCTAGTTTGGGTTCTGTGGCCCCGAGGAATATCCTCCAAGTGTCCCTGAATGGCCGTGGGGTTCCCAACTAGAATGCTTGTAGCACCCGAACCGTGGCTCCTTTTTCGAATTTGTCGATTCCAGTGGGTCTGGGACATCGGGTTTCAACTAGGGGACCCCCCACTGCCTCCCCCGAAGACCCGAAAGTTGTGCCAACGAGCCATCTCTGGAGTTAGGGTTTTGCTTAGTGAGGGCCATTCCAAATTTGCTCAAGGGGGCCATTTCTCGTCCGGAGGCCCCCGGGCATGCATGGCCACCCTAGAAAGGTCCACAATGGCCACGTGGACTTGTGGGAGGTGACGGAATCCAATTCCGCTCACCGGTTTGGGTTTCGTGGCCCTGGGGAAAATCCTCCAAGTGTCCCTGAATGGCCCTGGGGTGCCCGACTAGAATGCCCGTAGCACCTGAACTGTGGCTCGATTCATGAATTCATCGATTCTGGTGGGTCCGGGGCATCGAGTTTCAGCTAGGGGATCCCCCACTACATCCCCCGAAGACCCGAAAGTGTTGCCAACGAGCCATCTCCGGAGCTAGGGTTTTGCTCAGTCAAGGCCATTCCAAATTTGCTCAAGGGGGCCATTTTTCGTCCGGAGGCCCCCGGGTATGCGTGGCCACCGTCGAAAGGTCCATAATGGCCACGTGGACCTGTGGGAGGCGACGGAATCCATGTCCACATGCTGTTTTGGGTTGTGTGGCCCCAAGGAAAATCCTCCAAGTGTCCCTCAATGGCCTCGGGGTGCCTGACTAGAATGCTCGTAGCACCCGAACCATGGCTCGGTTCGCGAATCCGTCTATTCCGATGGGTCTAGGATGTCGGGTTTCACCTAGGGGACCCCCCATTCCAAATTTTCTCAAGGGGTCCATTTCTCGTCTAGAGGCCCCTGTGTGTGCGTGGCCACCGTGGCCATGTCCACAATGGCCACGTGGACCTGTGGGAGGCGAAGGAGTCCAAGTCTGCTCGCCGGTTTGGGTTGCATGGCCCTGGGGCAAATCCTCCAAGTGTCCCTGAACGGCCCAGGGGTGCTCGACTAGAATGCTCGTAGCACCCAAACCGTGGCTCGGTTCGTACATCCGTCTATTCCGATGGGTCTAGAACGTCAGGTTTCAACTAGGGCCCCCCCCCACAGCATGCCTCCAAGACCCAGAAGCGGTGCCAATGGGCCATCTTTGGAGATAGGGTTTTGCTCAGTGATGGCCTTTCAGGGACACTTCGGGGATTTTCCCCGGGGCCACGGAACCCAAACCGGCTAGGGGACTTGGATTTCGTCACCTCCCACAGGTCCACATTGCCATTGTGGACTTTTCCATGGTGGCCACGCACGCCCGGGGGCCTCCAGATGAGAAATGGCCCCCTTGAGCGAATTTGGAATGGCCCTGTTATCACTTATTTTGTACAAATAGTTGAAACCTCATTGAGCCACCAGTGTTGGAAAATATCAGTGTTCACTTCCAGAGTATCTGGGTTTCAGATTGCAGCAGTTAGCCAATTTTGGCTAGCAAGTTTTTGTTTTTAGTCAAAATAACCATGGCCCCACCGGGTTTGTAATAAGTGTGCGAGTAGGATTTTTTGAGTGGCTCGATCCCCTATGACTTGGTTAACAAACTAATGTATTCCAAGGCTTTTTAACCTTGTCAATTATGCTTTGCCTATAGCCAAGTAATAATCGACGAGGTTTTCTCCCGCTTCCTCCAAAGCTAGAATGCCCGATTTTGAAAATTTGAGCCTTGAGGGGTTATTAGAGCCCAACTGATATATATAAGCCTACTAGACATTGTTAGAATAGATTATGGTCATGTCCTCAAAAAAAATCTCAATTTTTTTTTACCAAAGGCGTCAGATTTGGGTTTTAATTATTTTTTAATTTTTTAATAAAATTTTCCATAGTTTAAATGGAAAAATTTCAATTTGTAATATGTCAGTCATCCAGGGTCCGAATTCAGTCATTGGAGGCGCCAACCTTAACCCAAAAACCATTCATGACCCCCAAAGCGGTTTATCCTAAGTTTCAGACAATTATTTAGCCTCATAATTAATATTTTCTCAAAAAATAAAAAAAGGAGAAATATTAATTAAAATATTCAGAAAATAATAAATTGGAGATAATTTAAATCTCTCCAAAAAAGGCCAAATTAAGTAAAGTAAAAGTAAAAATGACATGGCATGAGACATTCATGATGATTGCAATCAACTCCAGGTCAGTTCAGTCAGCAATCAGAGCAATGGAGATGACTTTTGCTTGGGATTTTTGCCCTCTCCTTTAGATTGGACGTTTTTGTGATGTGGCACTTGGTTATTGGTGTGGTGATGGTTACAATGGAGAAGGGAGGGTGCCTTTCCCACGTGGATGCCAAGTCACCCTTTTTCAACCACCAAGAGCTCAGTTTAACTCCAAATCAAATGCTTGGCTCTCTCTCTGCATGCCAAATTCATTTTAGGGTTTTGGTAGCTTGGTTTTGTATATAATGAGGTGCTTGGATCCTCATTCTTGATGGAGATTTTAGGCAAGAACGCTTTGCCAAATTCTCATTTTAATATTTGTTTATGCTATTGGAATAAGAAGTGACTTTGGAGGTCTATGCATGAGTTTTCAGACTTGGTTCACATTGTCTTGATGATATCTCTCTCACCTCATCTTTTATTTAAGCAATTCATTATTCAATTTATGTTCTAATCTATGTTAGAAATATCTTGTTCGGTTTTGCTTGTTTGATTGTGAGGGTTTTGCAGGGATCATTCAAGGTGGAGAGTGGCTTGGAAATCAAGCTTTTATTTGCTCACACAATGGATTTTCCTCTCTAACTTTTCCTCTTGCGGTTTCTCAAAGTCCTTCTCTTCTCAACGAAAAGAAACACAACAAAGAGGATCTAGCCTTTCATCCATCAACAAAAAACTATTTCAATCTCTCTTTTGGTTACACTGGTTACTACAAGTGGATCTCTATTTTTCAAGGTTCTATTCTATCTCCTTTCCACTATTTCTATAAGTTATCAAGTCATTTAAAATTTGTATTTCAAGCTTGCTTGGCTTCTACTAAGTTAGATCTAGGCTTTCTACCCTTAGATCTACTTTTTTCAAAGCTAGATCCATCTTTTCAAAGACTCATATTTAAAGATCTAGTTTCATTTTCCAAAGTTGTAAATTCATCTTCTTCTCTTCCAAGTTTTGCCTTGAGAAAGTAGCTTGAGATTCGATCCCAAGTGCCACATAATTTTGTGGCTACTTCTCTTTCCCCATTAGCATCCTTGCGGACATCCAGCTAGCTAGAAGGTTTTCGGGAGTAGTGGTTCTAGTGGCCACCTTGTTCCAAGGTTGATCCTACCTTGTTTTTTTTATTTTTTGGTTTGTAGCTTGATTTGGCCTTGTATTTTTCTCTCCCATTTGTTGTTTTTCCTTTCATTGCTTGTTTGCTTTGGAAAACATGCATTAATTTTCTCGAAAAATGTGCATATTTTCCAATTTAGCTTGCTGGTTTTTCTGTGTTTTCCACATTTTTTCAATTCTGGAAATTAGCTTTAAAATTTAAAAATTTTAAAAAAATATATTTTTGACTTTTTCTCGAAAAACGTGCAATCTTGTACTTGCTGATTTTTTACTGATTTTCTACTATTTTCCAAATTCTGGAAATTAGGTTAAAATATTAAAAAATATTTACTTTTCATTTTTCAAAAAATCTCAAGTCATTTCATTGCAAAATGTGCATTTTATATCAAAAATAGTGAGCTTGTCTTGTCCTTTTCAAGGTCTGATTTTTTGTATTATTTCTCTGTTATTTCATCTCATTGGGCATTTATCTTGTTATTCGCTTCATCATTTCGAATCATAGGTAAAAGTTTGGTTTCCTAACACTCTTACTAGTTGTTGTTTGGAGCTCTTATTCACAAGTGAACCCAAAGCAAAACCAAGCAAGAAAGAGCAAGCAAAACTAGATCCAAAGACAAGGATCCAAAACCAAAAAAGAAACCATTTATCCTTTGTACAAATTCATAGGAGTTTTCTTTTTACTTAAGTTATTTCTCAAAGTCCTTTCAAGTGTTTCATTCCCAAAGACATTTGTAACCGATTAATAAAAATGCTAAGTGGGATAAGGCCTCCCACATTTTGGTTTTTTCTTCCCCATTCGGGGAAGAGTATCTTTTATTTCTTGGCTTAGATTTATTTCAAGTACTCAGAATAGTTTCAATTTTGTGAATAGTTTCTAATTGCTAATTTAGTCATCTCATTTTATCACTATTTGAACTTCATAAGTGTGTTCTTTTGCTTTAAGCTGCTTCTATTTTAACAAAGAACCAAAGTCTCTTGAACTTGCAATAACCCAAGTCAAGAGCACTCTCTATCCGAGAGAATTCCCACTACATCTACCTTGCATCAAGCATATAGATTAGTTAAGTCTCTTGAACTTCTGTCTTAAGATAAAGTCAAGAGTTCTCTCTATCGGAGAGTTGAATCGTGTGCTCTTAATAATAAAATACTTCCAATTCACATTCCCCAAATAAAATTTATTTTCATTGCTATCCATCACTGAGTATGCTCTGCCAACCATTACGGTTAGACTAATACCCAGAAAGGTGTTGGATTTGTTAATCTTGAAAGTGATAACCATAATAAAACTCTTACCCCATAACCAACCAATCCGGAGTTGATCGATAAGATAAGTTCAGTGGGTAATCTCCTAGTTCAGGGCGCTAGGGTTCCAGGTTCAACCTCTAGTTTGCTAGTTAGCATTGTACGACCTGGCTAGAGCACTGGGTGGCCCGACATGTCCTTGAACAGAGGCACTTGATACTACCTTTTCTGGACAGACTTCAAGTACCTCGCATAGCGGTTGGAAGTACCCTTAGCCATAATAATAATCAAGATCATTAAAATTTACAAAGAACACTTGCAAAATGATCTCACGAACACACTGAACTCTTGTATCAAGCATCCAAGCACTCTACTTTTGACTCCATTGCCCAACGGATAGGGCACTGATTACTTATTTTATTTCAATTATCTATCTGAGGTGCATAATTTGAATTTATTATATTGTTTAAATTGTGGATGCTTTTCTTATCAATCAGTTGTGTTTCATTTAAATAATCTTGCAAGTATATCTTTGTGTTGCTTAATCTCAAATTATTGTAAAGTTGTGATCTCTCATCATTAAAAAACTCATAAACAACACCCATCCGCATCACCACATACAAAAATAATTAAAGCATAAGAGCCATAGACAACTCTTTGTGTAGGGAAAACCCCCCTTGGCTTCGTTAGGAGTTAGCCTAAATAGAGGAGCTGGGATTTAGGTGATAGTACCTATCTCATTGCTTGCCCCCAAGGCCACACTTCTCCCACTTGTAGTGAGGAGAAAGCTTTCGAAATATTTCTGCTGCTGGTGTGCATCTCGACGAACAACATATTTGGCGCTGCTACCGGGGAAAAATCTTTTTATTCCTGGATGACCTTAGTTTTTTCTAGTTTGTTTTACCTTTTTGATAGATTTGATATCTGTCTGGCAACTCCACTACCTTTTATTTTCCTTTTTTGGTAGATTTTTAGTAAAATCACTCTCCAAAATTAGACTTGAATCCACCTGGCAACTCCACTTCCTTTTAGTTTCCTTTTTTGGTAGATTTTTAGTAAAATCACTCTCTGAAATTACACTTGACTCCACCTGGCGACTCCACTGTCAATTAACACCTCAAGGTATTCTATTAGAATAAACTTTGAAGGTTTACTCGATTTCGTCCCCAAGCCTGAAAAGGTTTACAAGAAGAGATTGAATAAACTTGCTTCTCGTCAGATCCTTGAAGAACTTGGATCTGAGTCTGTTTCAGACATCCATCTTTTATTTCAAGAAAACTTAGAAAAATTTTAAAATAATAATTGTTTCCTTTCCACAATGGGTGATTATTTTACTCAGCTCGACTTTACTCAGATAGGAGGTCAACCCCATGAGGTTCCTGAGAAGGCCATTGACAAACTCATGACTTTCACTGGCACTGATGCCTCTTCCTGTGCTGAGCAACACTTAAGAAATTTTTCCAGACACTGTGGTTCCTATGTCAGGGATGCTGACAAACATGAAGATGTATACATGACCCTTTTTTCTCTATCTTTGGATGGTAAAGCTGGAAACTGGTATGACAACTTGCCGAATAACTCTTTCACTACCGTGGCAGCCTTCAAGACTACTTTCCTTGACAAATTTGGCAACAAAGAAGAACCTAGACATATAGTGGCATCCTTGACCAGTATGAAGAAATCAGATATAGAAACCATGGATGAATTCAAAACTAGGTTCCCAGAGTTATCTAATTCCATCCCTGCCACTTATGCACCTCTTGCGGCTTCCTTATTGGATTATTACATAGAAGCATTAAGTGGCAAGATACAATACCAGATAAGAGACAAGGAACCCACTACATTGCTTGAAGCTTAGAATCTGGCTACCAAAATTGACAAAAACATGCAGTCTTCTAGTGAGTCTAACATTCAAGGTTACTCAAGATCTTCGACACCTTTGAAGACTAATGAACAAAAAGATAAAGATCCTTTATTAGTTATAAAGGAGACTCATGAAAAACAGATGTTAGAGATGAGAAAGGAAATGAAGAGAAACATGGAAGAAGCTGAAGCCAAACACCTTGCTCAACTAAAGGAAATTCAGAATCAGGTCATTAATGTTGAAAGAACTCAACCCCCACCACCTCCTAGAACATTTGCTAGAAAAACCAACATGGCAGAGAAAAATGCCCAATCATGAACATAGGCCTCCTAATTAGTTAGAGGCTGCTAACATGGTTGAATCATATAGACCATTTTGTAGGCCATGCAAAGACTTCCACAAGGAATCTCATTGCTACTATACATGTTATGTTCAAGACCATGGTTATCCTGAGGGTTGTGGTCTTAACACTTCTACAAACGAGCCTGATTTCATCAACCATGTGGGGGGACACCTATGAAAATCCTAGGGATAGTTGGACTCAAGCCAACCAAGGTCATCAAAGGGTTGATAACATAACTAGAATTTATGGTGAGATGCCACCTAATGTCAACAACAGTCAGAACTTCAAAGGCATGACATATCAAAGAAGACCGAAGGAAGGACCCTCTACTCAAACTACTCCGAAGGGAAAAATTCCTAACATTACTCAAGAAATTAATAATGAAAAGGAATCTATTGCTTTAAGTTTTGATTTAGGTAGTTGGTTGGCCAACACTAAAGTTCCAGTTCCCATACTAGAGCTATGTAAAATTCCTGGTCAGAAAGAGAAGCTTTTGAAAATGTTATATCCTCAAGCTAATGATGTTCCCTCTCTTACCTCAAAGCCTCCTCCACCTGCAAAACCTTCTACCCTTAAGAAGGTATCTTTCTCAGATAATGTAGACCAACCTTCAATGAGTTATGGAAATGATTTTGAGGATCCCCCTGTAATCCTACATACCAGGGACTCGAGAAAAGAAGCTCACCCACCTTTCTACATATCATTGATGATAGGTGACCTTCTACATAATTGTATGTTGGATTCAAGATCTGGTGCAAATTTAATGACTAGAAAAGTTATGCAAGAGCTTAACTTAAAAACCACTAGGCCCTACCAGAATGTATGTGCCATGGATTCCAGACCTATTAAAGTTGAGGGGATGATCAAAAACCAATCAGTCAGGTTGGCTAAGTATCCGGACATCCATGTAACCATGGACATACTTGGTATAGATGTTCCAGATAAATGAGGAATGTTGCTTTCTAGGAAGTGGGCTGCCACTTTAGGAGGGTGGATCCAAATGGATTGGACTTATGCTACTATTCCAGCATCTGAGGATTCTGTGGTTAAAATGCATAATGAGAAAGAAAAGAGATATCATGTTGAGAATCCCAAGAAACCTTATAATCAATATACTTATAATGCTGATGATCCTGGGATCTGTGCAATTTATTCTACTTTTCTAGCACCCATTCAAAGTGAGGATGAAGTTGAAGAGGATAGGCATATCTTAAATAATGACATAAGTAATGATGAGTCCATCATGGATGACATAGATGTTGACAATGATGAATGGACATTGTTAGAGAGCCCTGTCTATGCCATGTCTGAAGAAGTTAACAATGAACAAAATCCCTTGGGAAATTTTGTTGATAATCCCACTTATGAGCATGAGGATACATATAGTCAGAAATGTGACATAATGCATGAAGACTCCCCCATATTTGACAAAGATATGGATGATGACTATTGGACATACATTGGAAAACCCATTTTCAATGTATCTAGAGAAGGGAGTGTAAATTTTGAGAATCTCAGCATGGAGGAAGAGCATGTGTTTTTCTCATATGAGCAGTCAGAAACACACATAAACATAAGCAAGGATGATCTAGAAAAGTAAGACAGTGAAGGGCAGGTTTGGGTAAAGCCAGTTGAATACATATCTCAGCCATCGGATGACCTTTGTATATTAGAATAGTTCGAGGCATGCACTTTCATAGAAAATTATTTTCAGAAGAGCCTTTCGGATCAGTATGATGAGGTATTGGAAATGCCTTGTCATCCTAAATTTCTTCACCCTATCCTATTCTAGATAGAGGATGCCTGCAGGAGGACTTGCTATATTGGGAAGCACTTCAAATATTTATTACGTGCTTGTATTTCCCCATCCATCCCTCCCATTCAGAAGATCCAAGCAGGTTTGCACTTTCTGATAAGCATGCCCTTGTCCTGGCTAGTAACCAGAGACAAGCTAAAACTTTGTTTTTTCATTGATCACATGCTTAAATGGCTACATTAGATTTATGACTATACTTAACATGTTCTTTTGTATTATGTTAGAATAGGAAAAAATAAAACTTTTTCAAAAGCAAGCGTTTGTTTTCCGTATTTAGATTTCTTATAATTTATTTTCAAAAATAAATATACTTGGTATTTCATTTGGTTTTTTCATAACACATGTGCTACTAAAGGTTTTTTTTTGTCAAGTTGAGATGTTTTTATAGGTTATATATATAAACCAGAAATTCTGGTGTTCTCGTATTCTCTCCTTGCATAATTTCTAGATCGAGAACACATCCCGCAGTTGGAGCCATATGTTATCACCTATTTTGTACAAATAGTTGAAACCTCATTGAGCTGCCAGTGTTGGAACACATCAGTGTTCACTTCCAGAGTATCTGGGTTTCAAATTGCAGTAGTTAGCCAATTTTGGCTAGCTAGTTTTTGTTTTCAGTCAAAATGACCATGGCCCCACAGGGTTTGTAATAAGTGTGCTAGTAGGATTTTTTGAGTGGCTCGGTCCCCTATGAATTGGTTAAGAAACTAAGGTATTCCAGGGATTTTTTTCCCTTGTCAATTATGCTTTGCTTATAGCCGAGTAATAATCGACGAGGTTTTCTCCTGCTTCCTCCAAACCTGGAATGCCCGATTTTGAAAATTTGAGCCTTAGGGGGTTATTAGAGCTCAACTTATGTATATAAGTTTATTAGACACTGTTAGAATATATTATGGGCATGTCCTAAGTCACTAGGACCCTAAAAAAAATCTTGAAATTTTTTTACCAGAGGGGTCGGATTTGGGTTTTAATTTTTTTTTTTTAATAAATTTTTCCATAGTTTAAATGGAAAAATTTCAATTTGTAATATGTTAGTCATCCGGGGTCCGAATTCAGTGATTTAAGGCTCCAAACTTAAGCCAAAAATCATTCATGACCCCTAGACCGGTTTAGCCTAAGTTTCAGACAATTATTTGGCCTCATAATTAATATTTTCTCAAAAAATCAAAAAAGGAGAAATATTAGTTAAAATATTCAGAAAATAATAAATTGGAGATAATTTAAATCTCTCCAAAAAAGGCCAAATTAAATAAAGTAAAAGTCAAAATGACATGGCATGAGACATTCATGATGATTGCAATCAACTCCAGGTCAGTTCAGTCAGCAATCAGAGCACTAGAGATGACTTTTACTTGGGATTTTTGCCCTCTCCTTTAAATTGGACGTTTTTGTGCTGTGGCACTTGGTTATTGGTGTGGCGATGGTTACAATGGAGAAGGGAGGGTGCCTTGCCCATGTGGAGGCCAAGTCACCCTTTTTCAACAACTAGGAGCTCAGTTTAACTCCAAATCAAAGGCTTGGCTCTCTCTCTGCATGCCAAATTCGTTTTAGGGTTTTGGTAGCTTGGTTTTGTATATAATGAGGTGCTTGGCTCCTCATTCTTCATGGAGATTTTAGGCAAGAACACTCTGCCAAATTCTCATTGTAATATTTGTTTATGCTATTGGAATAAGAAGTGACTTTGGAGGTCTATGCACGAGTTTTCAGACTTGGTTCACATTGTCTTGGTAATATCTCTCTCACCTCATCTTTTATTTAAGCAATTCATTATTCAATTTATGTTCTAATCTATGTTAGAAATATCTTGTTCAATTTTTCTTGTTTGATTGTGAGGGTTTTGCAGGGATCATTCAAGGTGGAGAGTGGATTGGAAATCAAGCTTTTCTTTGCTCACACAATGGCGTTTCCTCTCTAACTTTTTCTCTTGAAGTTTCTCCAAGTCCTTCTCTTCTCAATGAAAAGAAACACAACAAAGAGAATCTTGCCTTTCATTCATCAACAAAAAACTATTTCAATCTCTCTTTTGGTTACACTAGTTACTACAAGTGGATCTCTATTTTTCAAGGTTCTATTCTATCTCTTTCCCACTATTTCTAGAAGTTATCAAGTCATTTAAAATTTGTATTTCAAGCTTGCTTGGCTTCTACTAAGTTAGATCTAGGCTTTCTAGCCTTAGATCTACTTTTTTCAAAGCTAGATCCATCTTTTCAAAGACTCATATTTAAAGATCTAGTTTCATTTTCCAAAGTTGTAAATTCATCTTCTTCTATTCCAAGTTTTTCCTTGAGAAAGTAGTTTGGGATTCGATCCCAAGTGCCACATAATTTTTTGGCTACTTCTCTTTCCCCATTAGCATCCTTGCAGACATCCAACTAGCTGGAAGGTTTTCGGGACTAGTGGTTCCAGTGGTCACCTTGTTCGAAGGTTGATCCCCCCTTATTTGTTTATTTCTTGGTTTGTTGCTTGATTTGGCCTTTTCTTTTTCTCTCACATTTGTTGTTTTTCCTTTTCATTGCTTGTTTGCTTTGGAAACATATATTAATTTTCTCGAAAAAACATGCATATTTTCCACTTTTTACCTTGCTGGTTTTTCTGTGTTTTCCAAAAATTTTCAGTTCTGGAAATTAGCTTGAAAATTTAAAAATTTTCAAAAAAGATTAAAAAAAAATTATTTTTTGACTTTTTCTTGAAAAACGTGCAATC
The DNA here is from genome assembly GCA_027924585.1 of Larix kaempferi. Taxonomy (NCBI): domain Eukaryota; kingdom Viridiplantae; phylum Streptophyta; class Pinopsida; order Pinales; family Pinaceae; genus Larix; species Larix kaempferi. The sequence continues at coordinate 13,838,310 of BSBM01000406.1, read as the reverse complement.
TTGTACTTGCTGATTTTTTACTGATTTTCTACAATTTTCTTCTATTTTCCAGATTCTGAAAATTAGCTTAAAATATGAAAAAATCTTTAATTTTCATTTCTAAAAAAATCTCAAGTCATTTCGCTGAAAAACGTGCGTTTTACATAAAAAACAGTGAGCTTGTCTTGTCCTTTTCAAAGTCTGATTTTTGGTCTCATTTCTCTGTTTTGGGCTCCTATTTCATCTCATTGGGCGTTTATCTTGTTATTCACTTCATCATTTCAAATCATAGGTAAAATTTTGGTTTTCTAACACTCTTACTAGTTGTTGTTTAGAGCTCTTATTCACAAGTGAACCCAAAGCAAAACCAAGCAAGAAAGAGCAAGCAAAACTAGATCCAAAGACAAGGATCCAAAACCAAAAAAGAAACCATTTATGCTTTGTACAAATTCATAGGAGTTTTCTTTTTACTTAAGTTATTCCTCAAATTTCTTTCAAGGGTTTCATTCCCAAAGGCATTTGTAACCCATTAATAAAAAGGTTAAGTGGGATAAGGCCTCCCACATTTTGGTTTTTTATTCCCCATTTGGGGAAGAGTGTCTTTTATTTCTTAGCTTAGATTTATTTCAAGCACTCAGAATAGTTTCAATTTTGCAAATAGTTTCTAATTGCTAATTTAGTCATCTCATTTTATCATTATTTGAACTTCATAAGTGTGTTCATTTGCTTTAAGCTGCTTCTATTTTAATAAAGAACCAAAGTCTCTTGAATTTGAAATAACCCAAGTCAAGAGCACTCTCTATCGGAGAGCATTTCCACTGCATCTGCCTTGCATCAAGCATAGAGATTAGTTAAGTCTCTTGAACTTCTGTCTTAATAAAAATTCAAAGGTGCTCTCTGTCGGAGAGTTGAATTGTGTGCTCTTAATAATAAAATACATCCAACTCACATTCCCCAAATAAAATTTATTTTCGTTCCTATCCATCACTGAGTATACTCTGCCAACCATTACGGTTGCACTAATACCCAGAAAGGTATTGGATTTGTTAATCTTGAAAGTGATAACCATAATAAAACTCTCACCCCATAACCAACCAATCCGGAGTTGTTCGATAAGATAAGTTCGGTGGGTAATCTTCTAGTTGGGGGTGCCGGGGTTCCATGTTCAGCCTCTAGTTTGCTAGTTAGGATTGCACGAACTGGCTAGAGCACTGGGTGGCCCAACATGTCCTTGAACGGAGTCACTTGATACTACATTTTCCGGACAGACTTCCAGTACCTCGCATATCAGTTGGAAGTACCCTTAGCCATAATAATAATCAAGATCATTAAAATTTACTTTAAAATTTACAAAGAATACTTGCAAAACAATCTCATGAACACACTGAACTCTTGTATCAAGCATCCAAGCACTCTACTTTTGACTCCATTTCCCAACGGATAGGGCACTGATTACTTATTTTCTTTCAATTATCTATCTGAGGTGCATAATTTCAATTTATTGTATTGTCTAAATTGTGGATGCTTTGTTTATCAATCATTTGTGTTTCATTTAAATAATCTTGCAAGTATATCTTTGTGTTTCTTAATCTCAAATTATTATAAAGCTCTGATCTCTCATCATTAAAAAACTCCTAAACAACACCCATCTGCATCACCACATACAAAAAATACTTAAAGCATAAGAGCCATAGACAACTCTTTGTGTAGGGACAACCTCCCTTGGCTTCGTTAGGAGTTAGCCTAAATGAAGAAGCTGGGATTTAGGTGACAGTACCTAGCTCACTGCTTGCCCCCAAGGCCACACTTCTCCCACTTGTAATGAGGAGACAGCTTTCAAAATATTTCTGCTGCTGGTGTACATCTTGGTGGACAACAGGTCGTCATTGAGAAAAACCCTAGCTCTGGAGATGGCTCATTGGAAAAGCTTCCGTGTCTTCGGGGGATGCAATGGGGGGTCCCCTAGATGAAACCCAGTGTCTCGGATCCACCGGAATTGATGGATTCATGAACCGAGCCATGGTTCGGGTGCTACAGGCATTCTAGTCGGGAACCCCAAGTCCATTTAGGGACACTTGGAGGATTTTCCCCTGGGCAACGGAACCCAAACCGACGAGTAGACTTGGATTTCGTCACCTCCCACAGGTCCACATAGCCATTATGGACCTATCCACAGTGTCCACGCACGCCCGGGGGCCTCCGGGCGAGAAATGGCCCCCTTGAGCAAAGTTGGAATGGCCCTCACTGAGCATAACCCTAGCTCCAGAGATGGCTCGTTGGCACAACTTTCGGGTCTTCGGGGGACGTAGTGGGGGCTCCCCTAGCTGATACCCGATGTCCTAGAGCCATCGAAATAGATGGATTCACGAACCGATCCATGGTTCGGGTGCTATGGGCATTCTAGTCGGGCACCCCGGGGCCATTCAGAGACACTTGGAGGATTTGCCACGGGGCCACGGAACCCAAACAAGCGTGCGGACATGGATTTCGTCACCTCCCACAGGTCCACGTGGCCATTGTGGACCTTTCCATGGTGGCCATGCATACCCGGGGGCCTCCAGATGAGAAATGGCCCCCTTGAGCAAATTTGGAATGGCCCTGATTGAGCAAAACCCTAGCTCCGAAGATGGCTCGTTGGCACCGCTTTCGGGTCTTCGAGGGATGCAATGGGGGGTCCCCTAGCTGAAACCCGATGCCCTGGACCCACCGGAATCGATGGATTCATGAATCGAGCCATGGTTCGAGTGCTACAGGCATTCTAGTTGGGCACCCCGGGGCCATTCAGGGACACTTGGAGGATTTTCCCTAGGGCCACGGAACCCATACTCATGAGCGGACTTGGATTCCGTCGCCTCCCATAGGTCCACATGGCCATTATGGACCTTTCCAGGGTGGCCATGCATGCCCGGGGCCTCCGGATGAGAAATGGCCCCCTTGAGCAAATTTGGAATGACCCTCACTGAGCAAACCCCTAGCTCCAGAGATGGCCTGTTGGCACCGCTTTCGGGTCTTCGGGGGATGCTGTGGTGGGCCCCTAGCTGAAAATCGATGTTCCGGACCCATCGGAATCAATGGATTCATGAACCAAGCCATGGTTCGAGTGCTACAGGAATTCTAGTCGGGCACCACGTGGCCATTCAGGGACACTTGGAGGATTTGCCCCGGGGACATGCAACCCAAACCGGTGAGCGGAATTGGACTCCGTCACCTCCCACAGGTCCATGTGGCCATTTTGGACTTGTCCACGGTGGCCACGCATGCCTGGGGGCACACATGCCTGGGGGCCTCCGGATGAGAAATGGCCCCCTTGAGTAAATTTGGAATAGCCCTCACTAAGCAAAACCCTAGCTCTGGTGATGGCTCATTGGCACCGCTTCCAGGTCTTCGGGGGACGCTGTGGGGGGTCCACTAGCTGAAACCCAACGTCCCAGACCCACTGGAATCGATGGATTCGCAAACCGAGCCACTGTTTGGGTGCTACAAGCATTCTAGTCGGGCACCCCGGGGCCGTTTAGGGACACCTTGGCCCATTAACTTGGCCCAATTACTTGTGGATGCAGGTTGGAGAAACTTCAGAGAGCCTCATACCCTAATGATTTTTCCACCTTCATCTACTAGGGGAATATTCTTGCAAAGAATGGTAAGTTCTTCGGGTCAGACGTAGTTATTTGCAGATGAATATTACAAAAAATGTGTAGTGGTGATAACAAGTTTACTATCTGTTGAGTCTAATACTACATCTAGGAGCTGCTTAACAAACTTTGAGATAGAAAGCTCTGCAATTTTAGGATATTGATTCAACCACTCATACAGTTTCTCACCTTCTCGAGGACCTAAATTTATAATTTCCTTCTAGGTAGATTCAGGCATTCTCGAGGATCTAAATTTCTAATTGCCTTATGGGTAGATTCAAGCATTCTCGAGGATCTAAATTTATAATTTCCTTTTGAGTAGATTCAGGCATGGAATAATATTTGGCGTCACTTCCAAGCTCCCCAGACCATTTGGTCAGCCACAATATGTGCGAATCCTTTGATGAAAGATAAATTCTAGTGTGGACGGCAACATTTGATACACTAGCCAAATCAATGTTGTTGTAAGAACTTACATATTTCAACAAAGGAGCGTTTTGCAGGTGACTTGAAAATCTCTTCCAATTTTCATCAATAAAACAAAGAAGTTCAACATATAAATTTTCAGGCAAGCTTGTCAACCAATCAGACAACCGAATACAGGGAGATAACCACACCCAAAAAATTCAAGCTATTATAATACTCTTGTTTATCAAGATAAGGATGGACTATGTGTGCATTACGAGGAATATGAAAGGGAAGGTACCTATAGACCCAAGTTTTCAATGATAGAGGTGAATTACCACTTACCAGAGCACGAAATGTTGAACAAAAGGCTAATGGAACACAACGAAGGATTCCTTGGTTCCACTTGTTATTGAAAATTATACTTTCTCTTGACGAAACCAGTAAAAAATATGCCTATATTATAAATGGAAATCCTGTTACAATTTTCGTCGGAAGAAAAGCATAGATACCTACAGCCGCCATATTTCCTGCAGTAAGCCGCTTGCCCATCGGAAAAGCTAATGTAATATCCCATTTCCCAACATATTTCCATGGGAAACCGCTGCCTCCACATGTAATAACTACATTGTTTTGTCGAAAATTGATCTTCTTCTGCTAACAAATGCAAAATGAAGGATTCATTGTCATTGCTACGAGAAGTTCTAAGGTCAGTTGATGATGGTGATGATGATGGTGATGATGATGGTGATGATGATGAAGACGTTGATGATGATGGTGATGGTGATGGTGATGAAGATGATGACGATGGAGAAGATGATGATGATGGAGATGTTGATGAGGAATCTAGAGTTAGAGTTAGAGTTAGAGTTAGAGTTAGGGTTAGAGTTAGAGTTAATGATGATGATGGAGATGGTGGTGATGATGAAGACGTTGATGATGATGGTGATGGTGACAGTGATGGTGAAGGTGATGATGAAGAAGGTGGTTTAGTGCTAGGGTTTGGGTGAGGGTTATGGCTAGAGTTATAGAAGGAAATTGAATTAGGGTTAGAGTTAGAGTTAATGATGATGATGAAGATGGTGGTGATGATGAAGACGTTGATGGTGATGGTGGTGGTGATGGTGATGATGAAGAAGATGGTTTAGTGCTAGGGTTTGGGTGAGGGTTAGGGATAGAGTTATAGAAGGAACTTGAATTAGGGTTAGAGTTAGAGTTAACAATGATGATGAAGATGGTGGTGATGATGAAGACGTTGATGGTGATGGTGATGGTGAGGATGAAGAAGATGGTTTAGTGCCAGGGTTTGGGCGAGGGTTAGGGATTAACAATGATGATGAAGATGGTGATGATGATGAATACATGATGATGATGGTGACGGTGATGGTGATGGTGATGGTGATGGTGATGGTGATGGTGAGGATGAAGAAGATGTCTTAGTGCTAGGGTTTGGGTGAGGGTTAGGGCTAGAGTTATAGAAGGAAATTGAATTAGGGTTAGAGTTAGAGTTAATGATGATGATGAAGATGGTGACGGTGATGGTGATGGTGACGTTGATGGTGATGGTGATGAAGATTATGATGATGGAGAAGATGATGATGATGGAGATGTTGATGAGGAACCTAGAGTTAGAGTTAGAGTTAGAGTGGTGACGATGAAGACGTTGATGGTGATGGTGATGGTGATGAAGATGATGATGATGATGATGATGATGATGGACATGCGGGGTGGGAGGTCGACCTCCAAAAATTCAAGCACTGAAATGGGTGAGGTAGGTCTAAAGCCTCCCTCAAGGCTCAAGGACATTTCCAACTATTAGGTGACAATGATGAACATGTTATTGCTACTCAATTAGATGATGAAGATGGTGATGAAGATGAAGACGTTGATGATGATGGTGATGGTGATGAAGATGATGATGATGACGATGAAGAAGATGTGATGATGGTGATGGTGATGGTGATGAAGATGATGATGATGAAGAAGATGATGATGATGGAGATGTTGATGAGGAGCCTAGAGATGACGTTGATGATGATGATGACAAGTCCCTCTAAGTGGTTATCTATAGGAATAAAGCATTAATCTCCAACCATAAATGAGCATGTTTTAAAATAAATTGATGGGATACATATCTAAGAGTCTATAAGATATCTATGCATTTTTCCATCAAATTTGGTCAAGTAGATTCTAGTATCTAGTTAAAATATATTAGTGGAAACCCTAGGTTGATGACACGATGCTTGGGTAAGGGAAACAGCCCAAAATCTAGCTAGATTTGGGTGAGCATTGAGCATGGGGAACCAAATCTATGAAAAAGGTTGGAGATATAAGAGTTTTTTGGGTTATAAGAGCATTGGGAACCAAAACCCTAAACCAACATAATCATCATAATATAAGAGTTTTTTGGGTTGGGGATATACCTCAAGGTACCCAAAGCATGAAAAAGGTTTGGGTGGACACAAAACTAAAGAGAGAGAAACTAAAGAGATATTTGATCGATAAGGAATTTCACACTTCCCCAATGCTTTTCTCAAGTATAGATCTCAAAAATACCACCCTTGAAACTTTATGATAACTTCCTACCCCAAGTGGAAGACCCTTCTATCCATACATGGATTCCTAGAAGGTTTCATCTACCAAATTAAATTTTCAAGACCATTGTAATAGATTATGTACTTCAAAAGTTTTCCTGAAACCTAGGTAATTCTAATCTTGAGAACCTATCAAAACCGCTATCTTCAAATGATACAGACATAAATAGATATATTTAAGAAAATACTAACTCAAATTACTCAAATTTGATCCAAATCACATCACCATTTTATTCAACATAAAAGAGAAGCATGGAACAGTTTAATACATATAGGAAAAATAAAAAACATAGGCAAAGACATGTATGTATGTATGTATCAACAAAACATGCATGTACCAACGAAATAACATAAAACTACACATACCTCAATGTAGAACATAACATTCTTTGATGCAATTCTTTCTCTTATGTAAAGTTGACTAGCCTCATTCAATAAATCCATCCGGATCCTCTCTGTTGCTAATTGTTTCCATCAATCTCTCGTGCTCTGAATGAGGCAGGTAGTAGCGTACCTTGGTTGAGCTCTTGCTTGACATTGTCTGTAGATGGATTTTTGTGCCAACAGTCAAGTTTGTGAAGTGTTACACCACTGAAACTGGTTTGTAATCCATGAATACATGTCCACTAGTCTTTCTTGACTTCCCATCTAGTGTAAGATATTCCCCCTTAACCACCATCAAACCAGTAGGAAATTCAATGACTTCATCTTCGATTAATGATCCGTAGAGGGTTTGCTTACCTTGGATGCACCGTGCCAACCAATAATCCACACCCCATTCATTTCCTTCTGGTGCAACAACTGCGTATATGTGTCATGGTTGTACAAGATCTGAGATATGGTCGTAGTCCGTCGAAATCGCTAACTGAACCTCCTCTAACTAGGTTGTTTTAACAACTGCACGTTGGTCTACTGCAAGTGACACACGATCCGATTCATTAACCCATTCCATGCATTCGTATTCATCCCATTCACCACTACTGCAAGGGTTGCAAAAGCATGCAAGCTTTCGCGTCCATATTTCAAATAAGGGGTTGTTTGAGCTTCGAACTGAATGAAATCCACGTGTTCCTTATACTATTCCGCAACTATAGGAACGCAATTGGTCTATGTCAACCACCCACTAGAAATTTATTACCACACGTCTTGCCACTGATGATGTTTGTTGATCTCTTGCTCGGTCTGACATTGTTACAGAGCACCATTGAACTATTGATTCTGCATCTAGGATATGGGGTTCCCTGTCAAATCTCATCTCTTCCTTTCGTAGTGCGGTCTTGATGCATGCATCGGCCCCATCATGCTCACCTTTGCAGTGCCCGGTCTCAAAATAGTTCTAGATATGCGGCACACTATAAGTCTTATGCAAAGTACTCATCCATTGGAATACTCAGACATTTTTTAACTGGCCCGCACAACCATCCGACCATATCCAATGTTGATCCATCTGTATATCTCTCTCCTTCACCTGATCATAGAAAATTCGAAAACAATGTTGCACATAATGCAGATCATGGGTTCTATCATCAATTATGTAAAAGTTTGTCTCCTTCAGTATTATCCTCTTGTCATTGCTGCTATTTGTCCCATGCCTATACATAATATGTACCATGATGCTGACTTGGTCTGAATGGTAGTCTTGAATCTAGATTTCATTTTGTGGCTGAAGGGTGTAATTTTCTGCAAAATCCATAATTGACACTATGGTTCCAAAGGGAAATGTGTCCCTGCATTTTCTGTACTACTCATCTTGCCATCGCACTACATGCACATGTTGAACATATTGCTTTTTTTTCTCGTTGAACTCCGTCAAGAAGTCACATACTGGTACCTGTTACCATGGAAACAAGGGAAATATTACAATGTGGCCTTTGGAAAAATGCATATGTCATAAATTGAACGTGTAATATGAAAAATATGCAATATTCATTTGTACCTATGACTTCACCAATGCAATCTTTTTACTTTCTCTGACATTGTCTAATTGATAGGTCATGCACTTGAAGCTTTGCATCTCCACACCCATCATGCCAAATTCATGCTCCTTGCTTTCATGAATACAACGGTTCAAAAGAGAAGACCCACTGCACATAGAACATGTCCCATATAGACACAATTTTTCATAATACTTTTGTCCTTCGGGCCTTGGACACATGATGTTGTGGATAAAGTCTCTTGATGCATTCGGTGGTAGTATGGATTCATTGCAGACATGCACAATGTTAGTATGCAAATCACAAAATATATGTTTATATGTGTCATAATAATATTCATATTCCATGTGGTATCTACAACAACAAGTGTTCCGATCAATGCATATACAAACGTACCATGGTTTTCATTTCTCAAAGGACCTTTGGCCTAGGTTCAATTGTGTGTTCTCGTTCCCAAATCTCTCATAGAGTTCAGTCTGTGTGGTGTCAAGGAAGTGTTAACATGGGGTTCACGTTCAGTAGAACCTTTTCTCAGTTTTAGCATGTCTCTTTGGTTTGATGAAGGTCTAGTATGATCATGCCAAAACTTTTGTACTAACTCCTTAACAACATCAATTAGCTTCCTATATGCATGAGGCAACCTACCAACAAAAGCCCAACAATCGTTCCCACCCGGATTCTCAAGATTTTCTCTTATAACAGAGTAATTTTTAATAGTTTTTCTATTTAATTTGAGTATGTGAGAAGTGTGTGATAGTAGGCAACATTGCCTTGTGGACTTGCTTACAACTGATTCTGCTAAAACACGACGAGCTGCACAAATATCTTTTGTACGAGACGTCTTCCCAATCGCATTAAATGGAGATTGGATATTTCTAACAATATGACTGTTGGCCTTTGAAATTTTAACCATCTTTATGCCCAAAATTCTCCTAACAACAACTAAAGAATGTGACTTTAACAAGCATAGCAATAATTGACATTTACCTGCATCACCTTTGGATTCAAAATATTCTTTGACAATTTTGTTGCATTGCCATTTGATAGTGTGTTTTAGCAACTTGCATTCAAGCCCTGACATAGCACTCTCATCCACATGAATACATCTAGGAGTTCTTCTTCTTGCACTGGATAGTGGAGGTAGGGAGGGTGGACATGAGACATGAATACCTGAGCTTGTTTGTTGTGGTGCTTCGTTCATGGATTGGGCCATAATAGGAGTGTGGTTGACATAGTTGTGGTCTTCTTGGGGAGATTGCAAATTAAGAAAGGCTTGTATGTCCATCTCTACACATGCATCATCTCCCAAAATTGTTTTGTCGTGAGGAACTTCAGCATGACTCGTTGATGGATTGTTGGTTAGAGATTGTGTTGATGTTGGAATTTGAGTTGGGTCTGTTGGACGCGACCGCTTTACCTATGATTCTGAACAAGAGGTTTTCGTGTCAACAAATGTGTTAGGATTAGTGGCAGGATCCGGGGAAATGATAGGACCATGTCTCAATATTTCCATTCCCAACCTAGCCTTTTCTCTTAAGCCAATGACCTTTTCAATGGGAAGATTCCTTTTATGTTTTTTTTGTGTTTCGTGAGTTTCCCATCTCCAAAAGTCTCTTTAACACAACTATCAGGCCTACCCCTACAAAAGAAACAACAAACAAGATATTAATGCCATTATACAATGAACCTGACACATTCCAACATAGCTTACCACTTTACAAATTAACATATACAACTACAGACTATGTTGGTTTATTTGTGTTCGAATAAACATCATTATTCCTTACAATTCCAATCAATATAGATGATGGTTGGTCAAGTGTAGAGAGGAGAAACTAGTGTCTTTCCTAGCCATGAATTCATAAAAATTATGGTAGTAACACCCTACAACAGAGATGGCTAGAGATGCCTTGGGAATAGTTTGATAGTTTTTCTACATCAAATAAGGTAACCTTAATTAGTTGCATTTTTTGCTTTATCCCTTAATGTTATCAATTCTAAATTTTGCACCTAGTTTGATTGCTTTGTCTTCATAGTGGAATGGTATATCCTTCCATTTGAGGCAATGTCCTTTACCATCATAAATTACTAGGTTATATAACACCTTAAAGAGTTGAAGAAACAACAACAAACTATTTGCTTATCTATAAAACTTGAGATGATATAATGTGATTTTGAGTTTAAAATACCCATGGTTGAATTCAACAATGCATCGCAATAGAATGAATGTATACCTTGTTTTGTGCAAAACCTTAAGGAGGATGCAAAGGTTTCTAACAAGGATCATGGTCTTGGGAAGGGTGATTAGGGGGAATATAATTTGACCTTTCAATGTGCAATATCTAGGGTGGGGAGGTGTTGGAGAGTGGGGAAATAGGGACTATACCAACAATCATCATGTTGAATAGAGCATGAAGTGGGAAAGTCTTGCTTTTTGGAAAACAAATCATTATTAAAGGTGAGGGGATATTGTAAGGATGATAAATATGGATGAATATTATCATATTTGGATTCATAGAGAAAGGAAAGGTGCATATACTTACAGATATCCTCATTCCATATAATGGTATTGAATAAGAGATGAGAGAGTTGAGGTTTTGTGGATGAGTTGAAGTGATATTTGTAGTTATGTTTAGTGAGTGTACAGTATTTTTTGCTAGCATAATATGAGGTGAAAAGAACAAAATTAACTTGGGAACTAGTTACACAATGAGGAGGTTGCATACTTCATCTTGTCTAGTGTTCATATGAGTTTTTTTAGATGTGAACTTGGGAAATCTTCTTGTCAAATTCATTGTTGTATATGCATGCATATTGTTCTCGGCATATGATAAAAAAAAAGGCATGGGCTCATCTCAAATCTTGTGAATGAAAAGACTTATTTACAATTCACCATACCTCTATAGAAATGATCTCCACTTGCAATGGAAACTAGTAGCTTGAATGAATCCACTAGATTCCAAGACCACTGAAGATGTTTGTTAGATTCTAAGGGTGATTTTGTGTCCAATAGATCAAAGAGTGTCCAAAATATAAATGAGTGTGAGCCAATAAGAAACATGTGAGAGCTTGAAACCCGCGAAAGAAGTGAAACCCGTGTTTTTGGTGGAATTCCTGGGAAATAGAGAACTCTGTTTTTTTTAACTAGTAACAGGGCCGCGCACGCGTGCTTAAACGTGCGCACTCAGTTTTTTCACGTGTACACATCAGAAGTGCGCACGCGCCTCTGTATAATGTTTACACCATTTATTCCCCAACGTTTACACCATTTAATGCCAAACCTTCCCCCACTTCGAAAATATTTGCATAAATTGGACTCGGTGATGAGGTTTGAAGGGTGGGTCTTAATTTTTATTGGAAGGGCTTACTCTTTGACACATTTGATAATTTATGGTTGTCTATGCGCCTTGACCCAATTGACATTGTAAGGTGAGGATGTGCATGCATAATAATCCTTATTTATGAATATACGATGAGTATTTAAATGAAAGAGGATGTAAAGACGTTATTTTTATACGTATTTTGATGGTGAGTGTCGAAGAGAAATGTGGTGATAAACCACAATTACTTAGCCAAAAATTGTTTTTTTTAATTTTATTAATAAGCATTGTGGTACTTTGGTCCAAATGTTTTTTCTAACTCTTTGTTTCTCCATATTGTGTGCCTACTGCCACCTCTCTATATCAATGCATAAAATCAACCTATGCTTGGTTTGTGGTTTTGTTGCATGCCATTGAGTGCTGTTTAGAGTTTTCATGAGTTTTTGACATTCATGCAATAAATTAAGTCTTGTAGAGGAGGATTCATCAAAGAGGCAATTTAAATTTCATTTGGACAAAAAACATATTTTGTAAAGATCAAATGCCATGAATGCATCCTCGGCCTACCATGCAAGACAGTGGAGATGTTGAAAAGCATTGAACATTATCAAAGAATGAAAACAGGTTCCTCAAGATCTTATTGAACCATATTGAGCTCAATTTAATTCCACCTAGGCCTTAATTGAAAATTCTAGACATCACGCGTCATCAATAACACATAGAATCCATGACACTATCCCTCTACAAGGAGCCTCCTCCTCCTCCTCCTCCTCATCATCATCATCATAATCATCTTTGTCATCATCATCCTCATCATAATCCTCCTCCTCATCATCATCCTCGTCATCGTCATCATCCTCATCATCATCGTCATCTCCATCGTCTCCATCATCATCATCATCGTTATCACCCACTTCCTCATCCTCCTCCTCCTCCTCCTCCTCCTCATCATCATCATCATCTTGGTCATCATCTTCATCATCATCTTCATCATCAACATCGTCATCATCGACATCATCATCATCCATCATCTTCATCATCATCTTCATCATCATCATCATCTTCTTCATCATCATCTTCATCATCATCATCTTCATCATCATCATCATTGATAGTGATGATGATGACGAAGATGATGATGATGATGATGATGAAGATGATGGATGATGATGAAGATGAGTACGAAGATGAAGATCATGATGCTGATGATGACAAATATGATGATGATGATCATCATCATCATCATTATCACCCACTTTCTCATCATCATACTCATCCTCATCCTCATCCCCATCATCATCATCATCATCATCATCATCATCATCATCATCTTGGTCATCATCTTCATCATCATCATCATCATCATCATCATCATCATCATCATCTCCATCATCATCATCGTCGTCATCACCCTGTTCCTCATCATCATCATTGTCATCATCATCATCATCTTCTTCGTAATCATCATCATTTTCAATCGTCATCATCGTCGTCAACATCATCATCATCGTCGTCATCATCATCTTCTTGATCATCATCATTGATAATGATGATGATGACGAAGATGATGATGATGATAATGATGATGATAATGAAGATGATGGATGATGATGAAGATGAGTACGAAGATGAAGATGATGATGCTGATGATGACGATTATGATCATCATCATCATCCTCATCATGATCATGATCATCATAATCATCTTCATCATCATCATCTTCATCATCATTTTCCACATCATCGTCATCATCCTTGTCATCATCATCATCTCCATCATCATCATCATAATTATCACCCACTTCCTCGTCATCATCCCCATCCTCCTCCTCATCATCATCTTGGCCATAATCTTCATCATCAACATCATCATCATGGTCATCATCATCATCAACGTCATCATCATCATCTTCATCATCATCATTATCACCCACTTGCTCATCATCATCCTCATCCTCATCCTCATCCCCATCATCATCATCATCATCATCATCATCATCATCATCTTGGTCCATCATTGTCATAATCATCATCATCATCATCATCATAACCCTGCTCCTCATCATCATCAACATCATCATCATTGCCATCATCATCATCATCATCATCATCATCAACTTCTTCGTCATCATCATCATTTTCAATCGTCATCATCATCGCCCACATCATCATCATCTTCTTGATCATCATCATTGATAATGATGATGATGATGAAGATGGTGATGATGATGATGATGATGAAGATGATGGATGATGATGAAGATGAGTACAAAGATGAAGATGATGATGCTGATGATGACGAATATGATCATCCTCATCATGATCATATTCATCATCATCATCCTCATCATCGTCCTCATCATCATCCTCCTCATCATCATCTCCATCATCATCATCATCTTTATCACCCACTTCCTCGTCACCATTGTGATGCACCTGCAACAATTAATTAACAAGAAAATGCGAAATAGCATAAATGACAGAACTCAGAATCACTTTTATATTGATCACAGGCCACTTCGAGGGGGCAAACTCCTTTGAGCAAGCTCAATACAATTAACTTCACGGTGCCTTCATAGGTCTCAACACACATTTATATACTAATTCTAGGTGCCAATACTATGGGTCAAAACCATGGGCCGTTACAAACTGTGGATCAACAATACTACGGGCGACTTACAAAACATATGCACCAACAACAATAACATAAACTATTGATCAACAAATACTACGGGACGAATTACAAAGCATATGCGTCCAACAACAACATACTAACAAAGTAAATACATGGGTTCCTAACATCCCCTCCCCCTTAAAAAAAGCTTTGTCCTCAAAGCTTTAGATGTGGAAATTGTTGTTGAATCTGAAGGAGTGGTTCCCATGTAGCATCCTCTGGTTGCATGCTGTGCCACTAAATTAAGACCTCTGTGATAGAGCGAGAGCGAAGCTGACGCATGCGCCGATTGAGGATGGCCTCTGGCTCCAAAAGGATGGATCCTTCATTATCCAGTTCGGGTAAAATCGTTTGTCCACTGATGTTGGTGCCAAGAACTTTCTTCAGACAAGAGACATGAAAGACTGGATGAATGCGGGAAGAAGGAGGAAGTTCCAATTTATAAGCAACGGACCCAATCTTTTGAAGAATCCGATATGGCCCATAGAACTTTGGAGCGAGCATATGACGCCCTTTGAGTTTCAAGGATGATTGTTTGTACGACTGGAGACGAAGAAAAACCATATCGCCGACTTGAAAAGTGCACTTAGAACGATGTTGATCAGCTTGTTGCTTCATGTGATTTCTTGCCATGTGAAGATTGTCCCGCAAAATGCGAAGAATCTTATCGCGGTTTTGAAGGACCGTGTCAACTTCCTGAACTGGTGAACTGGTGGGGGTGTATGGAAGAAGAGCTGGAGGTGCCTGACCATAGACTGCTTCATATGGGGTCATTTTAGAGGCAGTGTGGTAAGAGGTATTGTACCACCATTCATCGAGAGGGAGCCATTTTTCCCACTGATGTTGTTGTTCCGAGGTGAAGCAACGAAGATAAGTTTCCAAGCATTTATTGACAATTTCGGTCTGACCATCTGTTTGTGGGTGATACCCTGAACTCATCTTCAGTTTGGTGCCAGTGTGGTGAAATAGTTCTGTCCAAAAATGACTGGTGAAAGTCGCATCACGATCTGAGACAATGGAAGAAGGGATGCCATGAAGACGAAAGATCTGGTCCAGAAAAATTTGAGCGATGGAGGAGGCTGTATAGGGATGGTTGAGAGCACAAAAATGACTATATTTGGAGAGGCGATCAACCACAACGAGAATCACTGTCTTCCCACCAGATTTAGGGAGCCCTTCAATGAAATCCATAGAAATATCTGTCCAAATCCGTGTAGGTATGGGCAAGGGTTCAAGCAATCCTGGAAGGAGTGTTGTTTCACCCTTATTGTGCTGGCAGGTATCACATTCGGCCACCATTTGTTGAATTGTCCTTTTCATGCCCTGCCAAAAGAAGTTACGTTGTGCTCATTCATACGTTTTGAGGAACCCAGAGTGCCCTGCCGATGGAGAAGCATGGAGTTCATAGAAGACGTCCTGTTGAAGATCTGTGCTCTGGGGAAGCACCAGACGACCCTTGTATCACAGAGAAGCACCATCCCAAGAGTAATGTGGTACAACAGAAGGGTTTTTGGTCAAGCGTTGGATGATTTGAGATAAGGAGGAGTCATTGACATAACCCTGTTGAACAGATTGCAACCAATTTGGAACAGGCATAGAAATAGATGAAAGAGAACCTTGGGCCTCAAATGTGCGAGAAAGAGCATCTGCCACAATATTGTCTTGACCCTTCTTGTAAGTGATCTCATAGTCATAACCGATGAGTTTGCTAACCCATTTCTGTTGTGCCGGGGAGGAGACACGCTGGTCCAAGAAATATTTCAGACTTTGGTGATCAGTCTTGATGCAGAAATGATTCCCTAATAGGTATGGGCGCCACTTCTGTACTACATGCAAAATAGCCATCATTTCCTTCTCATAGGTAGAGGCAGCTAGATTCTTACCTAAAAGGGATTTGCTGGTGAATGCAATGGGGTGTTCATCTTGAAGGATAACAGCACCAAGTCCATTGCCGCAAGCATCACTCTCAATAGTGAAGGGCTTGGAAAGCACAGGTGTAGTACACATAGCTTGTTTTAGTTTGTCAAATGCCCACTGAGCAGCAGGTGTCCATGTGAAGGCATCCTTTATCAATAGAGCAGTTAATGGAGCTGTAATCTTCCCATAATCCTTGGCAAACTTGCGGTAGTAGCCAGTCAACCCCAAAAAACCATGAAGGCTCTTGAGTGGCTGAGGATGCGGCCAATTGTTCATGGCATCGATTTTGGCAGGATCCACGCAAACCCCTTGTGCTGAGATAATGTGCCCGAGATACTCCACTTCCTTCTATCCAAAAACACATTTAGACTTCTTGGCATGGAGATGATGGTCAGAGAAAAGTTGCATGACAAGATCCAAATGCTGGAGATGTTCATCCCATGTTTTACTATAGATGAGGATATCATCAAAGAATACCAGAATAAATTTCCGCAAGTAGGGTCGAAATATTTTATTCATTAAGGCCTGGAATGTGGAAGGAGCATTAGTGAGGCCAAAGGGCATGACCAAAAACTTATAATGGCCATCATGTGTGCGAAAAGCTGTTTTAGGGATATCATCCTCATGAACCCGAATTTGATCATACCCAGAACGAAGATCCAACTTGGAGAAAAAGTGAGCCCCATGAAGCTCATCAAGAAGCTCATCAACAACAGGAATTGGAAACTTATCCTTGATGGTGAGGTGATTAAGTGCTCGGAAGTCAATGCAGAGGCGCCATGACCCATCTTTTTTGCGGACAAGAATAACTGGAGAAGAAAAGGAACTAGTGCTTGGGCGAATAATACCTTGCTTCAATAAGTCCCGAACGAGCATTTCAATCTCCCTTTTGGTGAAATGGGTAGCGATAGGGCCCGATGTTGGGAGTAACGCTGCCAGGAAGGAGCTGAATTCGATGGTCTTCTGGCCTAGAAGGTGGCAATCCCACTGGTTCAGCAAAGAGACCTGTATATCGATCCAGAATTTGTTGTAGATCCAAAGGAGTAGTAGAGACTGCTGATGGTTGCATCTGGATGGAATGGATCTGAGCGATGACACCATGTGAATTCTTCTTGAGGAGTTTTTCCATGCGATGTGAACTAATGATGCCGAGAGAACCTCGTTGTAATCCTGCTGTTGACACCAGGTCTGAGGAAAATTGAAATTTTTGCTAAAAGGTCCTAAGAGAAAGAACCATCACAAAAAAGGGTTGAATTGAAGGTTTTTATATAAAAGAATAGAAGAAAAACCCATATGTATAAAGTCCGCCAGCAAATATAATGTAAAGGTTAAGCCCCAGTCAAGTTTCGTCGGCGGAGGTGGTATAGATCAAGATCAACGGTCCATATTAACCCCGCGTCGCCAATGTAATCGTCAACAAACGATGGAGGGTGGTAGCGGACATAATACCACCAAGGCACGTGTCCCATATTCATTCATCCGCGCTTGGAGAAAGTGGTATCGGAAACCACTATAACACCGCGCGGAACCCCCCATTACAGAAATGTGGAAAGATACCTTACGTGGCAAGGTGGGACCTAACAGGTGGCGAACAAGGAATGGATTGATAGGGCCGTGGCACGTGGCACTATACTTTGTAATGATCGGAAGGCTAATACATACCTCAATCAAATCAACGGCCAGCGTTTCATCCGCGGCCAGGAACATGCGCACGGGATATAAAGGAAAGCGGTCGCGGAGAATAAACCGCCTTAACAAGTGTCAGCAGATGATGTATCCGCGCGGGTAGCAAACTGGAAAAGGAAACCGCCTTTTCGATCGCGGATACCGCCGGTGCAATAAAGAGGGACAAGATCTGACGGTTCAAAATAATGGTTCAAAGATCAATGGTTGGAGATGACCCGCGTTCATAAAGGTGCGAGGAGGTTATTCTAAAAAAGCTTATATAAAAAGAAAAGGCTCCACATAACGGCATTTTGTATGTGTCGTTATCCTGGAGAGCTCCGAAGACTGGTGGAAGCCGGCGATTGCGACAGAAGGCGAAAAGCAAGCACTTACAGGTAGGGTCTGGTGACCTGTCACTCTCTTTAAACGGAATTTTGTTTAAAAGAAGCATTTAGATGGAGACTGTACAAGATATAGACGTTTTTAGGTCAGAAGATGCCCTAGAAGACAGAGATGAAGATGTTTTCGATACCCTTATTAGGTTCCCGGTCTCCGATGTAAAAATGAAGTTATCTGAGCTATTAAAAGAGGGTATAGACCCGCATAGAGTTCACCAGTCATCTCTGATAGCTTTTTTCCCTGACCAATTTCCTGTTTTCCCAGAATTCGTCTCCTGGTGTGCTGAAAACTATTCACGGGAAGAAAAAGTTGTTTTAAACAGTCAGAAAACTAGAGCCATTTGCAAAATTGAGCCAGCTGAAGTGATTAGAGCCCTAGAAATAGATTTGCCCCAAACCCTCGACCCTGAAGTTTTTTCTGAGGTGTCGATTATTAAAAATTTTCACCACGCTTCTCAGAGTGATAGGGAAGTGTTTTTGTCGACGTGTCTCAGACCAGAAACTAGCCTTTCTGAACTCCCTTACCCTTTAGATATCAACCTTTTTAATGAGAATACCCAGTTGGTATTGACACTGTTGGCCGTAGTTTTAGGGTTAGATTCGGATTTGTATATAACTGAGTTTCAATTGAGTTTATTGTACAGAATAAGTATAGTCCAGTCGGGAATTGACGAAAGTCAAATTCCCCGACTAAATTTTGAAGCTTTCATAGCCGAAAGGATGCATGACCAGATGGTCAATTTTTCCACGCACAAACATTTCAGGTTTCAAGCATTTTTAATGAAAATGATTATGGTATCCAGCTAGGAAGAATTACAGTTCCCAGAGATTGTTTTCGCAACTCCGCTGGAAAACAATATTTTCAATTTCATCAATTACATGCTCTCGACGATCTTTAAGATGATTTTCAGAAAAAGTCTGCCTAGGGTGTTGCCAGAAATGCAGGTATCAATGCAACTGAATACAGAGTATGCTACAGGAGACTGGTTTTTATCAAAAGATAGTACAGTGGTCAGATTGTATGGATTCAAGCATAAACCCTATGTGCTACCAGCATTCCTCACCTTGAGGATTTTTGCCTTGGAGTTTTTAAGACAGAAATTGATTGTAGAAGATAACAATTTTTTAGTCCACAGACAAGCAACGGACATTAAGTACCCTTTCACATTAGGTCCGTTTACAATAAAGAATAAGAACGCTGCTGTATATATAGAGAAATTGTTAAAAGACATGAATTTTGAGACAGATGCAACCTTGGAATATGACCCATTAAATATCATATCCAAAAGAAGAATTGAGCATCGCATTAAGGCTCTGAATCATCAAATTGTTGAAGGGATGGCAGACAGAGCCAACTGGCTCGAATACAAAGAAGAAATTATCCCAGACAAGTCCGACAAAGAAAGGTCATTGGAAGAAGCAATGGCAGAAACAGAAAGCGAAATCAATACTGCATTAGTGGGGTCCAAAAGACCTATACAGGACATTATGATCATCGATGATGAAGAGACAGAAAAAGGAAAACGATTGAAAACTGATGAGTCACAAGAATTGACAACCATTTCAGAAGAAGCAAAAGCTACAGAAAATGAAATACCAGAGGTTACAGTGAGGGAATACAATATTGAAGAGACCCCTGTAGGGGATGATGTAAATAGACCCAAAAATTTCATGGACGTATTTAATGAACATAGTAAAAACAAATAGGAATATGCGAAACAAACAAGTCTATTGTTTCCAAAGGTCAGAAATATATCGAATAATGAAGTAAGTTTATTCACCAGCAGGAACATCAAAGAAAATTCTTTAAAATTTTCAGTTGTGACCAAAAACAAGATCTCAGAGATGAGTGTGGATTTGTCAAAGATAAATGCCCTTGACAAAATTTTGTTACATAGACAAGCTGGAGAGGTTATATACTCAGACTATTTGGGGGCCACATTGAGAGCAGACAAACTAAAGAATTCAGTAGAAAAATTAAATAATCAGTTGAGGCAAGAAAAGGTAGAGAATAAGTCAGCAAATTAAGAAGCTGCAAATAGACTTAACTAATAAAGATGGAGCTGCAGCCACTAAACTGCTCCAGGAGAAAGAAGAGGTGATTTTAACATTGAGACGAAAGTTAAAAATCCCAGATGCTGTACTCATTCAAGGTGCAGAATTGACAATATTAGAAAAAGAGAAAGAAGAGTTATCTAACGAAGTCAATGATGTCACAGCTAAATTGTTAAAGCTCTCTGACGAAAAAGATTGTTGGGAAAAGGACAGGTTCATGTTAGAAGAACAGTTGGCAACAGCAAGAAAACAATTAGCAGAGAACAGTCAGCAGCAGGTACAGGCAGGCCCAGAAGAAGATAAGAATAGTGTAGATGGGATTTTACAGGCAATGTCACAAATAAGTTTAAAGGATAATGAAATCAAATTGTTGAAAGCAGAAATACAAAAATTAAAAGAGGAAAATGAAGCAAAAGAAAAAGAAATAAAAACTTTGCAGGCAAATAATCAGGAATTGAGCAGTAATAATAAAGGATTGGCTGCTCATGCAACAGGACAAGCTGCCATGCAGGGATGTAAACATATGGTGTGGGACCAGATCATTAAAGAAGTTGAAAAACTTAGGCCATATCTGGATTATATAAGAGTTAAAGAAAAGGTAGCCAAAGATGCTTTCGACAGTTGCCGGGCAGTCAGAGAAAGCTTAAATAGAAAGCCCAAAGAAATAGCCCAGAGAGCAATTACATTTTTAAATAGTTTATCCGAGGCAGATCTGACAGCCATGAGTATAACAAACAGAATTTCTGTCATCACTTGGGCCAGAAGGATCTTGGGCAAATACTCACATGTCGAAAACATCGAGGCCAAAGCAGGAGAAATAAGAAAAGAAGTAATCCAGTTCAAAAAGCAATTTGACAAGTTAGTGAACAAGGGATTCCCAGCTTTCTGGAACGAAAATAATGAATTAATTCCTCCAAGTGATTATAAAAGATTACTGTTTGATATCAGGATGGATCACCGAAAATTCCAGCAGATAGATCACATGCTCACAGGAAAAATTCTAATGGAGAAAATGTCAGGGGAATTCGAAATTTTAAATATGCTGATTTCAACTTGTGCAAACCTTCTTCCTATTTCTTATGCAGGTCATATCGAGATGCGAGTCTTGGTGAAAGAAATGACAAATTATGACCTACCCACGGCTGACCAGTGGAATTATGTAGAGAAGTACGGAAAAACCAGATATTTTGTTCATACTTAAATGCATTTGAAATTCTTGCCATGTGGCAAAAATGATGATATCCAAAAGTCCTGCCAAGTGGCAAAAAAGACTTTTTATTTTAAATTTGTAATATTATTTGAAAGACAGTTATGGGTTACTCGAAGACAGTTATCTTTTAGTTAAATATTTTTAATTACTAATTAGAAGAAGCAGTTATGTGGAGCTTCTTCTGAAAATTTTGTATAAAAAACAATGAAGGTCATTGTTGAAGGGGTTGGAAATTTTTTGAGAAACAAGAATGTTTTGAAGTTTATTTTTGAAATAAAGGCAGTACAGTGATGATACCTATCCTTTGATACAGAGATTCATGAGTTAATCAGTCTTGCAGTTTGTTATTTTCCTTATCCTTATATGTGCATGTTTATCTTCTTCGTTATATCTCCCATGGTGTTTTTCTTCTATATTTAAATGAACATTTGAAATAACTTGAGATTCATACTGGTTATGCCTCATTTTATCTGCATTTAAATATCCATTTTATTCTCCAAAGTTGACAATAGATTTATCCTGGATAGATACCTGTTGTTGATGGAATGTCTTTACTTCTTTCTATGTCGCCTGAAAAATCAAATTGACTGCAACATGATTACTATCTTGCCTCTGTGAAAATCTTTATGGTGAAAATCTCTTGCTGGTTTATTATACATTTTGAAAGCTTTGACTCCATGCCCAATGTTTCTTGTTTACCTTTTCGACCAGAAAGTACTTTTTGAGAAATTTTAAAAGAACCTTTGTATATTTTAGCCTTCACATACATATCAAAGAGAGAGCCCTCTCTGGTAGAGAAAATGGCTAGTTCTTCTACCTAAAGCTTGGTTTGAAATAGGTTACCTTAGGTCTTATTTTCTTACAACCGGAATAAAATCTAAGTGCTAACATTTTGGCGCCGCTGCCGGGGAACGAAAGTGAAATTTTCCCTGGGAGAAACGACAAAGAAAGCTCAAATTTCTCGGGCAAAGAAGTTTGAAACAAGTTGGTTGTAGATATTGCCCTGGCGACTTCACTTGTGACAGTTTTTAGAAGTTTTGAGAGTAAGTTGAGAAAGACATTGTGGCTACAAGAAGGAACCCCGGTTCGCAGTTCTTTTCATGCGTAGATAATCCAGAAAAGCTCCTCAAGACGGAGAAAGTCAAAGGCAAGACAAAAGAAGGTATTTCTCAGTTTTCAAATATATTTCCTTCTTTGCAAGAACATTTGTTTGAGGAAGAAAATATTGGTTCCAGTGAAAAGATTCTATTTAGAACTAAGTCAGATTCTGATTTGAAAGAAACAAAAGTTGATCCACAAAGTTTGTGGGACTATTCTTTAAAATCTGTTTGGGAAAATTTACAAAGATCTGAGAGGAAAGCACCTGAAATATCCAAAGCCCAAAGAATACTTGTACAGGGTAATAGACAACAGGCGACCGTAGTTGCACCTTATAATCCACCACCCATGGCTGCCAGATTTGCTCCTTTGGTTTTGCCAGCAGTTTTACATGATTTGCCTCAAAATTATGCGTAGAGGATCTTTACTTTTGATAATGAGGGAAATTATACAGCACAGCAACATGTTGATAATTTCAGCGATTTTATTGATTTAGAAGAAGTAGATTTTGATGATGCTAAAATGAGGTTGTTTGCTCAAAGCTTGAGAGGGGAAGTGAAAAAATGGTTTAGAGCTTTGGCTGCTGGATCTATTGCAAATTATGATGCCTTTACAACCCTTTTTATCGAAAGGTGGGAAGATCAGAAGAATCCTTCACAGGTATTAACCCAGTACAACAATTTGAAAAAAGGAGGGTTTGAGTCGGTTCAGGAGTTTTCTGCCAGATTTATGAAAGTCTACAATTCAATCCCTACAGATATAAAACCTCCAGTAGGAGCATCCAAGTTACATTATGCTGATGCTTTTGAAGGTGATTTTTCATGCACATTAAGAGAAAGAAGATCTACTACTTTGGCAATAATGATGAAAGATGCAGTAGAAGTTGAGGCTAATATGATGGCTTCTGGAAAAATGAGACATAGAGATATGGATAGAAAGAAAATTAGAGAAAATAATCAAAATGTAGCTTCTTCTTCTGCTTCTTCTTCCTCTACTGATATAAAGTTCGAAGCGATGATGAAAACTATGGAAAAATTGCTAGAAAGATTAGTAGTGGACAATAAAACTCCAAATAAAGAACCAGCAGAACCTCAAATCAGAAACCCTAACTTTAGGAGGCCTTTTGTTCCAGCTATAAGACCGAGAGGACAGCCAAACCCAAGGAATGCAGAAGAGGATCAAATCCGACCTCCTTTTCCTCAAAATTATATTGCTGGAGAAGCTGAAGCCGAAATGCCTGAAGGAGATATTCATCATTGTGGCAGTTCTGATCCAGAAGTGTATTTGACTAAACAGGAGCATGATATGTTCATGGCAGAAGGAGAATGTTGTAGTTTGGAGATAGGAAGTGATCAATACCAGATTGGTTATCAAAATGCCATAAATGATCTTCAAAGAAAGATAAATCTGAGGAACCGAGATGTTGTAATTGACAAAGGGAAAGAACCAATAGGCAAGTCAAAAAGAAATGCTGATAAAGCCTCTGCAAGTCAATCTGAACCACAAACTAAAAGAAAAGAAAATGAAGATGTACCCAAGGTTATTCCAGACATCAAGAAAGATCTTATGAAGGAAAGTGATAAAAATTTGGTTCCTTTCAACATACAGAATGAAATGTCAAAAGTAAAGATTTCAGTACCCTTTAATGAAATACTGAAGAACAAAGAATACAAGGAACAAATTTTCAAGATGATGCAGGTAGAAAATCGGGTGGAAGTAGACACTTTGGAATTAGATGATGATAATCCTAATATCTGTTTAGGATCAAGAATGGAAGACAATAGTTTGGAAGAAGTTTCTCCTTTCTATGTGAATTTGGATATTCATGATAAAGTGGTACATAACTGTATGTTGGATTCCGGAGCTTCTCATAATTTGATGCCCAAACTTGTAGTAGATTCTTTGGGATTGGAAATCACAAGACCATATGATGACGTATTTTCTTTTGATTCAAGGAAAGTTAAATGTTTAGGGTTGATTAAAGATTTGACAGTCAATCTCAGTAAAATACCAGCCAAAGGTATTCTCATGGATGTGGTGGTTGCTGATATCCCTGCAAAGTTTGGTATGTTATTGTCCAGGTCGTGGGCTTCAAAGTTAAAGGGAACTCTACAAATGGATATGTCTTTCGCTAATATTCCGATGTTGGGGGTACACAGAAGATTGTATACTGAAAAGAGAGCTTCTTATTTGGTAAGTGATCTAAAAGAACCTGAGAAACATGCCATTTATGCTTTAGACACCGATTTGGGGTCTTGCATTTTGTACAATGATGTTAAATCTAAAGAAAAGATTGATTTAATTGAACCTAAAGAAAATAAGGAGGAAAAATTGTTAAGAGAAAAGATCAGAAAAGAAGGTACTTGGACAATGCACTTTGATGGAGCTAGAAGCAGAGAAGGAGCTGGAGCAGGAGTATGGATAATTACACCTGACAGAGAATTTCTAATGTTTTCTTACCAATTGAATTTTGAATGTACCAACAATGTTGCAGAGTATGAGGCCTTAATTCTGGGATTGAATGTGTTGAAGGATTTGAAAGCAAAAAAGATTGAGGTATTCGGAGATTCTGAATTGGTTATAAATCAAGTAAAAGCTATTTATCAGACCAAACACCCGAAAATGAGGTCCTATAGGAATGAAGTGTGGGATTTACTGGAAAACTTCTTTGATGAACATGATGTTATCTCAATTCCCCGAGTTAGCAACACTGTAGCAGATTCTTTAGCCACTGCAGGAGCTGCGTTCAAAACTCCCGTCTTTTCTAAAAAGGAATATAATATCGAAGTCATACATAGACCATCTATTCCAGACAATGTCAAGCATTGGCAGGTCTTTGAAGATGACCAACAGATCAAACGCTTTTTAGAAATGACAGATGAGTTCAACTACAGATCTATTGATGCAGAAGGTGATGAGATGGGTCCTGATGAAGTGGATTCTCCGAAGGAAGCCGAAAAATTCAAGCAGAGGATCGGAGGTAAGGATATTATTCAACTGAAGAATAATGTTATCCCTAGAGGTTTAATTCCTTTAGAAAATCTATTTGATAAAAATGATGTGGTAAAGAATCCGAAGATTGAACCAAAACCTGAAGATGTAAAGGATTATAATTTGGGTTCTGAAAAAGATCCCAAATTAGTAAAACTTTCAAAGAAATTACCAAGAAAAGAAGAAGATAAAAGTGTGGAAGTAATGAAAAGGTTTTCAGATGTTTTTGCTTGGAGCTATGAAGATTTAAAGGAATATGATATTTATGTTATACAACATACAATTCCAATTAAACCAGGTGAAAAACCTTTTAAGCAAAAGTTGAGAAGAATAAATCCCAAGCTACTACCAGTGATAGAAAAAGAGGTAAGGAAGTTGTTTGATGCTAAGATAATTGTGTCTCTGAGGTTTTCCAAGTGGTTAGCAAATTTAGTACCTGTAAGGAAAAAGAATGGAGAAATAAGGCTGTGTGTGGATTTTAGAAACTTGAACAGAGCTTCTTTGAAAGATAATTATCCACTCCCTAAAATGGACCAGGTTTTACAACAAGTTGTGGGAGCCGAGAGAATTTCCATGCTAGATGGTTTTTCAGGTTATAATCAAATCAAAGTTCATCCAGAGGATCAAGAAAAAACTGCTTTTACTACACCTTGGGGAACGTTTATGTACGCCAAAATGCCATTTGGTCTAATGAATGCAGGAGCAACATTTCAGAGAGCTATGGATATTGCATTTGCAGATGAAAGGGACAAAATTGTGGTGGTATACATGGATGATATCACTGTTTATTCAAAGAACGCCGCCGATCACTGGAAACATTTGGAAAGAGTCTTCATAAAATGTAGAAGGTTTGGAATTTCATTAAATCCAAAGAAATCGCATTTTTGCATGGAAGAAGGAAGGTTATTGGGACACATCATATCCAAAGAAGGAATTAAGATTGATCCAGAGAGAGTATCTGCAATACAAAAAGTGGGAATTCCTAGAAGTAAGAAAGAGATTCAGTCATTCATAGGAAGGGTAAATTGGTTGAGGAGGTTCATTCCCAGTTTTGCTGAAATTTTAAGAAATATAATTGAAATGTTGAGAAAAGATAGAGAAATTAAATGGAATGAAGAAGCAAGAAAATCCTTTGACAACATCAAGAAAGCATTGACTGAAGCACCAGTGTTAATTAGTCCGGATTATACAAGGGATTTCATTATGTTTACTTATGCATCAAAACATACAGTAGCTGGGGTATTATTGCAGAAGAATCAAGAAGGTATAGAACAGCCTATTGCATTTTTTAGTAAAATTCTGAGAGATGCAGAATTAAAATACAACATCATGGAAAAACAAGCTTATGCTTTGGTGAAAGCATTGAAGGATTTCAGAATATATATTTTGCATTCTCATACAATAGCGCATGTTCCATCAGCAGCAGTAAAAGACATTCTTACGCAACCAGATCCTGAAGGGAAAAGAGCAAAATGGATAGCAGTATTGCTGGAATATGACCTGGACATTAAACCCACCAAATTAATAAAAGGTCAAGGATTAGCTAAGATGATGACGGAAACAAATTGGGATTCCCTCAGTATAAATTTTATGGCTGAAACTTCGTCCGAGGATGTTGCAAAGTCACCAATAATTGAAGATTTCTCTTTATCTCCCTGGTACTCAGATATTGTATATGTTTTACAGAATCTCCAAGCACCTGCAGACATGGAAAAAACGAGGGCCAGGTCAGTAAAACTGAAAGGTGCAAAGTTTTGCATATTGGATGGGAATTTGTTTTGGAAAGATCCAGGAGGTATATTGTTAAATTGTCTTTTAGAGAATGAGGCACGGCATATTATGGTGGAATTTCATAAAGGTATGTGTGGAGGACATCATTCATGGAAAGCTACAGTGAACAAAATTCTTAGAGCTGGTTTTTACTGGCCTAGCATGTATTCCGATGTGTATAAAGAAATAACAAAATGTCATGAATGTCAAATTTTTGATGGAAAAAGAGAATTATTGCCATTTCCATTGAAACCCATTTCAGTTGAAGCACCGTTCCAATAGTGGGGGTTAGATTTTATTGGTGAAATTAACCCGAATTCTTCAGGACAACACAAGTGGATTTTGACCGCTACCGATTACTTCACAAAATGGATTGAGGCCATCCCAACCAGAAATGCTATAGAGACAGTGATTATGAACTTTTTGGAAGAAAATATTTTGTCCAGGTTTGGTTTCCCTAAAAGGATAGTGACAGATAATGCCCCAGCGTTCAAGTCAAAAAAGATGATAAATTTCTGTCATAAATATCACATACATCTGAATCATTCAACAGCTTATTATCCACAAGGAAATGGATTAGCCGAATCTTCAAATAAAAGTTTGGTGAGAATCATAAAGAAGTTGTTAGAAGATAATAAGAGGGCTTGGCACACCAAACTGAAATATGCTCTATGGGCAGACAGAATCAGTACAAAAAGAGCAATTGGCACTTCCCCTTTTCAGTTGGTATATGGTACAGAAGTAGTTTTTCCTGTTTCTTTAGGATTGCCAGTCATGAAATTGTTACAAGAAGTTGATGAAGAACCAAATCATATGCAAAGAAGAATAAATCAAATGATAGAATTGCATGAAGTCAGAGAGAAAGCATATAACAAGACCTAAATACATCAAGAAAAAATGAAAAAAACTTTTGACAGAAAAGTTAAGGAAAGAGATTTTCAAATAAATGATTTGGTTTTGAAATGGGATTCCAGGAAAGAAGAGCACCATGGAAAGTTTGAACATTTATGGAAAGGTCCATATATTATTGCAGGATGCCAAGGAGAAAATGCTTTTATCTTAAAAAATTGCAATGGAGAATTTTATCCTGGAGGGCCAGTAAATGGGAGGCACCTCAAACATTATTTGTCCTAACAGATGGGAATGAAGGAAAGTCCCTGTACAGTGTAAATATTTAAAAAAAAAAAAAAAAAAAAGGTTATGTGGTTTGAACGCGGCCCAATGGATCAGGCACTTGGTATACGATGTTCTTTGCTACCTCGCAGGGAGGATAGCATCCCCAGTTGGAGCCAGTTGTTGACACCAGGTCTGAGGAAAATTGAAATTTTTGCTAAAAGGTCCTAAGAGAAAGAACCATCACAAAAAAGGGTTGAATTGAAGGTTTTTATATAAAAGAATAGAAGAAAAACCCATATGTATAAAGTCCGCCAGCAAATATAATGTAAAGGTTAAGCCCCAGTCAAGTTTCGTCGGCGGAGGTGGTATAGATCAAGATCAACGGTCCATATTAACCCCGCATCGCCAATGTAATCGTCAACAAACGGTGGAGGGTGGTAGCGGACATAATACCACCAAGGCACGTGTCCCATATTCATTCATCCGCGCTTGGAGAAAGTGGTATCGGAAACCACTATAACACCGCGCGGAACCCCCCATTACAGAAATGTGGAAAGATACCTTACGTGGCAAGGTGGGACCTAACAGGTGGCGAACAAGGAATGGATTGATAGGGCCGTGGCACGTGGCACTATACTTTGTAATGATCGGAAGGCTAATACATACCTCAATCAAATCAACGGCCAGCGTTTCATCCGCGGCCAGGAACATGCGCACGGGATATAAAGGAAAGCGGTCGCGGAGAATAAACCGCCTTAACAAGTGTCAGCAGATGATGTATCCGCGCGGGTAGCAAACTAGAAAAGGAAACCGCCT
Source organism: Larix kaempferi (assembly GCA_027924585.1). Lineage (NCBI taxonomy): Eukaryota > Viridiplantae > Streptophyta > Pinopsida > Pinales > Pinaceae > Larix > Larix kaempferi. The sequence goes on along the minus strand of BSBM01000406.1, from coordinate 13,808,736 downwards.
TTTCGATCGCGGATACCGCCGGTGCAATAAAGAGGGACAAGATCTGACGGTTCAAAATAATGGTTCAAAGATCAATGGTTGGAGATGACCCGCGTTCATAAAGGTGCGAGGAGGTTATTCTAAAAAAGCTTATATAAAAAGAAAAGGCTCCACATAACGGCATTTTGTATGTGTCGTTATCCTGGAGAGCTCCGAAGACTGGTGGAAGCCGGCTATTGCGACAGAAGGCGAAAAGCAAGCACTTACAGGTAGGGTCTGGTGACCTGTCACTCTCTTTAAATGGAATTTTGTTTAAAAGAAGCATTTAGATGGAGACTGTACAAGATATAGACGTTTTTAGGTCAAAAGATGCCCTAGAAGACAGAGATGAAGATGTTTTCGATACCCTTATTAGGATCCCGGTCTCCGATGTAAAAATGAAGTTATCTGAGCTATTAAAAGAGGGTATAGACCCGCATAGAGTTCACCAGTCATCTCTGATAGCTTTTTGCCCTGACCAATTTCCTGTTTTCCCAGAATTCGTCTCCTGGTGTGCTGAAAACTATTCACGGGAAGAAAAAGTTGTTTTAAACAGTCAGAAAACTAGAGACATTTGCAAAATTGAGCCAGCTGAAGTGATTAGAGCCCTAGAAATAGATTTGCCCCAAACCCTCGACCCTAAAGTTTTTTCTGAGGTGTCGATTATTGAAAATTTTCACCACGCTTCTCAGAGTGATAGGGAAGTATTTTTGTCGACGTGTCTCAGACCAGAAACTAGCCTTTCTGAAATCCCTTACCCTTTAGATATCAACCTTTTTAATGAGAATACCCAGTTGGTATTGACACTGTTGGTCGTAGTTTTAGGGTTAGATTCGGATTTGTATATAACTGAGTTTCAATTGAGTTTATTGTACAGAATAAGTATAGTCCAATCGGGAATTGATGAAAGTCAAATTCCCCGACTAAATTTTGAAGCTTTCATAGCCGAAAGGATGCATGACCAGATGGTCAATTTTTCCACGCACAGACATTTCAGGTTTCAAGCATTTTTAATGAAAATGATTATGGTATCCAGCCAGGAAGAATTACAGTTCCCAGAGATTGTTTTCGCAACTCCGCTGGAAAACAATATTTTCAATTTCATCAATTACATGCTCTCGACGATCTTTAAGATGATTTTCGGAAAAAGTCTGCCTAGGGTGTTGCCAGAAATGCAGGTATCAATGCAACTGAATACAGAGTATGCTACAGGAGACTGGTTTTTATCAAAAGATAGTACAGTGGTCAGATTGTATGGATTCAAGCATAAACCCTATGTGCTACCAGCATTCCTCACCTTGAGGATTTTTGCCTTGGAGTTTTTAAGACAGAAATTGATTGTAGAAGATAACATTTTTTTAGTCCATAGACAAGCAACGGACATTAAGTACCCTTTCACATTAGGTCCGTTTACAATAAAGAATAAGAACGCTGCTGTATATATAGAGAAATTGTTAAAAGACATGAATTTTGAGACAGATGCAGCCTTGGAATATGACCCATTAAATATCATATCCAAAAGAAGAATTGAGCATCACATTAAGGCTCTGAATCATCAAATTGTTGAAGGGATGGCAGACAGAGCCAACTGGCTCGAATACAAAGAAGAAATTATCCCAGACAAGTCCGACAAAGAAAGGTCATTGGAAGAAGCAATGGCAGAAACAGAAAGCGAAATCAATACTGCATTAGTGAGGTCCAAAAGACCTATACAGGACATTATGATCATCGATGATGAAGAGACAGAAAAAGGAAAACGATTGAAAACTGATGAGTCACAGGAATTGACAACCATTTCAGAAGAAGCAAAAGCTACAGAAAATGAAATACCAGAGGTTACAGTGAGGGAATACAATATTGAAGAGACCCCTGTAGGGGATGATGTAAATAGACCCAAAAATTTCATGGACGTATTTAATGAACATAGTAAAAACAAACAGGAATCTGCGAAACAAACAAGTCTATTGTTTCCAAAGGTCAGAAATATATCGAATAATGAAGTAAGTTTATTCACCAGCAGGAACATCAAAGAAAATTCTTTAAAATTTTCAGTTGTGACCAAAAACAAGATCTCAGAGATGAGTGTGGATTTGTCAAAGATAAATGCCCCTGACAAAATTTTGTTACATAGACAAGCTGGAGAGGTTATATACTCAGACTATTTGGGGGCCACATTGAGAGCAGACAAACTAAAGAATTCAGTAGAAAAATTAAATAATCAGTTGAGGCAAGAAAAGGCAGAGAATAAGTCTCGACAACAGCAAATTAAGAAGCTGCAAATAGACTTAACTAATAAAGATGGAGCTGCAGCCACTAAACTGCTCCAGGAGAAAGAAGAGGTGATTTTAACATTGAGACGAAAGTTAAAAATCCCAGATGCTGTACTCATTCAAGGTGCAGAATTGACAATATTAGAAAAAGAGAAAGAAGAGTTATCTAACGAAGTCAATGATGTCACAGCTAAATTGTTAAAGCTCTCTGACGAAAAAGATTGTTGGGAAAAGGACAGGTTCATGTTAGAAGAACAGTTGGCAACAGCAAGAAAACAATTAGCAGAGAACAGTCAGCAGCAGGTACAGGCAGGCCCAGAAGAAGATAAGAATAGTGTAGATGGGATTTTACAGGCAATGTCACAAATAAGTTTAAAGGATAATGAAATCAAATTGTTGAAAGCAGAAATACAAAAATTAAAAGAGGAAAATGAAGCAAAAGAAAAAGAAATAAAAACTTTGCAGGCAAATAATCAGGAATTGAGCAGTAATAATAAAGGATTGGCTGCTCATGCAACAGGACAAGCTGCCATGCAGGGATGTAAACATATGGTGTGGGACCAGATCATTAAAGAAGTTGAAAAAATTAGGCCATATCTGGATTATATAAGAGTTAAAGAAAAGGTAGCCAAAGATGCTTTCGACAGTTGCCGGGCAGTCAGAGAAAGCTTAAATAGAAAGCCCAAAGAAATAGCCCAGAGAGCAATTACATTTTTAAATAGTTTATCCGAGGCAGATCTGACAGCCATGAGTATAAAAAACAGAATTTCTGTCATCACTTGGGCCAGAAGGATCTTGGGCAAATACTCACATGTCGAAAACATCGAGGCCAAAGCAGGAGAAATAAGAAAAGAAGTAATCCAGTTCAAAAAGCAATTTGACAAGTTAGTGAACAAGGGATTCCCAGCTTTCTGGAACGAAAATAATGAATTAATTCCTCCAAGTGATTATAAAAGATTACTGTTTGATATCAGGATGGATCACCGAAAATTCCAGCAGATAGATCACATGCTCACAGGAAAAATTCTAATGGAGAAAATGTCAGGGGAATTCGAAATTTTAAATATGCTGATTTCAACTTGTGCAAACCTTCTTCCTATTTCTTATGCAGGTCATATCGAGAAGCGAGTCTTGGTGAAAGAAATGACAAATTATGACCTACCCACGGCTGACCAGTGGAATTATGTAGAGAAGTACGGAAAAACCAGATATTCTGTTCATACTTAAATGCATTTGAAATTCTTGCCATGTGGCAAAAATGATGATATCCAAAAGTCCTGCCAAGTGGCAAAAAAGACTTTTTATTTTAAATCTGTAATATTATTTGAAAGACAGTTATGGGTTACTCGAAGACAGTTATCTTTTAGTTAAATATTTTTAATTACTAATTAGAAGAAGCAGTTATGTGGAGCTTCTTCTGAAAATTTTGTATAAAAAACAATGAAGGTCATTGTTGAAGGGGTTGGAAAATTTTTGAGAAACAAGAATGTTTTGAAGTTTATTTTTGAAATAAAGGCAGTACAGTGATGATACCTATCCTTTGATACAGAGATTCATGAGTTAATCAGTCTTGCAGTTTGTTATTTTCCTTATCCTTATATGTGCATGTTTATCTTCTTCGTTATATCTCCCATGGTGTTTTTCTTCTATATTTAAATGAACATTTGAAATAACTTGAGATTCATACTGGTTATGCCTCATTTTATCTGCATTTAAATATCCATTTTATTCTCCAAAGTTGACAATAGATTTATCCTGGATAGATACCTGTTGTTGATGGAATGTCTTTACTTCTTTCTATGTCGCCTGAAAAATCAAATTGACTGTAACATGATTACTATCTTGCCTCTGTGAAAATCTTTATGGTGAAAATCTCTTGCTGGTTTATTATACATTTTGAAAGCTTTGACTCCATGCCCAATGTTTCTTGTTTACCTTTTCGACCAGAAAGTACTTTTTGAGAAATTTTAAAAGAACCTTTGTATATTTTAGCCTTCACATACATATCAAAGAGAGAGCCCTCTCTGGTAGAGAAAATGGCTAGTTCTTCTACCTAAAGCTTGGTTTGAAATAGTTACCTTAGGTCTTATTTTCTTACAACCGGAATAAAATCTAAGTGCTAACACCTGCCAATGTGTGTTTGTGTCCATTGAGGGAAAACTGCATCCAAAGTTCAGCAAAATCCCATAAGATAGGGCTAAGTGTGCATAGCCATTGAGCACCCAAAACCACATCACATCCGCCTAAGGGAAAGGCAAACATGTCAGAGCACAAGGTATAATCTCCCATAGAGATACGCACATTTCGACACTTCCCTTTGCAAGGTAAGGTGCCCCCATTGGCAACCATGACTTCAAAGTTGGAGCAAGGATGGATAAAACAATCAGCTTGTTTGGCGATCCGAGGGTCAATAAAATTATGAGTGCTACCAGAATCAATGAGTATTGTAAGAGGAAGCTTCTTGAAGTAACCCCTGGCCTGCATTGTTTGGAGAGTGGTGATTCTAGCTAGAGCATGGAGAGATATCTCTGGTTGGTCATCCTGAGAGGGAGGGTCAATAGGCGGTTCCTGAATGTCGACCGGAGCATCCAGTGTTTCTGGATCTTCGTCATCAATTTCAGAGGCAGGCGGAGACTCCACATCCAAGAGATAGAGCTTTTGCTGAACACATCTATGTCCTCGAGTGAATTTCTCATCACAATTATAGAAAAGCCCCTTTTCTCTGCGTGCTTGCATCTTTGTTTCAGATAAATGCTTGATAGGAGTCGGTCGAGGAGCCTGCGGTAGAGGTGGTCGCTGAGAACCCATATTTCGGAAGGGAACAAAAGTGGGCTTGGAGCGTTGTTGGGATGCAATCTTGTCTTCTACCAACTTAGCCAACCCTAGTGCTTCCATCATTATGTTGGGACAGAAGATTTTGACCTCAGAGCGGATGGCATCCTTTAGACCACTGATAAAACAACTCCGGTAAAAGTCATCAGAAAATCCTTCGGTGTGGTTGGCTAGATTCTCAAATTCGGTTTGATACTCTCTCACAGTGCCAGTTTGGCGAAGTTTAGTGAGGGCTCCTGTGAAGTCATCAAAAGCACTAGGACCAAATTGTTGCAAAAGGAGCTGGCAAAAGTCTGGCCATTTGGGCTCTGGATGAGCCTTGATGTACCAACGGTACCATTGAAGAGCTTCCTGTTCCAAATGAAAGGATGCCAACGGAACTTTGTTGACATCAAAAGTATTATGCAGACTGAAATACTGTTCTGCACGATAGATCCATCTAGTTGGATCGGTACCATTGAAGCGAGGAAAATCAAGCTTCGGACCACGGAAATTGCCGGAAGAAGAGAACCCATTGTCTGCTAAAGACTCGGACTGCCGTTTGTTGTTCATAGTTGAATGTTCAAGATGGAGACCGAGAAATTTTTCATCCAGATCCTGGAGTTTGGCTTGGATGGCTGCATGTGCGTCCTCCATGGTTTTTGCTCCTGCACGGGTGACAACCATAACCAAGATTTATTTTTATTTTTATTTTTATTTTTATTTATTTATTTTTTTTCGGTTGACTGGGTAGGAAAACAAAAACAGAAACTACTTCAGTAAAGGAAAATATGGACTTGGGAAAAAATCAGAAGGGTAATTGGAGTTTGACTAGGTTTTGGACACTGTTGGGTGGACAGGGAAGCAAAAATGAGGATTTCAGAAGCGGGGTGAAAGAATGGGAAAATTTGGCAGAGGGGAACAAAGAAGCGTAATTTAGAAAGGAACTCTGTGGTAAAATTTGAAGGTGATTGGGTGAAATCTGAGGAAGTTATGGCAAACCCTAAAAATAGACAAATGTGGGATTTCGGGCTTTAGGAAGGGGAATTGGGGATAGGGTCCTCATGACTTAAATATGCACAATGGGATGACAGGGGTTCCCCGAAAATTTCAAGGGAAATAGAGTGAAAATAAGGGAGATATGGAGAAAAAACTGATTTTTTATTTTTTTTTATTTTTTTATTTTTTTTCTTCAGATTGGAGTGGCTACGGCTCGAAAGGGATCTAGAACAACACCGAATGGATTGAAAATGGTTGAATATGGAATGGCTTGCAAAATGGATCTGAAACGGTGCAACAGTGATCAACAATAGTTCAGCTGAAAGTAGATATGGACCCCAGGTATGTGCGGCTTCCTAACAGTTCAGGGGTTTCACTCGGCCACCAATGCTGTCTGACAGCTTGTGTATTGGGGTAGTACCCCTCACTCCACGGCTCAGGTAAAACTGATAACCGCTTTGCCACAAACGACAGCTCTTGGTTTACCTCACGGGTGGGAACTAGTCAATCAGGTAGCGGTCGTTGCCCTTTTCGCTGGCAGGTCCTCTCAATGGGCCAGCTACTTCGGGGTTCCTGTGGTACTCCTCACAATGAGTTTTAGGGCTTATGCCCAAGTACTTCCCACAGTTAAGCGGATAGGGATTATTCCCAAATCCGAACCTGCAACAGATGCGAAAAAAAATTTGGCAGAAATTTCACCCAACGAGCCCATGAAAGTGCTCTGATACCAGATGTGATGCACCTGCAACAATTAATTAACAAGAAAATGCGAAATACCAGAAATGACAGAACTTAGAATCACTTTTATATTGATCACCGGCCACTTCGAGGGGGCAACCTCCTTTGAGCAAGCTCAATACAATTAACTTCACAGTGCCTTCATAGGTCTCAACACACATTTATATACTAATTCTAGGCGCCAATACTATGGGTCAAAACCATGGGCCATTACAAACTGTGGATCAACAATACTACGGGCGACTTACAAAGCATATGTGCCAACAACAATAACATAAACTATTGATCAACAAATACTACGGGACAACTTACAAAGCATATGCGTCCAACAACAACATACTAACAAAGTAAATACATGGGTTCCTAACAACCATCCCCATCCTCATCATCATCATCATCATCTTAGACATCATCTTCATCATCAACATCATCATCATGGTCATCATCATCATCATCAATGTCATCATCATCATCTTCATCATCATCTATCATCTTCGTCATCATCATCATTATCAATGATGACATCATCATCATCATCTTCGTCATCATCATCATTATCAATGATTATGATGATGAAGATGATGAAGATGAGTACGAAGATGAAGATGATGATGATGATGATGATGAATATGATGATGATGATCATCATCATCGTTATCACCCACTTGCTCATCATCATCCTCATCCTCATCCTCATCCCCATCATCCTCATCCTCATCGTCATCATCATCATCATCGTCATCATCATCATCATCATCGTCATCATCATCATCATCATTATCTTGGTCATCGTCTTCATCATCAACATCATCATTATCATCGTCGTCGCCATCATCATCATCATCATCATCATCATCATCTCCATCATCATCATCGTCATCATCACCCTGTTCCTCATCATCACGAACATCATCATCATTGTCATCATCATCATCGTCATCATCATCATCATCATCATCTTATTCTTCGTCATCATCATCATTTTCAATCGTCATCATCGTCGTCATCATCATCATCATCTTTGTCATCATCATCTTCTTCATCATCCTCATTGATAATGATGATGATGACGAATATGATGATGATGATGATGATGAAGATGATGGATGATGATGAAGATGAGTACGAAGATGAAGATGATGATGATGACGAATATGATGATCATCCTCATCCTCATCATGATCATCATCATCATCATCATCTTCATCATCATCATCCACATCATCGTCATCATCCTCGTCATCATCCTTGTTATCATCATCATCATCATTGTTATCACCCACTTCCTCGTCATCATCTCCATCCTCATCATCATCATCATCATCATCTTGGCCATCATCTTCATCATCAACATCATCATCATGGTCATCATCATCATCAATGTCATCATCATCATCATCATCATCATCATCATCATCATTATCAATGATGACATCATCATCATCATCTTCGTCATCATCATCATTATCAATGATGATGATGATGAAGATGATGGATGATGATGCAGATGAGTACGAATATGAAGATGATGATGCTGATGATGAATACGATCATGATGATCATCATCATCGTTATCACCCAATTCCTCATCATCATCCTCATCCACATCCTCATCCCCATCATCATCCTCATCATCATCATCATCATCTTTGTCATCATCTTCATCATCAACATCATCATCATCATCATCATCATCATCATCATCGTCGTCGTCATCACCATGTTCCTCATCATCATCATCATCAACATCATCATCATTGTCATCATCATCCTCATCATCTTCTTCATCATCATCATCATTTTCAATCGTCATCATCATCGTCAACATCATCATCATCATCAGCAGCAGCATCAGCATCTTCTTCATCATCATCATTGATAATGATAACGATGACGAAGATGATGATGATGAAGATGATGGATGATGATGGAGATGAGTACCAAGATGAAGATGATGATGTTGATGATGACGAATATGATCATCATCATCCTCCTCCTCCTCATCATCATCATAATCATCTTCATCATCATCAACATAATCATCATCATCCTCATTCTCATCATCAACATCATCGTCATCATCCCCATCCTCCTCCTGCTCCTCATCATCATATAAATTTAATTTAATTCAATTTAAAACATTACTAATTATTAAAAATATATAATTTATAAAATTATTTAATCACTGTGACAAATTTCAAACTTTATTAAAAACAATGCACACGCGCCATTGTGCGTGTACGTTCCATTTTGCGCGTATGCATCATTGTGTGCGTACATGATATTTAAATACACGCACACACGCCAATTTAATTTTTAAATTTTGGCGGGTAATTCGTTTCCCACCAATGTTGTGGATGACTTGGCTGCTATGGTTTTAGGTTCGTGTTGCCAAAATACATATAATAATATAAAAAAATACATCTTATTCTATAACTTCTTCTGTTTCTAGCATGATTCTACGTATGCTACACTTGTCCGCTGCTAATGAATTCGCACACACTTGTAGAACTATGTGTGCAGATTCCGAATATGTAATTTTTTATTAAATCTATTATTTGTTCCTATTTTTTAGTTAATTTCAATTGCACTAACGCCAATCTTACACAAAAAGTAGGTTATTTCTTTTGTCTATAACGTTTTATTGGCTCACCTATTTTGAAAACTGAAAAGAACCCGCACAAGTACACACAAAAACCTACCTCCTAAAAAAAAATGTTGATTGATTATGTTAAGACCATGATATCGAGGGCTAACACTCAGCCTAGTCATTTTAGGGTTTGGCTGACTTCCTTAATTAAAAAAAAAATTAAAATTAACATAGATAAATATGGAAAAATAGCGCTGCACTAGAACGGCCTGTTATCTAGGACTGTATATAATTTTTTTAACAAAAATCCACCATTTGAATACCGAACCAGGGGGCTAACGCAAACATATTCATTATGTTTTCTTAAAAAAATAACATACCAACCTTAGGAGAGCCCCATTTTTTGGGAGTTATACTTAATTTCAATAAATAATATTTTTATATTCCGGAAGGTAATCCGATTGTCTACATTTGATCTTCTTCCGCCATATTCCAAAAAGTTGTGTAGGTAGCTCTAATATTTATTTTTGACATTCATATTTCTGTTTTTCCAGAAGTCCATTGCGACTAACGCGTCATGAGTGGCCAGCATTAGCTTGCACCAGCCCAGGACTAATGTCTAAGATTTATTAACTAACCTTTGTACAAACCTTCAAACTAATACCTCATTCTCTAAAATCCCTAATGGTGACAATATGCTTGCTAAGAGGAAAATAATCCCCTTGGGAGGTCATGCATGTTGGTTCAAGGTGTTTTTCTTGGTCCTTAATATAGAAAATATTTCTTTAGGGTGTAAGGTGTAGGTTTCCTCCCCCACCATGTCGAGAACCATGTGACCCATACGTTGTGCTTGAAAATTATAATGGTGATGATAACCCCATTTGGATGCCAAATATCCCCTTTGGAGGTCATGTGTTTTGTTACAAGGCATCATTCTTAGGAATGGAATCCTGTCATCTTCATTTAGGGATTAAGACGTATGTTTTCTTCTTGAACCATGTACAACACCCTGAGAACCATACCTAACATTCAAAACATCATAATATCACTAATATCTCCACTTGTAGGGTAAGGATTTACTTAGTAGGTAATGTGTGGCAGATCAAGGTGTTGTTTTTAAACCTAGACACTTACAATCTTCATTCATGGTCAAGGTGTAGGTTTCTTCCTTGAATGATGTTTGGGGCACAGATATCCATGACTAATTTCATTATTTATTTTTGGATAGAGGAATGCACACACATTAATAATGCATTTGCAATCCTAAGCACACACACATTTTTTTTCTACAACTTGTCATCTAATCTAGCAAGTTGCAGTGGCGATTCAGTGGTGCCAATTTGGTAGTAGAAGGAACACATATGCATTATTAAGAACACACGCATGTTCGTACATGAGTGTGTTTACAAAAATCCTATTGCCGCTCTTTCATCCATCCATAGTGTGTGATCCCCCATACATAATTTGATCTAATACGTTAAATTATCAAATTTGAGATATTATGAATGTTATCCTCTCCATTTTTTTCATTATTGCCTTGATTTTTGGATTATTGTGAAGTAAAAGGTGAGGAAATTCCTCTTTTTCTTCTAATGAGACTAAATCACCCACCATAATATTTTTGAATATTTAATGTGTAGTTATAGTTGACAACCATGAGTTAAAGTTTTATTGGGCCTAGAATTTGACATTATGTAGAAAAATTATTTTTTCCTGGAGACATATTTGATCGTTGGATCAAAATTTGGCTTGGGAATATAAGTTATTAAGTCATCATTTTAACGTTCAACAGTTTAAATAGCCTATCATAAATTTTAACAGGTGTAGTAATAACCAATACAGGTCATGCCACGGGTTCATTGGATTGTTTCCAATATGTTTAGAGTCTCAACTCTAGACCTAATTCTATTAATGGAGTAACTAAAAGTGCATGAGAACAAATTCAACAATGTTGGTCATGATTGCATTGGTAATAGATCTAGATTTAAGGTCAAGCAATCCATGGGAAATTATAAAGGATTCAATAATATTGTGTGTACTGTTATTTGAAGGACTTTGTAGTTATTGATCAAAACCAAATCCAAGGGAGAGATAGTTATTATAGTTTCATTTCAAATTATAGTAAAAGAAAGGACAACTGGCCTCCTTTACCTTGAACCAATTGATTCAATTGACCTTTATTATTATATTTTTGCACCTATTCATTCAATAATATCAATTGATCCAATTGCTAATTCAATAGTTCCAAACTTTGTTCCATAACCACTTGAAGATTGAACAAATTTGGTTAATTGTTCCCATGCTTTTTCCATTGATCCAGCAACATATTTATGGTGGAGAGCACAATGTAATTATCAATGATGTGGTGAGATTGAATGGGTCACCCATTTTTCATCTTTTAGGCACGAATGATTCAAATTATCAAGAGGAAGTATTGAACCCTTAGATAAGGGGCTATAGTACTGAGAGTTATGCAAGGAAGAAAGAGAAAAGAGGTTTTTGAAGCATAAAGCCCAAAGGTAAGGTGGTGATTAAGGTAATACTAAAGCTATATCTTCATAGATCAAAGAAGTGGAACACCAAGTCCGATTCCAAAGGTAAGATGTGGCCATCCAATTAACCATTCAAACCATGTCTTTCATTCTTATCACTCTTTCATTTCTCATATCAACTAAATAAATTGATATTTTCCAAAGATTGTATTATAAAAAAGAGTTGGGAAGGTATATGTAACAATATTAGGGAAAAGATATTCTACACTTGAAGTTCCCAATCTTAGTTTTCAAAGGAAGGTATTTGTATGAACCATAATTTAACTTCCGGGCTTATTAATATTACTTTTTGCATTCCTCCAATAATTTGAATGTTTGCATTATTCTCTCTAATATCACTTTGACATTTGGAATGGTATTGTGACAACATATATATATTTAAAAAAAATTAAAAAACATATATATTCTATTTTTTTTTTGCAATTACAAGATTTTTTTAACCCATGATTCCCTCTCTTGGAGCACAAGCCTTGGGTTGCAAAAAATTCAATCTCAAATTATCTTACATTTAAGAGGGTCCATGTAGGCCAACTCCGATTCCAATAGCCTACAAGTACCACGAAACTAATTTTGCCACAATCCCCTAAAATATTTCACATCATATTCTCGACCAAATTCTCAATTTATGTTGTCTAATCTAGCACTACAACTTACCCATAATACATCATTTTTCTAGATTTGAAGTGTTAAATTAATGCAATTTCCCAACCTATATATGTACTTAAAAATGCTATGAAGCTCATGGGTTGATCTTTCAAAGACTCTCTATCTTCTAATTAATAATAATATTCCTCACCAAGGAAAATTTTAGGGCAAAATTTAGCCCATGGGCTAATTTTCGAGGTTCTTTTCCAAACAAAATATTCATTAGTTTCCATTTTTTTCTAATACGATTCTCCAAATTCCATAGGTTTAAAAAAAAAATTCTAAAAATCACTAAAATTTTCCAAATTATATAAAATCCTTAGAAATTTGAATATATTTTCAAAAATATTGTCACATTTTATGGTTGGAAATTTGATAATTATTCTAAAAATCACTAAAATTGTCCAAATTATATAATATCCTTAAAAATTTAAATATATTTTCAAAAATATTGTCACATTTTATGGTTGGAAATTTGATAATTAGTACGATTCGCCAAAATTTCTGCACTTTAAAAAAAATAATAAATCCTTTAAATTTTCCCATCCCTCACCTCCACCTAACAAAAAAAATTAAAAACTCAATGAAAATGTGATCATGAAGATTTTAATTCAATGTTGTATTAAGTGCTAGAGTGGCCAAAGAAGTGGATTAAGCAAAAAGCAAATAAGGTTTGGCTTGACTTGTTATTCCCTATCATAACCACAACTCTCTTTAATTGGCCATTCTGTCTGTTTCTTCTCACGATCACGCTCATTTTGTCTTTTATCTAATGCCTCTCTCACCTTGAAAGTTACCAATAATGCAAAATAATACATCTTAAACATTGCCAATAATGCAAAATAATAAAAACAAAGGATAGGAGAAGTCAATAAAAGCCAGCATGAGGAAATTAACACTTAAGAATCGACATAAGATATAAATATATAAATAAAAAAACACAAAACCGTCATTTTCGTCTAACAAATCAAGAACCACTTGAATAAATGGCCAATGGCCATCCACTAGTCACATCAAATTTAAATAAACAATATAATTATTAAACTTCAAATGATAAGTTGTTGAATCTCGCCCACGTAAATTTGGCCTTACACTACCACGCGGAAACGCTGCGGCTAAGCAATAACAAAGGAAAAAAATGAAAATATTTAAAACCACTACTTCCACGTAGGACTGAATATATTTGACCATTTGAAGGGAAGGTGCATGGAAAAATAAGGGCCATGCGATGAGTTGAAAAATAAATAAATTCAGAAAATTGAACTTATGGTGCTAGCAGCGACCGATCAGATGAATTCAGGATGAATATATTTCAAAAACTGATCTTAGGTTGTCTGCAAATAGATAGCAGGGATGATATGCCGTCAACTGAAGCTTTGGCCATGGCAGGAGCAGACTATGCCATCGTTCAGGTACCCTTTAATGACAAATCTTGGATTCAGAGGCTTGAGAAAATCTTTAAACAAATTTGGCCGTTTCGAGTGAAGAACAGAGCGGGCGATTATAAGAGCCAGAGCGAAAAACGGAGGATAATCGGAGCAAAAGGACGGAGGAGCAGATTGAAAGTTGTCCTGGAGAATCCGAAAATCGTTAAATCGAACGCAAACAAAGGTATTAATAAAAGCAAAATTGTTCTACAGTGCTGGTGAGAAAATCATAACCCTGCAGAATTACTATATGTTTTGTGTACCAAATATTAACTGGTTTTTTAGCAAGATTGATACCGATTTCAATGAGAATAGTACCGGAATAATAGTGAATTTATGATCGGGGAGTTTCCAATTATATTTAATTTTGTACTAATTTGTACTATTTCTCTCTGTAGACCTATCTTTGACATATTTATTTTTACCAAGTTATGACAAAATCCAGAATGATAAAATGCCGACAGTTTTTAAAACCTTTCAGTCACGCAATTTTATTAATAGAATGGCAATCGATTTGGGATTGAGTGATGCAAAGGTTTTAATATCTCTCCGCCCTACACTGACCAGGCTTTCATGTGAGTGTGATTTGAATACAATTTGGGATTTTGTGATGGACAGGGTTTTACTACCTCTCTGGTCCAAGAATTTGATCTGGGATTTGCTGTGGTTGCCATTTAAATCAATTTGGGGTTCTCTGCTGGACAGGGTTTGATGTGGGTGTGATTTCAATCAATTTGGTATTGTGTGCTGTACAGGATTTTAATTTAATATTTCTCAGCCCTATATATATAAACAGCTGCTATCAATCAAATCCTGGATCCAATCACCCGTTTGTCAATGCAGGCTACGCCAATCCCCTGGATCTAATTTCCAAGGCCAACTATTTCACTTCCCCGGAGCTAATCTCCAGGATGTTTATGCCAACTGCCCCAATTCCCTCATCGTTGGCTTAGCCAAAAAAAAAATTCATGACATATTCTAAAAAGTTCCTTTAAATTTACTATGAAAAAACAAACAAAATTCACATGTGGACCTTTTTACTGTTTTAAACTTTAATAAAGCTTAGTTTAAAATGGATCTATGAAGTCAAGTTTCAGTAGAGCAAACGGTTAAGATGGGTTTCGTTCTGTAAGGCTGTTGCAGATTATCCTGGGAGGTGACATCTAAATCTAACCATGTTAAGGGTTGGTGCGGCCCAGACTAGGTGGGATCCCTAGGTGATTTTGACGGCTTAGATGCCCCTAGACTGTGGTTTCTCAGACCAAAGGCTGACCCAACAAATCAAAAGATATTGCAGCAAACAAAAATAAATAAATAAATGAACTTAAAAATGAATGTGAAGGGCGTTCTCTTACTTTCAAAGGGAGATCTGTTAACACAGAAATGAATGGCAAGGCAGTTTATGCTCATCTCTTCTGTGTTGTGTCTGCAACAATTTTGCTGTTTTTCTTTGTTCTTTATCCATATATTTGTAGCTCTGTATCCATCTGAAATGATTGCTTGCTCTGAATGAAGAGAAGAAAAGGGATGTTGTATATTTATATTGTAAATAATTAGTACATTTACTCATGTAGATTGTGGTGTGTGTAGGTTGTTTTGTTCAAAGAGGCGACGGAATATATTGGTTGGTACAACAAAATTTTTGATCCATCTATCCCTGTAAGACAGATGAATCTATTCACTTTCAGTTTTCGAAGATCAATAAACTGTACATTTGGTTTCTATTTTGGTAAATCCATATGGCTCCAAAGTTGGGCTCATTACAGCTAGTGGGCTTTCCTCTATTTAGAAGTAGAATAAGCAAATGGAATAATTCTCAAGCAAAACTTAATTTTTCTTGATAATCTCGTTCGTGTTTTTAGTAGAATTGGCCTTTTCTTGATATATTGATTAGAAAAGGGAGGCAATTTTCAAACATTTGTTTTATGATAATTATTTATATGCATTATTAAAAAACTCGTTGAATAAAATTCTGAATTTAGGATAGCAGATAATTTTGATTATGAAAGGGAGGCAATTTTCAAACATTTGTTTTATGATAATTATTTATATGCATTATTAAAAAACTCGTTGAATAAAATTCTGAATTTAGGACAGCAGATAATTATTTATATGTATTATTAAAAAACTCATTGAATAAAATTCTGAATCTTAGGACAGCAAATAAGCTAATAAGTTAATTTGAAAGAAAATACAAACCATGATTATTTATATGCATTATTAAAAAACCTTTAGAATAAATTTGGAAAAAAAGGAATTAGCATCTATACTATAAATTAAGAAAGAATAATTCTTAAAAGGAAATTCCGAATAACCATTCTAAAATTAATAACATTAATTTAGATATTTAACGCTAGGAGATGTCAATGTGGATATGATTTTAATATTAAAAAATGACAAGAAAGTCAACTCCATAACATTTTTCTAACAAGCAAGGGCGACAAGGTGGCAATGTCTCTACATTTTGGTAAATTGAGATTTTGTAAATAGATGTTGATCTTGAAGGGATGTGAGCTAGCACAAAAGATCAATTCATAGAGATTCAAATATGAATATAGGCAATTTTAATGTTCCAGATGATACATAGTGTGTGAATAGAAGCATTGCATGACTTAGACAATTTTGATAAATATATCTATAACCTTTTTTATACATGTATAAATGTTCTTATTAATGGTTTTCACATTCACTTGGAAAAAATAGGATATTTTTTACATTGTTACTTTAAAGTATATCAAAATCAAAATAAATAATATATGTTGTTTAATAGACTATAGAATTTCAAAAATAATGAATAGTTTTGTAAAAATGGTTATATGAACTAGTGTCTTTTTAATAAAAAAATATCAAAATAATTTTGTATAGATATTTTTATATAAATATTGCTTATATTTAAAGTTTTTCTAATATAATATTATACTCGTAAAAAAATAATATTAAAATTTCTTTTTTGTGAATAAGTATAGTTATAAGGAGTTTTCAAAGAAAAGGTGAATATCTTTGTATTATTTGATTCGATGAATAGCATAGTACGTTTTTTTCGGTTGAAAAAAAGTATAGTTATAAGGAGACCTAATTTATAATAAATAGGTATAAAATACTTTTAATATTTTACTTTTCTTTATATACATAATTAATATGGTTGTTTTTTAACCTTGAGAAATTTGATCCTTCTAGGCTCTCGACCAAAGTGCCAATCTCCTTTTTAAAATACAACTCTGAAGAGAATTATCGATGCAATTTGTTGAACAATTGCCTTTTGCTGAACAATTGCCTGCCTTTGAGTCAGTTGATTGGCTCATCTTGTTGTTACTGCCAATAAATCCTTTAATGGCTGCGAAAATTTCTCATACAAAATCGATGATTACTCCGTAAACTCCGATTAAATACTATATGTGGACAGTCTCTACAACATTGCTGCAGAAAACGAGACAAATTAAAGCATACAAATATCCAGATCATTCCATAATTCTGAGCATATAACCAACTACACCAGACATTAAAGCACACCCAACTGAAGGATAACAGAGGAAAATGAATTCTACTATTGCTACTCCCCTCTGGAAAAGTATTCAACGGAGAATGTCCTGGTAAGGCCACCAATGCTTTTGAAGTGTATCTTGTCAGGATTTTGCTCGTCAACCATCATTTCATTAACAGGAACCCATAACATCATATCCCTGGCCTTCACGCCCTTGATGTTCTTCATCTTCTTTTTCTCTACTTTACCTGTTATATTCGTTGAGAATTTGGCATTCTTGTATTTTCTTGTAGTGGTGTTTAGACTCACTCTTCTGTTTTATCCAAACATGGCCCGTCTCCTCGACGATGCCCGCTTCCAACACATCTTTCATTACCATGAGGCCACTTGAAAGTTTCATTACCATGAGACCACCTGAAATGCTACGCAATTCCATAATATCCATGACTTTCTCCAAAGTTTTGTTTCCTCTAACGGATAGGCTTCAAATTTTTTTATATGAAATGATGGCTTCCACTTTGATGGAAACTAACTCATTGTTTGCAATCTTGGAAGAGAATGAAGGAAAAACCAATAATTGTTATTGATAGTCAATAAGCCCCAAAAAAATAGTGAAGTCAGGAAAAGCACGAAAACTTTCCTAAATCTTTCATCCTCATATCCAACAAAATTTCCTTGCATTAATCATAGGTAATGTTTTTTCCCCGGATGCGGGTGTCAGCATGACACATGGGCCGTCAGCCAAGCACGTGGAGTGCACGTGGGGAGGGATCCTTGCCCCTTGCGCCCTTAATGTTGCACGTGTACCCCTGCCCTCTCTCTGGCTTGCCCACGCTTCTGCTCGCCTCCACACCTGTCTTCCCGCCCATCTGACCGCCTCCACAGCTGGCCGCCTTCACACTTGTGGCTTAATGGCTCCCTCCCGCACTCTTGCTCACAAGTCCCCTCACAGCTCCTTTGGCTACTACCCTGGTACTGTTCGCTTGCACCTCAGCCCTCTACGCATTGAAGGCTGACATCCTCTCAGCTCTCAACTCCATCATTTCAGCTCTCTTCTCTCAATTATGGCTCGTGTGAACACCATTGATGGCATTCAGTCCCAACGCTATTTAAAAGGTCATGTGCACTTCATCGACGACATTCAGTTTGCTTCTTCGAACCTCTGGTTCTGTAACATCCCATAATTTCATAAAAATTTAAAATTTTTTATAACAGCATTAATTATGATAATTATAATAGCGGAAGTAATTATTATTGATTAAGACAAGAGTAATTGAAAAGTTATTAGTACTAAACATACTTTAATTTCTGTTTAGCCGCAATATGACAGTGACAGATTTAACAAAATAATTAGTTACATGATTATGATGACAATTGAACTAACAAATTGGAAATATGATGCGACACTTTTCTTTTGCAATGATATTGACAGTTTGACTTTTGATGAAAATGTGTCCTACGAGGGACCCTGGAGCTTACTTAGCTGCAATGCTAAAGCAAAATGAATGTTCTATTGTAATGTCCCCAGCTTGACCCTATTGCATTAATATTGTAAATGATGTAAATATTGTTATTTAGTCATGCTGAGGAGCTCAAGGCCAAGGCCCCGCCATTGATTTACCGTTCTATGTATCGGCAATTAGAATAGATGCATATGGTTCTTGTGCTAGCGGTGCACAATGTAAAATCGGACATCATGTAAACATGCAATTTTTAATGAAAAACCCACAACCAGCTATGCAATGCAACAAAGAGATGGGGGCATGATCTTTACAAGGAATAGGGGGGGAAATAACCAAACTCTTGAGCCATGGTGTTAAGCCATTTCATTGAGGAAACCCATGAACTCTCAACTACCCATTTGGTCTCCTGCACCCAATCATTTAATTCTTCCAATAATTGGTTGAGACAATTAATGCCTTGGGATGGGAGAGGTATGGCTGTCAATTTTCGTGTATGGGAAAGACAACAACTTGGGAAATCGAGTTTTGGTTTGCTGGGCAAGAAAACCCCCACGAAATTGGCCCAAATCCATTCTTCACCCATGGCATTCATCCTCTCACGCAGTCTGAGCTTGTTGGGGTTTTATCCTTCACGTTTTTCACCATTTCCTGCATTATTCCATGCCTGCAAAATCGTTTTTGGTTAGCTCGGTGGCTGGGAGAAGAGAGCCACGATTTTTGGGGTTATGTAGGCCGTTTCTGCCCAAGAAATACCCATGACCATTTTTCTGAAAACGATTCTGCTCTTCTGGGGTTGATTTCCCATCTTCTCCTTTTCGTTTTTGGTTGCCCACGTTTTTCTGGAACTGGTAGAAATCCACTGTTGGGAACTTCATGATATAGGCGGTTTTTTTTCTCATGCCCAACACTTATGCTTTTGATGTTATATGCACCCATCTCTTAACAGCCTAAGAAACCCAATTGTTGATTGGCTTGGCTGATTTTGATATACCTTGGGCTATGTGAGAGCCAGTTTTCCCCTTTTCCTTGTAGAGATCATGCCCAGCTCGGGTGTGGCAGTGGTGCTGAGAGATTGAGGAGCACACTGGCCTACGGTTGGGTGGAACATTGCAGAAGTGTAGCTGGTTGCTCAGGGACTACTTGGTTTAAGATAAGTATTCTCATTTGATAATTTGATATTGCTTAATTGATGAATGACATGAAAATCTGGAATGTATGATGGATGTGTGTTAATTCTGCACATGATTTACTTCTGCTGTGTTTGCTTAGATTTGTACATCTGCATGCTTGTCTTTTTATATACGTGGATGTTTTATTTAGTAAGCATCGGGGCCAATTGCCCGGTTTTAGCACAATGATCCTCTCTATCATGCTAGTATGATAGGAGGGGACATTACATCTATGTGCAGACGACAGGTAAGAAGTTTCATGGCTGTATAGTTTAAAAGTACGAGTGTAATTCAATTCAACGTCAAATAGATATGTTGTGAAATCTTTTGCAAAAAACAATATCTTCAGGTATGAACATGTTTAGTAATGCTTATTGGTCTTTCAACGTTGTATTACATCTCCACTATGATTTTCAAATGTCGTTTATTAACATCATCAGGCTGGTAGAATAGTCGCTGGTATCATCATCGTTGTAGAGGCTAGCTCTGTCGTCGTCTTAAGATGATAAGTGCTTGTACACTACTAAAGTCATACATGTTTTGTAAATCATCGCATGCATTGTGATAAGAGATAGGACATGAAGTCCATAGCCATAGCATAGATTTTATACTAGTTATAAATCATGGTCTTGTTGAAAAATGACAATTACATACTCTTATCTCTTTTAATAGCTACAAGAATGAAAAATTATGAAAAACATGTTAACCATCTAAATCTTATAGATTCCTATCCTAAGCATTACTTTGACATTTTTAAACTATTCACATTATATGTCAAAGTTTATAATATTGAATTCATATTACAATACACCATATTAAAATAATATGCAAATCGAAATTTAATATATATGGCTAAACTTAAACCTAGATACACTAAGTCGAAGTCGTAGCTATAGTGTGACAACTATTATTCACTATATGATTATTATCATAAGGTTTTGTTTGAAATTCTAATACCTCGAATAAGTTATAACATTTATTTCAAAGCACTGACATGCATTTATAATGACAGGTTAGCGAGTTGGTGGTTTATTAAATGTCAAAGCTTTGAGCTGTTGTGAAGATTGCGTCTCAATCCTGCATTAATAACTCGGTTCACAACTCAACATGACTGGGATTGTTTCCAATCCACGTAATATGAATTCGATGTAATTGTTTATGCAATTGTCATTGTGTAAAGGTTATGTGTTGTGAAACATCTCTGAACTGGATGTTGTTTGATCCTCCGTGTGCCTAAGTGGCATGGCCGTATAAGTGAAAAGATATAGCAATAAATGCATGGGTTGTTCGACCCAATGCAACATCGTTGGCACTCTCAGGAATGTTGGATGTGATGAGTTTGGACCGTTAGATTATAACCCTAACTTCTGTCGTTGATTTGGTTTATGAGATTGGAAAGTTGTTCATTGTTCTATTATTTTGGTCTGTGTGGCCGACAGGCTGCCAAAATTTTAGGTGGAAGGTTTGTAAGAGGTTCGACCTCGAGACCTGTAGATGGGGAATGAAGTTGCAGGTTATTCTTTCACAGTAATGGTGTTGTATTAGAAGTCTAGGTCTCTAGTTTTGAATTGTTATTGAGTCGATGGTTTCAAGCTCTTCATTTTTTTTGAGTCTACATGAAAACTCACTGAGTTGTAAAAAGATGGAAGTTCTCTCATCTCATTTATAGCAGAGACTTCATCGTCTTTCTGGAGAATGCAGAGAACTTGGCCTCCATTTGTGAAGGTAATCTTTCTTGAACGTAAAGTAAAACTTTTGTTGAATTTTTTATTTTCAGTTGAAATATAAACAATACCGTTGTCAAATTCTAAGTTGTTGTTTTTTGTCAGTTGCAGGGTTCGAGGACTGATTTTTGAGCAAGGGTTTGGAAAGGGAAAGTGAGCTTCCATTCCTGGTAAGCCCGGGTCTCAAACCCTCGTAGGTTCCCTTCGTATGAGGTTGATGTGGTTTGAAGGAATGACTAACAGGTCTTTGCCATGATTCGTCATTGTTTGTTAGTTGAAGAACTTCGAAGCACCTTTTGTTATTCAAATGTTTGTTTGAATGTGATACAAGGTTTGATGCAATGATACCTATCTTCATCGAACTGGGAGTTATAACTCATCAGTGCAGAGGGTTTTATGGAGTCGTTTTCAAATGTTGAACTTGGGAATAAACCTTGTACGATTTTGTTTTGGGAAAAACATGTTGTAAATTTTGTTTCTGATAACATCGATTTCGTTTTCTTGAAAATGGTGTTAAATTTTGAGCATTAATTCACAATACTCTAGGATCTTCACTGAGAGAATAACATATATAGTATATCAATGCATAACAATCACAATAAGCATGACAAGCATCACAAGAATCAAAAGCATGAGAGACAAGAGACACGGAGTTTCCGTGGGGAAAACCCTAAGGTGAAAAACCCCACAACTTCCTCAGAGATAGAGAGAGCAATGGCTCAACCAAAGTACAACCAAAATACACTGAGATAGTCTCCTAGTAGTAGATGATCCTCCTCCTCACTAGTGCGCCACTTTCTGAGTGAGAGACGTGTGACTTTCTGAATGATAAAATAGAGATCTCCCAATCTCTATTTATACTAACCTGTTTGCCCAGTTACACTATGGGGCCAACTTGTCTATTTAGATACATCCATAATATAATATATATTTCAGGGCTGACCCCACACATGGTGGTCTAATAACCCATCGGCAAGTACACACACTTGCGACACTTGTCAATCCACATGATGACACTTCCTTATAGAGGAATAACACCTCTTATAAGGGTACAATAAATATATATGAAATACACAGATGAAATACATTCCGAAGTTACATATACATCAACACTCCCTCTTAACTAGGAAGGTATTTTTTGACACAGTTCTACTAGACAAGTCTTCTTCTCGGGATCATCATCATCGATGTATTGTCATCATTATCATCACTTCTACTGCTATCTCAACCAATCTCTGACTCTACTCGTCATAGGAAGTTCTACAGAGCCAGTCCTTTTTTCATACTGGATGTAGGCCCACCACCTGCAAGTCTTCATCATCACTGGCCATACTGTGGAATCCTCAGGACTTATTACGTGTGTCACAAAACCTGGATGCATCATCCCAGGCTATTACGAGCACACAGCTCTACCTGTCGGATCTCCCAGGAGCACATTACTAGTGACCCATCACAAAACCTAGCTGAAGCATCCCAGGCTATTATGAGCACACAGCTCTACCTGTCGGATCTCCCAGGAGCACATTACATGTGATCTCACCACAAAACCTGGATGAAGCATCTGAGGCCTTTTTCATCCTGTCCAGATCTCCCAGGAGCAAATTACATGTGGTCCACCACAAAACCTGGTTGAAGCATCTGAGGCCTTTTTCATCCTGTCGAGATCTCCCAGGAGAAAATTACATGTGGTCATGGAAAAACCTGGCTGAAGAATCTAAGGCCTTTTTCATCCTATCCAGATCTCCCAGGAGCAAATTACATGCCATAGGACAAAACCTCACAAGAGCATCTCCCAGGGCACAAATTACATGTCCTCCCAGAGCAATGTCTCGAAAGAGCATCCCAGGCTATTATGGGTACGCAACTCCGACTTATAGGATCTCCCAGACATGCTCATCTGCACAACCTGATCCACGGCCACAAAGTATCATCTGATACTCATGATACATCATCTTGATGTACACATGATCATCCTGATCGTCATCACTGCAACATCCTGCTGCATGTCATCTGGAGAAGCTCGTCATCCACAATCACCGTGATCATACAATGCATCCATCTGATGCACACCAAGTATCTACCTGGTACATATCATCATACATAGTGTATCCACTTGATACATAGATACATGATCCACACAATGATCTACCTGATCATACATATCAATATACATGATCTACCTGATCATACAATGTATACATCTGATACATATACAGATACATGGTCCAAGCATCCAACATGATGCATATACAAAATACATACAAATGATCCAACCGATCATATTCAGCATCCAACATGATGCATACATACATATAAATGATCCAACTGATCATACCCAGCATCCAACATGATGCGTACATACATATACATATAAATGATCCAACTGATCATACAATGCAGAAACTAGAACATCATACTGATGCTCAGCATTCAGCGCTTACATCCATAGCCATGTGAAGGATCCTCCTTCCAACATGCTTGGAATGGCTTCAGCAAATGTGTCCATCACTTCTTCCTCGAAGTGTCCTCGATCTGAAGAACAACAAGCCTCTCCCTGAAGTACTCAAACTTCACCCTGGGTAGTGGCTTCGTTAGCACATCTGCAATCTGCTCGTCTGTAGCAACATACAAGAGCTTCACAACTCCTCTCTGCACCATATCCCTGATATAGTGATATTTGATCTCTATGTGTTTCGACCTGTCATGAAACACTGGGTTCTCAGACAGCTTCAAACAACTCTGGTTATCGTAGAAGATACCAGTAGCATCCAATGGGAGATCAAATAACTCAGACAGTAGCTTCCGTAGCCATACTACCTCACAACTAGCTGAATAGGCTGCAACATACTCTGCCTCAGCTGTACTCGGTGCCACACAGGACTGCTTCCTGCTAAACCAAGAGATCACACCTGATCCCATACTGAAGCAGCATCCAGATGTGCTCTTCCGATCTACAGCATTGCTAGCCCAATCTGAATGAACATAATCCTGCAGGTTAAAAATTTTATTCGCTTCATACTTGAGCCCAAAATCCACTGTACCCTTTAGGTACCTGAGAATATGCTTTACAGCAACCAGGTGAACACTCCTCAGATCCGTCAGGAATGTTAAGTTTAAACCAAATAGACAATCAAGATCACTGAAAGAAGCATAATCACAAGATAGACACAGAATTTACCCTGGGAAACCCTCATGGGGTAGAAAACCCAGCAAAGCTTTCCTCAATAAGATGATCAACCAAAATACAAGATGTGCTCCCTCCTTCTTCTCCTTCTTAGCAGATCTCCCAGACTAGTGCACTACTTTTTTCAAGTGAGCAAGTGTGTCTAATGAGGACTTCACCTCCTCTATTTATACTGACTCTTCACTAACTAAAATACCTAATGGGGCCGACCTCTCCTGGAGAACTCTAATAACCCCTAAAATATAACTACAGGGCCGACCCCCACATGGTGGGTCTAATAACCCTAGTTAATACAAACCCTTGGAGGAATAAACATCTCCAGATACATGATAGGGTTACCTCGGAGGAATGAAACATCTCCGGAATAATAAAGTACAAATTAAATATTCTTTGAAGTTACAATATTCAACACTCCCCCTTAACGAGAAGGATATTATAACAACATCTGCAGGAGCAAGGAGTCATCATACATGATAAATCTATAAATCTTCAGAAGCTTTCTTCAATTCATCTTCATTATAACTCAATCAGTTACTGGTACATCAATGTCAACATCAACATCGTTATCACGATCATTGGCATCGTCATCACACGATCGTTGGCATCACACGATCATCAGCATCGTCATTACACGATCATCAGCATCGTCATCACACAATCATCGGCATCGTCATCACACGATCATTGGCATCGCACGATCATCAACATCATCATCACACGATCATCAGCATCGTCATCACAAGATCATCAACATTGTCATCACACGATCATCAGCATCGTCATCACAGGAACATCAGCATCGTCATTACACGATCATCAACATCGTCATCACACAATCATGTTCTAGGATGATCAATCCTGCTCACTTTAGGACATAGGTCCATGGATGATACAATCCGATCCTTAGTTCTTGGAGACATCAGTCTACGGATCAATTCTGGGACCTCAGTTTGGGGACAATGCAATCCCCTGCCTGTTCATTCAGGACTTCATTATCGGAGACCCAGTCTACGGCTCTATTCTGGGACCTCAATTAGGGGACGATGCAATCCCCTGCCTGTTCATTCAGGACTTCATTATCGGAGACCCAGTCTACGGCTCTATTCTGGGACCTCAGTCTGGGGACGATGCAATCCCCTGCCTATTCATTCAGGACTTCATTATCGGAGACCCATTCTACGGCTCTATTCTGGGACCTCAGTCCGGGGACGATGCAATCCCCTGCCTGTTCATTCAGGACTTCATTATCGGAGACCCAGTCTACGGCTCTATTCTAGGACCTCAGTCTGGGGACAATGCAATCCCCTACCTGTTAATTCGGGATTTCATTTATCGGAGACATCATGTCTACGGCTCTATTCTGGGACATCAGTCCGGGGATGATGGAATCCCCTACCTATTAATTCAGGATTTCATTTATCGAAGACATCATGTCTACGACTCTATTCTGGGACATAAGTCCGGGGATGATGCAATCCCCTACCTGTTAATTCAGGATTTCATTTATCGGAGATATACATCTACGGCTCTCTTTAGAACAGATGTTCAAGGATGATACAATCCCTCTTCTTTCTCGGAGACCTCTGTCTACGGCTCATTTTAGAACAAATGTTCAAGGATGATACAATCCCTCTTCTTTCTTGGATACCTCTGTCTACGGCTCATTTTAGAACAAATGTTCAAGGATGATACAATCCCTCTTCTTTCTCGAAGACCTCTGTCTACGGCTCATTTTAGAACAAATGTTCAAGGATGATACAATCCCTCTTCTTTCTCGGAGACCTCTGTCTACGGCTCATTTTAGAACAAGTGTTCAAGGATGATACAATCCACACATGTATTCTGATCAATACAAGTACAAGTATCCACATCCATACAAGTACATTTAATCAATACATGTATCATCATCTAGCATCAACATCATGTATACATCATACATCAAAAGCATGTATACATCTAGCATGTATTCTCACTAATACATCTAACATCAAAAGCATGTATACATCTATCATGTATTCTCACTATTTAATATCAAAAGCATGTATACATCTATCATCAAAAGCATGTATACATCTAGCATGTATTCTCACTAATACATCTAACATCAAAAGCATGTATACATCTAGCATGTATTCTCACTGATACATCTAACATCAAAAGCATGTATACATCTAGCATGTATTCTCACTAATACATCTAACATCAAAAGCATGTATACATCTAGCATGTATTCTCACTAATACATCTAACATCAAAAGCAGGTATAAGTAATATTAAGTATTCTAAATATGGTAGTTCTAAATCTAACTATTTCTAAGTGACTAGATGAAGTCTCATTATGGATGAGACAGGCTAGTCATCAGGGATCATGCTACTCCCCCTTTCTAGGAGGGTCCTTTTGAACTACACCAAGCTTGTCTCGAAAGTATTCAAATTTCACACGAGACAGCGGTTTGGTCAGGATATCAGCAATTTGATCTTCAGTGCTCACATACTCGAGCTTGATAGCTCCTCTTTGCACCATATCTCGAATATAGAAGTATCGGATCTCTATGGGTTTTGACTTATCATGGAACACAGGATTCTCTGTCATCTTGATGCAGCTTTGATTATCACACATAATTACAATGGGATCCATTTCTAAGTCAAACACTCCAGACAGCAGTTTCCGAAGCCATACTGCTTCACAGCTGGCAGAGCAGGCAGCTATATATTCTGCCTTAGTAGAGCTGAGGGCCACACTAGATTGTTTCTTGCTGAACCATGAGATCATGGCAGATCCAAGACCATAACATCCACCTGCCCAGTCGGAGTCTGAGTAACCATGTAACTTGAGTTCATGACTTCCGTGATAAAGTAGTCCAAAATCTAAAGTACCTTTTAGGTACCTCATTACATGCTTTGCAGCTATTAGATGAACCTTTCTAGGTTCTACTAGATACTAACTTAGGGTATTTACAACAAAGCATATATCTGGCCTAGTATTTGTTAAATACATTAGTGACCCAATAATTTGTCTATATAGAGTTAGGTCCACTAAATCTAATGAGTCATTAACTAAAATCTTCAAGTTGGAGTCCATGGGAGTGTCCATGGGTTTGCACTCCAACATGTCAAATCTTTTCAGAATCTCCACAGCATATTTACCCTGATTTACAAAGATTCCTCTTGGTTCTTGCCAAACCTCTAAGCCTAAGAAGTAGTGCATTAATCCGAGATCTTTCATCTCGAATTCTGAAGAAAGCTTCTTCTTGCTTTCAATAATTTGTTTCTCATTTCCAGTTAGAAATAGATCATCTACATATAACAATAGTATAACTGGTTCATCATCCATCACTTTGAGATAAAGGTTTGGGTCAGCTTTACTCTTGGTAAAGCCCCTGCTAGTTAAGAAATTGTCAATCCTTCCGTACCAAGCGATGGGATCTTGTTTTAACCCATATAATGCCTTTTTCAGTTTGCATACATGAGTCCTTCCGTTATTAACCTCAAACCCTTGTGGTTGCTCTATGTATACTTCTTCTTCAATTACACCATTCAGAAAAGCTGTGTTAACATCCACTTGGTGTAATTTCCACTTCATCATGGATGCAAGTGCCATGATAGTTCTAATTGAAGTATACCTAGCAACTGGTGCAAATGTTTCTTCATAGTCAATTCCCTCCTTCTGAGAGAATCCTCTGGCTACAAATCTTGCTTTGTATTTTTCAATGCTTCCATCCGCAGCATGTTTTATTTTAAAAATCCATTTGGAAGAAACCACACTTTTATCTTTCGGTTTGGGAACTATATCCCAAACATCATTTTTCATTATTGACTGATATTCTTCTGTCATTGCTTCTACCCATTCTTTCTTCTGAGCTGCCTCTTCATAGCTAGTAGGTAGTTGATCCACAAGATCACACATCAAGGCCATATAGTTTGACACTAGTTTTGGTTTCTTTCTTTCTCTAGTGGAGCCTTCAGGAGCACCATATCTTTCAGCTCCTTGAATAATATCTCTCGCCCATGCTGGTCTTCTTTTCCTAGATAAGTCTGTAACAAGGGGTTCTTGTGGTTCCAGCATGTCATGATCCTCTGGTGCATCCTCTTCAGGGATGTGAACAGTCTCTGAGATTCTGGGAGATGAGTCTTCTTCATAAACTTCTTCAAGTTGACACTTTCTGGATTTCTTGAGAGCTGCTTCCTCATCAAAAGTTACATCTCTACTTATTTCTATATGATGGAAACTTGGTATGTAGATTCTGAAGGATTTGGAAGTTTCACAATAACCAACAAACATTCCCTTCTTACCTGAGGGATCCAACTTGGTTCTCTTTTCTTTTGGAATGTGGATGTACATAGGACACCCAAATATTTTAAGATGACTTACCTCAGGCTTCTTTCCTGTAAAGACTTCTTCTGGAGTTTTGAAATCAAGAGCACTATGAGATAGTCTATTTTCTACATATACTATTGTCTTGGCTGCCTCAGCCCATAGATACATGGGAAGATCTTGGTCATGTATCATAGTCTTTACAACTTCCATTATAGTTCTATTTTTCCTCTCAGGTACCCCATTTTGTTGGGGATTGTAGGGAGTGGTTAGTTCCCTCTTAATTCCAGCTTCTTTACAAAAGTCTTCAAATTCCTTTGAAGTATATTCTCCGCCATTATCTGTTCTGAGAATCTTGATTCTCTTATCTGAGAGATTTTCTATTAGGGCCTTGAACTCTTTGAATTTTCCAAAGACTTCATTCTTACCTTTTAGGAAGTATATCCAAGTTTTCCTTGAATAGTCATTAATGAATGAGAGATAGTATTCAAAGCCACTTAGGGAAGTGGTGGGCATAGGTCCACATACATCTGAGTGTATTAGCTCTAAAGAGTTCTTAGTCTTTGTTTCACTTTTCGGAAAGGGATTCTTGACATTCTTCCCTTTCTTACATCCTTTACATGAGCCATCATGATCAGCCTTCAAATCTGGTAATCCTATAACCACCTTGCTAATCTTCTATGCCATAGCTCACTGGAACTAGAAACTTCATGAGCAAGGGCAGTTTCTGGATGACCCTTGAGTTTATAAAGTCCTCCTTCTTCTTCACCAATGACAATTGCATCTTTGATTGATCTTCCATAGGACCACATGAGTACTTGTCCATCTATGAAGGCTACTGTAAAGCCTTTCTTGTCTAGTGCTGAGATAGAGAGTAGATTCTTCTTTAAACCTGGGACATATGGAATTTCTTTCATTTTTAATGGTGTTCCCGAATCAAGCTTGTAGCTTGCTTCACCAATTCCCTTGATGGGATATTGATAATCATCTCCTAAAGATACCTTTTGGGGTGAAGACTTTTCTTCGATCCTGGAGAGAGTCTCCTTATGACCTGTCATGTGCTTTGAAGCACCACTGTCAATGAGCCAAGTGCCTTCACCAGGAGACACAGATCAAGAGAGAGCAGAAAATAGTACATATTCTTCTGGATCTTCTTTCTTCACTTTAGATCTTTTCTTTTGAGGCCTTTCCTCCACTTCTTCTTCTTCTTCTTCTTCTTCTTCTTCACTATCATCTTCTGCCATATGAGCATGATGTCTTTTGTGGACAAACCTTTTCTTCTTCTTCTCTAGTAGGGTACAGTCTCTAGCATAGTGTCCTAGCTTAAGACAATTGAAACATTGGACTGTGGAGGTGTCTCCTCCTTTCCTTTTGAATCTATGAGAGGGTTGAGACCTTTTGTAGTTCACTTTCTTGGAGTAGCCTCTCTTTCCTCTTTTGGTGTGAGTGGCCAAAGCTTGGTAACCTTCTTTGAGAAGAGCTTCTCTATTGGCAACCCTAGCCTCTTCTTGAACACAATCTTCCCATACTACATCAAACTTCATGCTTTCTTTTCTGGCACACATGGTTTGTATGAAAGATTCCCAAGGTCTAGTGAGACCATTTAGGGCATTCATCACAAGTTCATCTTCATCAAGAGTGTCACCAATGGAATCTAATTGTTACTTGATTAGAGAGACCCTTGAGAAGTAGTCTTGAATGGATTCTCCTTTGTGCATCTTGGTACTCTTCAACTGAGACCTTAGATTCATCTTCCTATTGATGTTCTTTCCTTCATACATTCTTCTTAGGGCATCATACATTTCCTTTGGAGTCTTATTGGAGGCCACTTGGCGAATCAAGTGGTCTTTAATAGAATCAGCTATGATTCTCTTTTCCCTAATCAGATCCTTCCTGTGCTTTTCTTTGGCTTCATCTCCTTCTGGTTCTGCAACTTCTTCCTTGATATAATGAGCAAGATCATTCTCTTCAAGGATGAGACCAATTCTGTATTTCCAAGCCCGGAAATTTTCTATACCTTCTATCTTGTCTTCAAGCTTAGTGTTTGGAGCCATCTTCTCTTGGGGGAGTCCAAGAGACAGAGAAGACTTACCTGAAAAGTTACTTTTCACTTTTCCGGAATCTGGAACAGAATTTTATCGCACTTTTGGTATAATTAGGGTTTGACTTTCCCGGAGTTATACTCAACCAAAAATTTCTATCTAGAGCTTAAAATAATGGTATTGAGAAGGGCTATCCAGCCATGTAATCAGAAATAAAAAATGCAAACTTTTTTCTGAAACCAAATTCTGACTTATCGCACTTTTGGTAGAATTAGGGTTTGGATTTCCCGGAGTTCTACCCAACCAAAAAGTTCGATCTAGGGCTTAAAAGAATGGTATTGAAAAGGGATATCCAGACATGCAACCAAAATTCAATAATACCAACTTTTGACGGAAACCCTAACTTCACCGGAGAGAGAGAGAGAGGTATTCTTACCTTGTGAAAGATGTCCTATTCAGTCTAGCTCTGATACCATGTTAAGTTTAAACCAAATAGACAATCAAGATCACTGAAAGAAGCATAATCACAAGATAGACACAGAATTTACCCTGGGAAACCCTCATGGGGTAGAAAACCCAGCAAAGCTTTCCTCAATAAGATGATCAACCAAAATACAAGATGTGCTCCCTCCTTCTTCCCCTTCTTAGCAGATCTCCCAGACTAGTGCGCTACTTTTCTCAAGTGAGCAAGTGTGTCTAATGAGGAGTTAACCTCCTCTATTTATACTGACTCCTCACTGACTAAAATACCTAATGGGGCCGACCTCTCTTGGAGAAGTCTAATAACCCCTAAAATATAGCTACAGGGCCGACCCCCACATGGTGGGTCTAATAACCCTAGTTAATACAAACCCCTGGAGGAATAAACATCTCCAGATACATGAGAGGGTTACCTCGGAGGAATGAAACATCTCCGGAATAATAAAGTACAAATTAAATATTCTTTGAAGTTACAATATTCAACAAGGAACTGGCTCAATGTGTTCACAGCAAAGCAAATATTCGATCTCGTGTTTGTCAGGTACATCAAGGACCCAATCATCTGACGATAAATAGAGACATCAACTGGCTCAGATGAAGCATCACATAGAAGCTTCAGATTCGATGCCATAGGTGTGGCCATGGCCTTGCAATCCATCATCCCGAATCTCTTCAGGATATCTACTGTGTACTTCCCTTGACCAAGGAAGATCCCACCTACACTCTGCCACACCTCCATACCTAGGAAATAATGCATCATTCCCAAATCTTTCATATCGAATTCAGCAGCGAGCTTCCTCTTTGTATCACACCAAGTTCTGGGAGCTTGCTACAAGCCATACAAGGATTTCTTCAATCTGCACACATGTGACTCCCTATCAGGTCTTGGGACTACATCCCTAACATCTTCTTCATGATCGACAAGTCATGGCATTCCATTTCTTCATCCCAGATCCTGGGAACTTCAATATCTTCAATAGATATCTTTGTTGCTCGAACAAATGTTGTAGTCCTTCTTTTGTAGGTGAAGATATACGGTCTTTCCTACAAAACAAGTTAAATTGCATGATTAGAAACATCTCATAATTTTCAGAACAAATTCTTTACACATTAAGAAATATGTCATGCAGTCATGCAGTTATCTTAGCCAATGCTTCAATACAACATTTATCCATGTTCCACAACTTTCTAGATGCCTTCCAGTCTCTACCAGAACATTGTTAAGAGTTTGCACTACTCCCAACATGTCAGCAAAGAGGTTTCATTCTAGATAAATAGCACTGGAGTGTTGTACAGTGCCATAGGCCACTTACCCATCACATGCATATTATTAGTAACTGTTCATTAATGCAATCATTCTAATATGCACAATACATCTCCTAAGTCTAGGAACATAAGCATAATATTATTTAAACAAAAATAGGCAAGAAATGATAATTGAAATACTTATGTTTGTTTGTTTGTTGGGTGGACTCCCTCTAAGTCTTTGCTTCCTGGCAGGAGCTGCTGAAGTAGCTTCTTCTACACCTTTCTGTTGTGGAATGTAGGAAGATGGTCAACTCCCTCTAAAAATCTGCATCCTTGCAGGAGCTGCTGGAGTGTGCTCCCTCTTGATCTTTGCTTCTTGGATTACCTGTCCTTGAACTTATATTCATCCTTGCTAACATCAATCTTCTTGAACCCTGGAAAGTATATTCTGTAAGACTTCGAGCTTTCACTATAACCCACAAAGATACCCTTCTTTCCTGAAGGATCTAGTTTGGTCCTCTTTTCCTTTGGAACATGAGTGAATACTAGGCAACCAAATATTCTAAGATGGTTGACTTTAGGTTTCTTACCAGAAAATACCTCTTCTGGTGTCTTGTTGTCCAATATCTTGTGGGGTGTTCTATTATGCACATATACACCTGTTCTAGCTGCTTCTGCCCATAGATGCATAGGTAGATCCTAGTCATGTGGCATTTCTCTTGCTGCTTCCATGATTGTTCTGTTCTTCCTTTCTGCGACTCCATTCTGTTGTGGATTGTAAGGAGCCGTCAACTCCCTCTTAATCCCTGAATCACTGCAAATCTTCTTGAAGTCACTTGGGGTGAATTCTCCACCATTGTCGGATCTGAATGTTTTGATCTTCTTGTCAGTTTGATTCTCCATCAAGGATTTGAATTCCTTAAACTTATCAAACGCCTCATCTTTGTTCTTCAAGAAGTATACCCAAGTATTGCTGGAGAAGTCATAAATAAATGAGACATAGTAAACATACCCACTTAGAGAACTGGATGACATAGGACCACATACATCTGAGTGGATGATTTCCAAGATATCTTTTTCGTTGCTTTCACTGCTTGGAAATGCCTTCTTAATGTTCTTTCCTCTTACACATCCTTTGCAAACACCTTCATGTTTAGTCTTGATTTCATGAAGACCTTCTACAACCTTACTTGCAATTGGTAATGCCTTGTAGTGCATATGTGCAAGTCTTCTATGCCAAAGTTCACTTGACTCCATGGAGTCATGTACCATGGCATGTTCAGGTTGTCCCTTCAATTTATACAATCCTCCCTCTTGCTCTCCAATCACTACTGCATCATCAATAGTTTTACCTTTTGGCCACATTAGGACTTGGCCATCCACAAATGCAACCCTCGTACCTTTTGCATCCAATGCGGATATGGAGTGTAGATTCTTCTTGAGCCCAGGTACATACAAAACATCTTTCATCTTCAAAGACTTCCCAGAGTCTAGATTGTAGGAGGCCTCACCATTTCCTTTGATAGGGTATTGGTAATCATCCCCAAGTTTCACCTTATGGGGTGACTCATGTTCAGATAGGTTAGAAAAGGATTCTTTAAACCCAGTCATGTGTTTTGAAGCCCCACTGTCAATTAACCAATCATTACAACCATGGGAGATAGTACCTATGAGAGCAGAGATTAGAACATACTCTTCTTCGCTTGATGAGTTATCATCATCACTTTCTTCTCTAGCCTTCTTCTTGGGAGGTTCATCATCCTCGACAGCATGAGCATGAAACCTTCTTTTGCTGCTCTTCTTCTTCTTGTTGAAGTTGTTGTTGTCCTTCTTGTTCTTGGGACAATTTATGGCAATATGTCCTTTTTCATTACAGGTGAAGCATATTCTTCTTTCTTTGAAGTGATGTGAAGATTTCTTGGAGTGAGATGGCTCTCTCTTGGACTTCCCTTTCTTGGTGTGAGCTGTGAGAGCTTGATCTTCATTCCCCATCTTTTCTTCTTGTGCCACAAGCCTTGCTTCTTCTTGTGAGAATTCTTCCTGTAGTCTGCTAAAGGAAATCAACTTCTTTCTTGCACAGATTCCTTGAATGAAGGAGTCCCATGACCTAAGTAAGCCATTCAGAGTGGTCATGACAACTTCACCATTATCCACCATTTCATCCACTGCTTGTAGTTTTTCCTTGATTTGGGAGACCCTTGAAAAATAAGATTGAGTGGTTTCTCCATTCTGAAACTTACTCCTTTCAATTGGTTCCACAGGGTCATCTTCCGATTTATGTTCTTCCCTTCAAATAGCTTGGTCAAAGAGTTAAACATCTCTTTGGGTGTCTTTAGAGAAGACACATGGGGTATGAGATGGTCTTTGATAGAATTAGAAATGATTCTCTTTGCCTTGACCAAGTTCTTCTTGTGCAATACTTTAGCCTCTTCATCCTCTGGGATAGGGATGTCTTCTTTTATATATGAGTCCAACTCATTCTCTTCCAAGATTAACCCAATCCTATACTTCCAAGCTCGGAAGTTATCAACCCCTTCAAGCTTATACTCAAGCTTGGTGTGGTGAGACATCTTAAAGAGTACTTCAAATGGAAATAGAAAAGATTTAGGTCTTACCACTTGAAATGCTGAAAACTGGATCTGCTCCCGGATTAGGGTTTGTCGAAAAAACCCTAAAAATTCAAAATGTGAATTTCAACTTTCTGAAAGGATAGAAAGATGTGCCTTGATGAGCTGATCAGCTTGGTGTATTCAAAATTTGAGATCAGCAAAGTTTTACCCTTCAGATTTGACATTTTGTCCTCCCGGGTTCACTGGGGAGAGCCCTGAATTAGGGTTTGAGTTTCCCGAAGATCTACCTAGCCAAAAATCTCGATCTAAAGCTCTAAACTTCGATTTTTGCAAGGAGCTTCCAGCTGTGTCTTCAAATTTCAAAAATTCCTGTTTTTGTGGAAACCCTAATTTTTAGGGCCAAATCTAAAAATGCTCAGAATTGAATTCTGATTGACAGATAGATTCTCCTTGATGAATAGAGTGAATCTACTATACTGCTTTTCCAAAATCTATGGAGAGAAACCCAATAAACAAGAAACTCAAGTTTCCATCACTACAAAATGTCTTCTTCTCAGGTTAGCTCTAATAGGATGTTAAATTTTGAGCATTAATTCACAATACTATAGGATCTTCACTGAGAGAATAACATATATAGTATATCAATGCATAACAATCACAATAAGCATGACAAGCACCACAAGAATCAAAAGCATGAGAGACAAGAGACACAAAGTTTCCATGGGGAAAACCCTAAGGTGAAAAACCCCACAACTTCTTCAGAGATAAAGAGAGCAATGGATCAACCAAAGTACAACCAAAATACACTGAGATAGTCTCCTAGTAGCAGATGATCCTTCTCCTCACCAGTGCGCCACTTTCTGAGTGAGAGAAGTGTGACTTTCTGAATGATAAAATAGAGATCTCCCGATCTCTATTTATACTAACCTATTTTCCCAGTTACACTATGGGGCCGACTTGTCTATCTAGATACATCCACAATATAATATATATTTCAGGGATGACCCCACACATGGTGGTCTAATAACCCATCGGCAAGTACACACACTTGCGACAATTGTCAATCCACATGACGACACTTCCTTATAGAGGAATAACACATCTCTTATAAGGGTACAATAAATATATATGAAATACATAGATGAAATACATTCCGAAGTTACATATACATCAACAAATGGAACTTGTACTGGTTTATATCACGACCTGTTTAGTTTAAATTTTGAGAAAGATAAGTGGAGCCGAGGCTCGTCAACTATGATTTCAATGTTTCTTTCGGCAATGATAATAAATTTCCTGTTTCGTTCTGTGTTGAATGTCTGTGTTGTACATTGACTTCTGTATGTTGCTATCGTGACCATCAGAGTCTAAAAGCTCGTCGTGGATGATAACTTTGTCATAAGTGATGTTTGAAATGGTATTCAATTCATTTGTATTGGAAAACGAACAGGGCCATACCCTAGTTTGAGTCTCGTCTCTGAATATAATTTAATGTTTAAGAAAGGAAAAGAATAGGGTCATGCCCAGATTCTAGTTTTGTCCTCGAAAACAGAAAGAAATATGTGGCTTCAGTGTAACCCTTAATTGTAACTAGGGTTTGTACTATAATTTAAATGTGGATCTGAAAATCGTGTTCATGTTACTATTGATAATGGAAACCTGGGAAATGTGATCTAGGGTTTTTACAGTTGATGTGATTCTATGTTTTGTATTATCTACAGTTTGTAAAATAATAGATATTACAACATTCAGAATGAATAATACATGCAAATTGTAAAGTGAAATGATAAGTGAAGATAATAGAGGTCTTACATTTCCTTTGATTACAGTTTTGATAATACTTGTATGATCATGGGAAATTATTCTATCAGTAATTTAGTGATGAAAACCACAATGTGTGTGTGAAAAGTGTATTGACTGTAATTTGTAACTTTCATTCCTAGTCAATACATTTATCTATTTATAGAAAGTCTATTTACAATGCAGATATAATATGATGTAAGAAAACTTTGAATTTTATTTGTTTCTTATGTACATAGTAGAGATAAGAGTTTACAATATATTGTATAGGAAATAAACAATGTTTGTTAAAACTGGAAATAATGAAATATACTATAATATTTAAATATTGTACAGAACTTTCTACTATTATTAATTATAGGACAGAAACTGATAAACATATAATTACTATCTTTATTTATCGAATTCAATGGAAAATTTACTATCCTATAATCTATTCTTAATTTGTGTATCTATACTAGAGTACGATGTTGGAAGTACGGTTGCCGTTACACCAAAACCCGCAGGTGATTGGTAAACTCACCACCGCCAGATTTCAAGGATCCACGAGAGGCAATTAGTCCCTTGTCACGATACACCGGGGAGCACTGACTACTTGCGATTTCGTGCAACAATCTCCCCCTCAACGCAAGCCGAGTGTGTATCGAACTCGTGACCTCTCGTTGTGATACCAATTGTTAGACACACTGCTCATTGAAAGGGGGGGGGTGAATCAGTGAGCCTACTCCTAATCCAATTTTCAACTTCAATCAAAACTTATTCCTTCATTCAGACATTTACTTTTATCATATCCATCAATAATCTACATTATTAGTTATTCATCAAAATAAGACACATAATCAACAACACATTGCACAAGAGACAATATATGATTTTGTAATCTTTAGTATTTGGTTCAACGGCTACAACCGTGAGGCAATTCAGCACCAAATGAAATACAAGAGCACAACCTCTTTATCTAGGACCCAACCTAGTTATTCTTAGATCCTACTAAGAAGTAGATACAAGACCCAGCTTGCAAATCATATGTACATACATTACATTTCATTACAGTCATGTCTTTATCCAATCAATCAATTACTTTTCTTTACATGCACATCATCAGTGTTCTACTCATCATATCATAACTGTCTTGGTACTCAAATAAATATTAGTTTGTCATGCACAACGTCTTTATCATCCACATCAAACTGCTTGTAAGTCCCTCTTCATTTTTTCCAAGAACACAGCATTATGTTTACTATCCACATGACAATCACCATAGCAATATATCTTTATTTAAGACAAATATCAAACCCTATCTCAGCATATCTCCACATCTTCATCATTCTGGTCATAAGTCAACTTGAACACATCATCAGCATATTTTGCCACTATCTTAGTGAAACCCAGAAAACAATGTATTCATGTTGCTGTCCACATCATCCTTCAACCCTGAGTATGTCTTTATCTTCAAGCTGAGCATATCTTAATCACATAAATAATAGCAGTCTGTCCAGCTTCAAGTCTTTGTACTATTTACATGCAAAACATATCTTCAAGTATTTACACTGTCTGTTCATATAAGCATTAGTTCAACCCGAAAGTTAATTATAAAAGGATTAATATCATGTTGTCCTTTAGCTTGCTGCCAGCATCAAGTCATCATCACAATGTCTTCATCTAGCATAGATGTAAGAGACAAACCAGAAATTACATTGCTGTAGCTGTAACTTCTCTTGCTCCTTACCACCAGACTGTCCTCATCTTCACTGTCCCTGAAATCAGAGCTCCCCAAACAATCCGAAATTTCTCCACACAAAATGAAGTCGTTTGCTGGTTATATATAATGATTTTTCCATGATTTTTTCTCTGAGCTGACCGGTCAAAATGTATGTTTCTTTTTATATATTTTTTTTATTCCATCAACTAATATTTCTTTAAACTCTGGAGGCC
This sequence comes from Larix kaempferi, assembly GCA_027924585.1. Lineage (NCBI taxonomy): Eukaryota > Viridiplantae > Streptophyta > Pinopsida > Pinales > Pinaceae > Larix > Larix kaempferi. Next base: position 13,769,275 of record BSBM01000406.1, on the reverse strand, counting down.
GACATGTCACATTGTCTTTTATTTTTCTAAATAATATTCACAAAATATATCTTTATATATTTTAATTTTATTTCCACATATCACTCATCAAATATAATTATTTGGTTATTATCCCAAGTGGATTTAACACCACTTTAACCTATCTCGTGGTGGTTTTCTTGCTATGTCACATAATGCCCACATGGGCCAGTTTCTTTCCTTCAAAACCAAGCACACCCATGCTTCTTGAGCTTCACAAAAATGTACTCCATGGCTATTAATTATGCACGCCCATGTCACATAAAATGCACACAAGGGTTACATAAGATGCATGCCCATGGTACATAAGGATGCCCGCTCATGGCCTTCAAAATATGCACGCCATTCCACATACAATGCCCTCCAAAGGTTTATCAAAATGCTCGCGAAAAAGAATTATAAAATGCACGCCCAAGGCTATAAATACTTCCAGCAAATGCACGCCATGATCTTCTAGATGCACAGCATGAGTTTTCATCCTTGTCATGTCCCTTGTCCACTTTGGTTTGTCTTTGCCATGTCATCTTTATCATGTCTTCAAGCTTTCTTGTTTGTTCTCCAAGTCATCCATATCATCTTCAATGACCACAACATGGGTCATTTGACTCTTGGTTGACTCTTGGCCCATTAGGTGTGCCATACTCACTCATGTTCTTCTTGTCCATACTTTAAGCTTTGTCATTAATGGTGTGTCATCAATGACAACCATATTCATCAATCTCCCCCTTTGTCATTGATGGCAATTGAATCTTTCTCTCCCCCTTTGACATTAATGACAAAGGTTCAATGAGCCATTGAAGGATTCACAATGCCCAAATGTTTTTGAATGCTTCCATGTCAACTTCATCACTTGCCATCTTCAAGTTTCACATAAGTGCTCCCCCTAACTGATATGCTAATGTTAGTAAATTCATAAAAGGTAAGCATGCATCATCATCATACTTCAATCCTTTAACTTGTCCATTAGCTTGTCATCTTAATGCTTATGTAAGTCTGCTCATTTTCAAGTTTTTCATAAACAAACTCCCCCTTTCATGCTGAGATTGATCTTTCATCAAGAATGTATTGCTGTAGTCATTTATTTGAACAAGATCCTGCTGTTAATCAGTACTTTGGCTGCCAATTTTCACATGAATCTTCAAAAACTTCAATGTAGTTTTTCCAAAACTCCTCTTGAGCTTATGCTGCTTCATTGTATGTACATCCTTGCTACTGTCAAAGCAGCCTGTGCCACTGTATTTGCAAAAACATTATCCCTTGTAAACCCATAATTGTCTTCTTCATTTTCTTGCTTTACATGTCATTGTAACCATGATCCACATATTACCAACCTCACATCACAATCAACTCATCATCAAGGGATTGTGATATTGAATCATACTTCAGAAAACTTCAGGACTTCAAGAACTGATTTCAACGTGAGCTTAGAACATCAACAAATTGAAATTCTTCAACTTAATTTCATACCAATTGTTATATATTTTTACCACTGTAAACATTACTATTCACACACCAATGTATGTACTTTTGACTGTACATTCAAGCATCATCATAGCTCTTAATACCTCAATTTTTCAAACTTCATGCACCATCATCAAAACTTCGGATCTTTAACTTGCTTGTAAGTGTGCTCATTTTCAGGTTTTTTTTTTCATGAACACACTGCCCCTATCAGCAAATTCATTCATCAATTGGCACTTCTTGCACAACCAATGCACTTTTGTCTATTGGATCCTGAAAAACATGCTAGGGAATATTTTGGACGATATGTTGGGTAATTGGGGTTCCGCAAGGAACCAAATGCTGGCCACTAGGGCCAAGCTCATCGCGCTGGATGAAATTCTGGCTAGTCTCGATGCCACCTTCTCCTAGAGCCAACGCACTATCGTGAGCTGCTGCCTGGTCCTAACTGAATCTGCTAGCAAAGACGAGGGTGGTCCCAACTGTGTCTCAAGCGTCCCAACTGAAGGGTCGATAGCAATTGCCGCAATGGATACCTCAAATCGTTTCGTAGTGGCTCCTGCCTTGCCTACTGCTCTTCCCATGCATTTTCCAATTCCTTCCACATTGGGCTCCCCACCCTACAAGTGGCTGTGCAGCTGCGTTGAGCCCGACCTCCTTGCTGCCCGAAAGACTGAGTCGCTTTGAGCTTGGCTTCGTCGGTGGATTTCAATATATCAAAAGAAACGACAACGGAGGGTTTGATGAGTGCACTAGGTAAGCTGTATGAAAAACCCTCGGCCTCCAACAAGGTTTTTCTAATGAAGCGTTTATTTAATATGAAGATGTCTGAAGGTGGATATGTTATTGATCATTTAAATGAGTTTAATATGGTTAAAAATCAACTAAGTTCTGTAAGTGTGAACTTTGATGATGAGGTTAGGGATCCTCTAATATTGTGTTCATTGCAAGAAAGCTGGAATAGCTTGGTCATGGCTGTAAGTAACTTTGTCTCTGGTTCAAACACCTTGAAAGTTGGTGATGTTATTGGTGTTATTCTTAGTGAGGAAATGCGAAGAAAAAGCACAGGTGAGACATCAGGTAATGCGTTGACCATGGAGAGAAGGGGAAGACAAAACGAGAGAGGAGAGAGCCAAGGTAATTGTGGCAATTCTGAAACGGGAAGATTCAAGTCTAGACTAGGAAAAATAGAGTGTTGAAATTGTGGAAAGAAAGGATATCTGAAGAAAGACTGCAGATCTCTAAAGAAGAAAGGAGATGCACATCAAGAAACTACCCATGAAGCAAATGTAGCAGGTGATGTGTTACAAGATGCTTTGATTCTTGCATCAGATAATACTAGTGATTATTGGATAGTAGATTTAGGGGATTCATGTCATGATACACCCCATAGGAAATATTTTCATGATTATGTTCCAGGAAATTTTGGACATGTTTTATTGGGTGATGATGAGCCATGTAAAATTGTTGGAATGGGTAAGGTATGGATAAAATTTAAGAATGGAACTGATTGGCTGTTGAAATATGTTAGGCATATTCCTGCTATGAAAAGAAATCTGATCTCAACACGGTAGTTGGGAGATGGCGGCTGTCTATCTACATTCAGAGAAAAGTGGTGGAAGATCACTAAATGATTAATGGTGATAGCAAAAGGAGATAGGGTAGGCACGTTGTATTTGTGTCCTCATAATATTGACCATTCTATCTGTTTAGCTTCCACAGGAACAAATACAACATTGTGGCATCATATGCTTGGCCACATGAGTGAGAAGGGGATGCAGATTCTCCACTCAAGGAAGTTGCTGCCAGATTTGAACCAGGTAAGTTTGAAATTTTGTTAGAACTGTGTTTATGGAAAACAGAAGAGAGTTAGATTTCTCAGGGTTGGGAAACAGAAGAAGAATGAAAAGTTAGAGCTTGTGCATATAGATGTATGGGGACTGGCTCAGGTACAATCTCTTGGTGGCTCTCATTATTATGTTACATTTATTGATGATGCAACTAGGAAAACTTGGGTTTATTGCATTAGACAAAAATATGATGTGTTTGCTACTTTTAAGAAGTGGAAATCTTTGGTTGAGAATGAGACAGGAAAAAGGTTGAAATGTCTCAGATATGATAATGGAGGTGAGTACTGCGACAAGGAGTTTGATAGTTACTGTTCATGCCATGGGATTCTTAGAGATAAGATAGTTTCAGGAACACCACAAGAAAATGGTGTGTCTGAAAGGATGAACAGAACGATCATCGAGTGTGCAAGGTGTATGAGATTGCATGCAAGGTTTCCCTTACAGTTTTGGGTGGATGTTGTAAATACTGTTGTTTATTTAATAAACAGAGGACCTTCAAGTGCTTTGGATGGTGGTATTCCAGAGGAGGCATGGACAGATAAAAAGGTAAACTACTAATTTATGAGAACATTTGGTTGTGAATCATTTGTCCATATTGATAAAGAAAATAGAACAAAGCTTGAAGCTAAATCCATGAAATGTACCTTTATTGGATATGGGGTTGATTATGTTGGTTATCGTTTATGGGATTATGAAAATAACAAAATCATTAGGAGTAGAGATGTGATATTCAATGAAAAGGTCATGTATAAAGATCAGTTGCAGGGAAAGAAACGGGAAAAGGAAAACACAGAGTACACAGTACTTGATGAAATTGAAGAAAATGATGTTCCAAAGGTGCCAGAAAATCAAGAATAGCAGCAAGTACCTGAAACTCCTGCAAGTGTAAGAAGATCTACTAGGTTAAGTAGACTCTCTAAACGATACTCTCCTTCGATGTATTATTTATTGATGACTGATTATGGTGAACCAGAATGTTATGAAAAAGTAATGCAGGTGGAAACTAGAAAGAAGTGGGAGCAAGGCATGAATGAGGAGATAGAATCATTGGTAGGAAACCAGACTGGGGATTGGGTTCAGTTGCCTACTGGTAAAAGAGCATTGCAGAACAAATGGATTTATAGTTTGAAGGAAGAAGGAGGTAAGAAGCGGTACAAGGCCAGACTTGTTCTAAAGGGGTTCGCACAGAAGAAAGGTATAGACTTTGATGAAATATTTTCTCCTGTTCTTAAGATGACTTCAATTAGGACTATTTTAAGTCTAGTGGCGGTAGAAGATTTGCATCTTGAATAGTTAGATGTAAAAACAGCCTTTCTCCATGGGGATTTGGAGGAAGAGATATATATGCAATAGCCACAAGGGTATGAGGTCAAAGGTAAGGAGGATCTGGTATGCAGGTTGAAGAAGAGCTTGTATGGCTTGAAGCAAGCTCCAAGGCAGTGGTATTTAAAATTTGACAGGTTTATGACAGAACAAGGTTGAAGTAGATGTCATTCTGACCATTGTGTTTATTTCAAGAAGCTAGACAATGAAAGATATATTATCTTGTTATTGTATGTGGATTACATGCTTGTTGCAGGGTCTGACATGTAGGATATAAATGTACTCAAAAGGAAGCTATCTAATTCATTTGCGATGAAGGATTTGGGTGCTGCAAAGCAAATCCTTGGTATGAGAATTACAAAAGACAGGAAAAATCGCAAATTGACATTATATCAGGGTGAGTACATACAAAAGGTGTTGGAGAGGTTCAGAATGCAGAATGCAAAACCATTTAGTACACCTTTGGCCAGCCATTTCAGTATAATTAAGGAAATGTGTCCCAAGACACAGGAAGAGACAAATTACATGTCCAATATTCCCTATCAATCAGCAGTTGGCAGCTTGATGTATGCCATGGTGTGCACAAGACCAGATATTGCACATGTAGTGGGAGTTGTGAGTAGATATATGAAAAATCCAGGTAAATAACACTGGAAGGCAGTACAATGGATTCTCAGGTATTTGAGAGGTACTACCACTGAGGCATTATGTTTTGGAGGTTCAAACATTGTTCTACAGGGATATGTTGATGCAAATATGGCAGGTGACAAGGATAGTAGGAGGAGCACCACAGGGTATGTGTTTACTATAAGTAGAATAACAGTAAGATGGATTTTGAAACTGCAGAAGGTTGTTGCACTTTCAACAACGGAAGCAGAGTATGTTTCTATTACAGAGGCTAGTAAAGAGATGATTTGGTTGCAGAGGTTTATGGAGGAAGTGGGTAAGAAGCAGAAGGATAACAGGTTGTATAGTGACAGCCAGAGTGCCATTAATCTTGCAAATAACTCAATATTCCATTCCAGGACTAAACATATATAGCTCAAGTACCATTTCATACACTCTGTTCTAGAAGATGAACTGTTGAAGCTGGAAAAGATACATACTAGCCAGAATCCTACATACATGTTCACAAAGGTAGTGACTAGAGAGAAACTGAGTTCTTGCTCGGTTTCAGCTGGCCTTCTAGCATGAAGGTGAAGAGGATAAAGTTTCCAAGTCTACATCTAGCAAGTGCAGCAGCGATGGAGTTGCTGTGATCAGTCTCCAAGTCAGATATTGTTGGTTGTGGAGCCAGATCTTCTAGTCTCATAGATGATATTGTCTCAGCCCTGCACCTCGAAGGACTGTACACTCATTCTGCATTTTTTGGGGATGTTTTTGCCAGCTATTTTCGGGCCCATGGTTTGGGTATCCCGTGGTATTTTCCCATAGTATTTCCCCTATAAAAGAAAGTCATTGTAATATGGCTAGGGTTGATGTATTAGGTTTTATGCATTGTAAAGATCTCTGAGATCAGGAGAGACACTATTAGACAGTGAAGAGGAAGTGCAGCGGTTGTGCTGCAGGTTTTATCCCTTCACTTTGTTGGACGATATAATAATAAGGACTGGCAACTTCAGTGCGGAAGTAGCCCAAGTTGGGTGAACCACGATATATCTGTGTCTCTCTTGTAATGTGTATGTGTGTTTATATTTGCATTTTTGTTTATTGTTATTGCTCCGCGATCCTATTTTTTCTAACACATCCCTATAGGAATAAAAGGAAATTAACATCAAAATGTTGGAGGCTTCAAGCAAAGAAGAAATATCATGGAGGTTGAAATCTAAGAAGCTTTGGTTGAAGGATGATGATCATAACACTAGCTTCTTCCATAAGCAATCTAAATAAAGAATGAACATAAATGCCATCAAAGTTATTGTATATGGGGATGGGAATCATTTTCAAAGTTCTTAATCTATCTAGGACAATGTATTCTCTCATTTTAGATATTTATATACTGAATAGGGAAGCTTTAATCTGACTACAAAGGAGGAAATGTTTGAGGATATTCTAGTTCTCTTAATTCACGAAGACAATGATCTTTTGGAGAAACCAATCTTGGAGGATGAATTTGTGGCAAACATCTTGGGCATGAATCTAGGTAAGGGCCCATGCCCCAATGGCTTTCCCATCTATGTTTTTTAGACTTTAGGTCTCTGATAAAAAGGGAACTTTACAAAATGATAAAATGGACTCGTGGGAAGCCCAAGATCAGAGGAGAAACAAATTGTTCCTTCATTGCTCTCATCCCAAAATATCCTCAACCCACATATTTGAATAGATTTTGTGCAATATCCCCGTGTAACTCTTCCCATAATATCCTAACTATGATTCTAGAAGACGAGCTTAAACATCTCCTTCAGAAACTCATCCCATACAATAAAAAATGATTCATTGCTAAGAGGTAGATACTGAACAATATTATATTGGGTTAGGAATCCATACACTCAAGCTTCAAGAGAAAAGAAAAAGGAATGGCCATCAAGCTCAATCTAGCTAATGTTTTCTATAGATTCAAACACAAATTTTATTTTCTATAGTGGAGTGATTTTGCTTCTCCCCGTACTTCAATTTATGGGTTCAATCTTACTAAGGAAGGCCTTGGATCTATCCTCTTATGAATGGTCAATCTACCTCCTTGATTTCTATAGATTCAAACACAAATTTTATTTTCTATAGTGGAGTGATTTTGCTTCTCCCCGTCCTTCAATTTATGGGTTCAATCTTACTAAGGAAGGCCTTGGATCTATCCTCTTATGAATGGTCAATCCATACACTCAAGCTTCAAGAGAAAAGAAAAAGGAATGGCCATCAAGCTCAATCTAGCTAATGTTTTCTATAGATTCAAACACAAATTTTATTTTCTATAGTGGAGTGATTTTGCTTCTCCCCGTCCTTCAATTTATGGGTTCAATCTTACTAAGGAAGGCCTTGGATCTATCCTCTTATGAATGGTCAATCTACCTCCTTATTTTAGGCCTATTTTGGTCTTAGGAAAGGGTGTCCTTTATCCCCCTTTCTATTTTTAATTGTCTTTGACTCCCTATGAAGGAAATTAAACACAACCTTGAGGAATGGTGATCTTCCTGGAATTCAAATTGATACAAGGGTGAAAGTGTCCAGTCATGCCAAATTTTCCAATGACGCCATTCTCCTAGATGGTTCCTCCATGAATATTTCATCCTACTTTAAGCGTTCTATGGATATATTCATTGAATCCTCGGGAGGGGAGATCAACGATGGTAAAAGAAGAATATATAGTTGGAATTACACTCCAAGGCTCCTTCATCATATTTCAAATGTATTTGGTTTCAATGACCAATCAATATGTATTATTTTAAGTATTTGGGGAAAGAAAGAACGAGCAACGAAATGGAATCCTCTCTTCAACAAACTCAAGAGTAAAATTCAACCCTGGGGGATTAGATGGCTTAACCCAGATGCTAAGCGTGTCCTGATTAAATCTATTTACTCTTCTTACCCTCGTTTTCTATGCTCAACCATTCTTACCCTCATTCGAGTAATGGACAATCTCAAAAAATAAATTCGAGGAGGTTTTTGGAAAGGTGGAAATTCCAATCATAAAAAAATTCATCTTGTCAAAGGGATACTATTCGATGTCCTAAATTCTAAGGAGATCTAGGGATTAGAGAACCCACTTGATAAATATTTCCATGGGGGTGAAATTGATTTGGAGATTAATTTCAAGCAAACAAGAATGGTGGAAGGACATACTAAGTAACAAGTATATGGGAAAGAACATACTAAGGTTCCTTGAAAATCATCCACTACAAGGAAGTGGAACTAGGATATGGTAAGTTTGCAAGGAAATTGGGTCACTTATCCACAATCATCTATATTGAATTCCTCAAAACGAGAAGCAAATCAGGATGTGGGAGGAAAAATTATAGGGCACGTAAAGAAATGGATTGGACTTCATGACATAAAGATATGGTTGACACTACATAGGATATGCTTTGCAATAGATGGTCTATAGAGTGGATGGAAAGATATAGAAGTTCCTAATCAATTAAGGTATGACTTCAACATACTTCTCTCCCTTTTGCATGGTGCTACCCCTTCTCAGTTCTTAGATAAATATAGTAGAGGATGGCGACAACTTGGCCATTATACAGTAAAATAGTCCTACGTGAGAATTGGGAGTATCCTTCCTTGCCTCCCTTCTCATGGATATGGGGAAAAATATGTCATCATGATGGATTGCCAAAGCTTAATATATTTTGCTAAATTTTATCCCACAATTGGCATCCCATGGTTGAAAATATGAAGAAAAGAGGCATTGTTGGGCCTTCCATACATTTCCTATGTGAGAAGGATGATGAGAGCTCCAAGCATATTTTTCTTAAATGCGACCATGTCAATCAGGTTTGGGAAAAGATTCTTGGAGAACTTTGTTTCACTCCCGATCTTCATGGCATTTGGAGTGACCTTTTCTTGATTTGGAAGGACTTATATCAATATTCTTTAGTAAACAAGCCCACTTTATCTTGGATATGAAAATCCCTTCCTAAATATGTTTGTTGGTTGGTATGGATTTCTTGAAACGAAGAAATGTTTGACCATAAATTTCTTCCTACCCCTCTTATATCATCTAAAGTGAAGGCCTTTCTCTAGGATAATTTTGTCTCATGAGGAATCTTTGGCCTTTTTTTCAAGACCCTTACCCTATAGGAAAATATTTGGGTATCTAATATGTTAAGCCGCAAATCCCTTCGGTCCAAATTATTCTCTTACTGTACCCCTCCATCGCAATGGCAGGTAACTATGAAATATGATGCGTTATAGGATTCAATGTTTTCTTATGAATGTTACTCCCTATTTTTTTATGGCACTTCAAAAGGAAACCTAGGGGTGGCAGGTGTGGGAGGGGTATTATTAGACCCTGGAAGAAACATTGTGAACTCCTTCATTTGGGAGATAGGAATTACCACAAACAATCAAGCGAAATGGCCGACCTTGGTGATGGGTGTTAATATTCTTGTAGCATATAAGTGCAAAAAATTCTTCATATTTGGGGATTATCTCCTTGTCATATGCTCTATCTAGAAAAACATATCCAGTGAAGAGGTCCTCCAGGATCAAATCCAAAATCATGTTTGTTGTCTCCTTAAAGACATTATAAATTTGCACATATTTCATGTTCAATGATGCAATAATTCTCTTCCCGACAATGTAATGTTCCCTAACCTCCCTGGTGGCCTTCGGAGGAAATGGGAGACCATTGAACCATTTTTTCTTCCAACCAAATTCATCCATTTTCATACACGGCCGCAATGGCCATCGATCCGTAGTCCACATTCCAAGATCCGCAATCCGCATTCCAGGATCTGTAATCCGCATGCGGAACTCAGGAATTCGAATACCAATTTCCCCACTTTGTTGAAATCACACTCCCGACTTCTGCAATACACAATACGGAAGTTGGAAGTCAAAATTCATTCATAGCCTCGAATATTTACCCCATCCGTTCTGTAGTTCCATAATCCGCATGCAGAACTCAGAATTCAGAGTCCTCCATTAACCATCCCGGATATTTACTCTACAATTCCACAATCTGCAACCTGTGATACAGATTTCAGAAAGCGGAAACCTTATTTTTCCGTCCTAAGAAAAATCTCTTTCGCAATCCGCAATCCGCTTTGCAGATGCGGAAATGAGGAACTTCCACACGCCATTTCCGTTGGACTTTACCTTTCGACTCCCACAACCCGCATTGCAGATGTAGAAATGAGGAATTACAGCCACGCTGTTCCAACGGTTGGTCCTCGACCTCAACAATCCGCAACCCGCATTGTGTATGTGGAAGGGTCCCTGCGGATGCGGAAAGGTCGGGACCACAGACCCTGCACCAGCAATATTCTAAGGAAACTTTAGAGGGTGATAAATCCTGCATCCTTGGTCCAAATTGGACAAGGCCAGTACCGTTGGAAATATCTTGGAGAGATCTATCCAATGGTATGACCCCCCTACTCCAACTGAGTAGTCTAAACTTGTCATTTTTTCAACTGAAAAATATGGCCATAACCTCCCCTATGTGCCTTTACCCTTCTACAATAAGATCTACTCCACTTTTTCCAACTCTTCTCTCCTTCATCCAATCTAGAGGGTGTCCATTCCTTTCCCAAATCCTGGCTGGAGTGGTCCTGCACGTTTACCAGACTTAGCATATCAAATCATCCACAGACAATTCAAAATAATTACCAAAGGGAATTACAAATTTGCATAAGCCTACTGTAGGAACACTAGAGATGAAACATCATCCACACCCTCAGAATGGAATGCATGCACATATTTATCCTATGAAGAGTGATACCAGCATGCAGAGCTTGTCGCTATTCCTCAAACATAATCACACATAATTACCAATGGTAAATACAAAGATGCAGATGTGCAAGGGCATGATAACTGACTCATGTAGGCAGACTCATGCCTCAATAAACACAGGAAGACTATAACATTATCCCTCCACACATCTAACATGTATGTAACATTCAACATGGGAATAACAACAACATATACATAGACTTAAACCCAATACATAGGCATACAGTCCTATTCATCAATGGAACATTTCCATAACAAAATAGATGCATGCATACACTTAACAAATATACCTAAAGGAAGCATCATCCACACACAATGATTCATGCATCCATCAATCATTAACATGCACAACATAATGAAGCATAAGGGATGGCCATTCAACCCTATTAATCAGTGAACAATTCATGGAAATTGGAAATACATATGGCATAACTTAACATGGAGAATACTTATCTTTTGCATTGAACCTCCAAGCAAATTGACTATGGGATGCAATGCTCCAACCCAACCATAGATCTCTTCCCAACCTATATTATCTCATCAATCAGATATAACCCCCGAGTTGGGGCTATGTATCCACTAAGGAGTATCACTCAGGTTCACTCACAGCTTGGTTCACAATCCAACAAGGCATCAACACACAATTAACTTTGGCAAGCAAATGGAAAAGGTAGGTAAGGTTTTCTATCTCAATAATCTCATCCAAAGATCTATGGGCACATACAAATGATCCTAGACAGGTTCAAGCCCCCCCATCACTCCAATATCAGCCTAGGTAAGGTTCCCTTCACTGTTTCACAGTACCTAGGGCAACCCTTCCCTTAGCACTGACCTGGGTAAGTGTGGCTGGCCTTGACTGCTAAATCAAGGTAAATAATTTCTCTCAGGATTTAGCAGGAAAGCTACAACCTCTTGGTTCCTTCCCACTTAGGTTTTCTTCTCCACTTTCTCTGGATGAACAATGCTATCTCACAGTTGGGTTCTCAGCCACTAAATTAGGGTTCTTACTCACAGTTTTTTGAGCATCTTATGGTCTGCAATTCACCCCATAACTCAGGTTCATGGCTTTATCAATAGGATTTTCCTTCCATGCATGGTTTCTGTGTATTCTCATCTCTGTAATCGTGACCCTCCACAGAATCGCGATTTTCTCTTTTTTTGGCTTTAGGGATCTGCTCTGCTCCCTCTATTGTGATTCTCGAGGGTTCAACTGATGCTTCCTACTCAACAACGGTCTGGGAATGGGGAATACGAACTGCTAGGAATGGAGTGACGTGTGGGTCAAGGCAACAAATCTCCATACCCTGCCATCCGTCCCTTCAGGTTTTCCCATACTCCATGACCTCCTGAAAAGTGCTCTTGACCCACTTCCTTACAACAACATTCAATGGAAACTTGGATAGGTCAAAGGGGTTCTTTAGGTGAAAAATGGCAGTCTAGGTTCAATCTCCCACCCCATCACCAATTCCTAGTGGATACATAGTTCCCCCTCATTTTGTTGTAGCCATATCAAGTCCTTGGTATTTTATTTACATGGAAATATTTACATTATTTACAATATTCCATGGCTTACTAGCACATGGATTATCAGAATATCAAATAATTTCCTATGCCATTAAGCCTAAGCATCCACTAGTGGGGCCTTGGCCTTGAGCTACACACTAGGGAAAACACACATTGCATTTTATGCAATATTTACATTACAACCAAAATATCGTAAGGGTTAGAATGAGGGATATTACATCCTCCCTGCTTTATAATAACACCTTCCCCAGTGTTTCAACACTTAGAAATACATATACAATCTACACATGTCCAAAATTTACAAAAGTGTTGCAGGTCTGCCCATGAATTTTTCTCTTTACTTTGAACTTTTAGGACCAATTCCTTTGGATTCCACAAGCTACTCCTGTTGGATTTGATCTTCCAGCTTATCCACAAGTATGATAACTTCATATATGTTATCCCTCTTTCTATTTCTTGTTGGGAACTTGCGGAGGCAATGCTCTCCTTCACACTTCCAACATGTCTGTGGCTATTTTTTCTTTATCTGCTCCATTGCCTTGGAGTCTTTAAGCTTAAATGAGATGCTTTGTTCCTTGCCTTATGGTGAGATTTGGGTGCATGCCTTGCATGACTTTATTTCCCAAAATATCACTCTAGCAAGCTCTATATATTGACTCATTGATTGTTATTCAATGAGCAAGAGCATTCTATGATCAATTAATGAGCACATCCCTATTACAACAATTTGTGTTTTTTGAATTAATCTTTGTTTTGCTTCTTATTTAGATTCGATATCTTGGAATCTACAACAAATATCTTGGAATCTACAACAAATTCTATCATGGAATCATAGCTTTGGTGAATCCAAGGAGAAGTACTCAAAGGTGGGAGCATGCTAGTAGGAAAATTTGAAAATTGCAGCAAAGTTTGAAGAAAATCCATGAACTTTGTAGATCATTTTAGATGGCCTACTATAGCTTGTTTGAAATGTATTTCTGTGATCTATAATGGGTTTTTCATGGAATTCAATTTAAGTTTCTTGCTTGAGAGATATCGTCAATTGAATCTCAGAAGTTTGCAACATATTGCCTCTACCCATACCCTCAATTTTGGCCAGGTATTTCTCACTCCATGGGATGAGATATGCCAAATTTCATATATGATTTGAAATATGTCCTTAGTAGCTCAAATAGGTCTTCAACATAATTTGATTATGTTTCCTGTAACAGAAGTTATGATTGAATTGGAAACAAGATGTCACGACAATCACATTTTGAGTTTTATTTTAGTTTACATGCATGATTTGATTTACATGTATGAGATGATATTTTTTGCAGCCTTTGACCTTCTTTGTAGTGGCAGCTAGAGTCACAACATATTGGCTTTAAGTTTGAAGGAGATTATTTGCAATGGCAAAAAAAGATTTAATCATCTCCAATATTTGAAAGGTCAATCAAAATCTTGTGAAGGAAGTTAGCAAACTTTGAAATGATTTAGCCTCTTCACAAGAGAAGCCCAAAATTGTTTTTCAAAAAGCATATGCAATTGCACTTGTAGGAAAAGAGCTACAAAATGATGTTTTCAATTGGGAAACCTGCTATGATGAGACGGAGGAAAAATCAAATATCTGCATTGAAAAACTCTTGGTTGAATTAAAGGAGATTGAATATATAATATCTATCTTGCAAGAAAATTTGCAAAGCTTTGTTGCTTCTAATGCATCTGCCTCCTTTTCTGATTCTTCTTATGATAGTACTAAATTGGGTTTTACTATAGATTGTACCTCTGTCGCTACAAGATCTTCATCTTTTATTGTAGAAACTGATAAAGAGAAAGACAGTACATATCCAACATCAAATGCATGTGAAAATACACATGCAAATATGCCTACTCAAGAGCTTCTAACACCTGGTTCTTTTGAGTTGCATACTTGTGGAATTGGATCCAAACTACTTTTGAAGATGAGCAACAATTGTGGTGGCCTTGGTAAGAATGTACACAAGATTTTAAACCTTTTTCAGCTTATGATGAGACCATCCAGAGCTGGATTAGGTTTTGATGGGGCTTCATCAAATTCATCACACTATCTTGATTCCTCTACTGCTCAAATTCAGTTTGATCCAACACTTGAGATCATCACATCAGATGAATCTTCTACTAGTGAGTTTCAGGACCCTTATCCTACACCTCTTATTGATTCATATTTGAATCTTACACATCTAGCATCGACACCAACTTCAAACTTATCAAAGTTTCCAGCATCAGACTCTTTAGCACCAACATTAGAGCTCTTGGCAACATCAGCTTTAGGGTCTACATCCTCAACATCATGATAAGAGAAACCATCGTCCTCCTTTCAAGTATCCATAGCCATTTGTCAATTCTCCTTCTTTCAACTCATTGAAGACGAGGCATAATCGACAACATCTTGGAAAGGTACCAAGTCTGAAGATTGTTTGTGGTTGGCTTGATGATTGGTCATGGAAACATCTAAGCAACTATTTGAGGACTTCCTATGAATGCGTTTCATCCACGATACATGGGAATCATTCTAATCCACTCTCGAATTCACTTATTATGCGACATTTCGATTTACCACATGTTGTATCTCACATCTATCCTCTTGGAGGGGTTTTCCCCACTAGGTTTTCCATTTTCCTATTTTGCGGGGGTAAAAGGTTTTGTACTTGGGTACCTAAAATGGCTACATAATTCCTGGCACCCAAATTTGGTGCATCATACTCACATAATTTATGCTTAAGGGGGATGTTGGTGTACATACACATTAGCTTTTCTTAGTTCACTTTAGTTAAACTAGCTTTAGTGCTTGCATGTATTTAAGCTTAACTTATATTCTTTGTTCATTGCTTTATGGTGAGATTTAGGTGCATTCCTTGCATGAATTTATTTCCCAAAATATTACTCTAGCAAGCTATATGTGTTGACCCATTGATCATTATTCAATGAGCAAAAGCATTCGTGCAAGAGCATTCTATGACAAATTAATAAGAAAGGTGTTATTACAACAATCTGTGTTTTCTAAATTAATCTTTGTTTTGCTTCTTATTTAGATTCTCGATCTTCGCTTCTACAAAAAAATCTATCAGCTTCATGATGGCTCTGGATTTCATGCTTGGCCAATGTGAGAATCAGCTTGATGGCAAGGTCAATCTCCTTATATTTATAAAGTGAAAACAATATGATTGTGCCTGTAGGGGTGTTATATTTTTTGGGTACAAGGAATTTGTTATGGGTTTGCATATTTATTGGTAAAGAAAGAATTGGTGGAATATTTTGGCTCCTAAAAGTAATGTGAGTGCATGTTGCCTTTACACCTCATTGGCATTGCAGGTACGGAGGTATATACATTGGTATTTTGAGGGAAATGACTGCATGTAAATTGAAACTTTTACCATAGATTGTCATATTCAACCATCTAATCTCTCATCTAAATAAAGTTTTCCATTGCAGATACTTTATAGTAAGAGCATGGCTCATCAACCAACCTTGGCATTGGTTCCAAATTTGGTAAATTATTCGTCACCCAATTGTTTCCAACTACATTTCTTGCATAGTCTAAACAAAGGACAACCTCAACAATGATATTATCTATTGCTAAATTTCCATAACTTAAAAAATTCTTAAATTAGAGAAAATACTATGATCGGCTACACCCTCTTCACATGACACCAACTCTTCAAGGTTCATGAATGATGTTCCTTTGATAGAATGCTTAGTCTTTGGCTCCTATGCCAAATTCTTAATTTGGTATATGCCATGGTCATTTACTCCATTTTTTTTCAAGTAGGTTCCATCATTTTGTCTTGATTTCGTTCTCCCATCAAAACCTTCCATTCCATTTAAACTCGGGCTTTTTCTCTTGTTTGATTTGTCAAATCTGGACCAGAGGAAAGGCGAGAAGAGTGAGTTGGGGTCGAGGATTGTTAGATGTAATGCCGATTGTTGAGATTGGGTCATTGTATATTTACTAAGTTTGAACGCAAATGGTTTGAGATCCATAATTATAGGATCTAATATTTGGTTAATTAGATATGGCATAAAGTATTTATTGTAAACAATTCTCATGAGTTACTTGAATCAATGTTCTACCATTCCTGTGTGTGAGCAATCCTTTGTGCTATGCCATCTATCTCTATGATATTTAAGTTGGTATCAGAGCTAGTGGGCATCTAAAGAAGGAAGGCAGGTATTGTTGTGCACTGAAGGATCCTATGACTTGTAGTAAGCTGCTAATAGTGCAGTGAAGGGGCCCACGTGGTGAAAGAAAGGATTCTATTTGGAGAAGTGGATCCGCTGCTATATGCGAGATTCTTAGAAATCATTTGTAAGCTTCCTGCGCGGAAAGAAGAGTAAGAAACCAAAAGAGATTGTTGTTGCTAGGAGTTGAATGTGCAGTCGTTGAAGAGTGAAAAGGAATGAGCCGCTTCTTGCAGAAGGTGCTACCGATCTGTGAAACCATCAACTAGTCATAAGATATGTGCATTAGAAGGAAGAATCCCGCGTGTAGAATTTCCAAGGAGAAGTCACATCCACTAATTTAAGGCATTGGTGTGGAGTTGAACCTTCAATATTTTCTTTATTTTCCGTGTGAAGTTGTAGCATGGGTGTTTTTCTCTAAGTAAAGCATGAAAGAGAGGATTGTGGTGTGATCTTAGAGGAGGAAACAACCCATTTGGAGAAGGTTCGACGCCTGTGTAATGACCCGCATGGAGGAAGCCCGTCGTGATCGTGAATGCCCTGCGTGAATATCGTGTGAATATTTGTGAAGGGAGCGTATTGTTATGCTTGGAGAGAGCCGCAAAAATATTTTTTTCTTGAGCAATGCAAAGGGGCAACTCAGTTCTCGAGAAGGAAGAGTGCATCGGTTAGGTAAGCTACAGAAAAGCACAGTTCGATAGTACTCGGGAGAGCCACAGTTCCAAAGAAGGTAAAGCGCGACAGTGACGCAGTGTGAAGAAGAACAAGATGCGATAGTCAGCTTCCACTTACAAAAATTTTGAGTGCTGCGGCCCTCGACGCCCGACGCAGGCTGCCAGTGTACAAGGTGAGCCACTGCTAAATTTTTTAAGTTTTTGGGCATAAATTGAATTTAGTTGTCTTCAGATTGGGTGAAAGAGGATAAAAATTGAAAATCCACCTCTTTTTGATACATATATCAATGAAGCTTCTAAGTTGAATGGGGAGAATTATGTCAATTGGAAATTTAAGCTTATGACTATGCTTGAATCCTATAATGCATGGTCAATTGTGCTGGTGATGAGGTCAAGCCCACTGCACAGGAATCCATCCAAGACTGGAACATGCAAGAGTCAAAAGCGATGGTGACACTGCGAATGTCTATCAAAGACAACATAATCCCTCACATCATAAATTGTGAGACATCCAAAGCAACATGGGATACTCTTAAAGGTCTGTATGAAACTATAGATGCAAATAGGATCTTATTTCCAAAAACTAAGCTATTGTCAATCAAAATGGAAGCCAATGAAGGGGTAAGTAAGTTCATCTCTCGCATTAAATATATAAGTGATAAATTGGGTGATATTTGCGAAAAAGTAGAGAGAACTGATTTAGTAACTATCACTCTGAAAGGTTTAGTGCAAGATTACAAGGTTTTTATCTCAACACTTGTAGCTAGATATCAACGCCCTGATTTTGAAGAGCTCTCAGGGATACTTCTAAAGAGGAAGACAGAATGAAGAATTACGATCTAGATGCTAATAGTTCAGATATGGAATTGATCACAAGAGGAATAAATACACACAGAGGTAAGACGTAGAACAGAAACAGAGGCAAGTTTCATGAAAAGCATAAAGGTATGGTACAATCTGATTTTGATAATAGTAGAAGTGTCAAACGACATTATTGTGACGAACCGGGACATCTTGCTAGGAATTGTTTTCAAAAGAAAAATTGTGAATCCAAACAAGGATACAGAAATCATAATGGAAATTTTGTGCTTAAAGACACCCAGATAGTCATGGATTTAAAATTTTTAGATTATTCATTTTTGAAGATGCATTGTCTACTGATATGGATGATGAGAATGCACAGTTCATTGATTCGAGTGCATATCCCCATATGTCTTGTAAGAAAGAATGGTTTGATGAGTATCATGAGAAGATTGATGACACTCATGTCTATTTAGGTGATAACAGGTCACATAAAGTGTAGGGTTATGGAGTAATAAGTGTGAATTTACCTAATGGACAAGAGAAACATATTCATAATGTTGTGTATGTCCCTGGCATTAAAAATAATTTAATATATATTTCTACCATTACTGATAATAACCTGAAAGTGGAATTCAGTAAGTATCAGTGTCATATTAAAGATATTGGAGATCATTACAAGATTGTTGCTACAGGTTCCAGAATTGGAGGTTTATACAAGCTGAATGTGAGCAAGAGGAGTCACCAAGCATTGACATCACCTGTAATGACATTTGAATAACTTTGTCATCAAAGGTATGTGCACATTAACCACAATGATTTAATGTTGTTACAAAAGAAATCAATGGTTGAAGGTCTGTCTGTTATAAAAAATGAACATATTGAGTGTAGAGCATGTGCACTTGGGAAACAACACAGGGATAAATTCCCTAGACACAAAGAGAAAATACAAACTGAATTGCTTGAATTAATCCATACTGATGTATGTGGACCTATGCAAACCAGATATCTTGGTGGTGCATGGTATTTTCTCATATTTGTTGATGACAGATCCATGTATACATGGTTCTATCTCATAATAAGTAAAGGTGATGTCTTTGAGTATTTTAAGGAATTCAGAACTATGATTCAAAAATAGTCAGGAAAATGCATTAAAATCCTCAGATCTAGTAATGGGGGTGAATACATTTCTGGAGCATTCAAGAAGTATTGTAAGGATCATGGAATCCAACAACAATTTACAGTTCCTTACTCTCCTCAGGAAAATGGAGTTGTTGAGAGAGAGAACATAACACTGGTGGAATGTGCACGCAACATGCTTCAAGGTAAAAATATCTCTAATGGGTTTTGGGATGAAGCCATTAATACTGATATTTATTTAAAGAATATTAGTCCAACAAAGAAGCTAGATATTCAAACACCTTTTGAAATTTTTCATGGTTATACACCAAAAGTCAAGCATTTAAGAGTATTTGGGTCAATGTACGGATTTTGCACATATTCCAAAATATGATTGAATAAAACTAGATGCAAATTCAATGTAATGTATATTTCTTGGATATTGCACTAATCATAAATCTTACAAGTTGTTTCATCCTAGTTCACATAAGTTGATTGGAAGTAGAGATGTGGTGTTCCATGAAAATGCAAACAAAAATGATAATATAGATGAGACTAATAAATGGCATATCTGTAATGATAATGATGAATATGTCAAACTAGATTCAATAGTTCATCATGATCAAGAATAGGTACAGGAGCAGTCACATGAGGAGTTATAGGAACAAGGTGAAAGTAGCATGAACAGTGAAAGAAGCATGAGCAACAGTGACACATCTTCTGATGGAGAGAGCAGAAGAATAATGGATGAAACTCCTGAAGGTACTATAGTACCAAGAAGGTCAGTTCGAATAACTCATACTCCTCTAAGGTATAGTGACTATATCTTAATGGCTAATGTAATGAATGTTATAGAACCATTAAATTATGAATAAGCCAAAGATAAGAAAGAATGGGTAAATTATATGAATGAAGAATATAACTCTATTATGAAGAATCAAACTTGGGAATTGATAGAGTTACCTAAATATAAAGTACCCATATGATGTAAATGGTTGTTCAAATATAAGTTTAAAGTCGATGGTAGCATTGATAAATATAAGTCAAGATTAGTTGCAAAAGGGTATGCTCAAAAAGAGGGAGTTGATTTTGAAGAGACATCTTCCCCATGGCTAAGTTAAATACAGTTAGAATACTTGTTGCATTGGCTACAAATCATAAATGGAGGATACATCAATTAGATGTTAAATCTGCTTTCTTGAATGGTGAATTAAAAGAAGAAGTATGTTTGGATCATCCTGAAGGTTTTGTGCATAAAGGACAAGAGCATCTTGTTTGTAAATTGAAGAAATCTATCTATGGATTGAAACAGACCCCTAGGTCATGGTATATAAATATTGATTCCTTCTTTAATCAAAAAGGTTTTTTGAAAAGAAAAAATGATCCTAACCTCTAAGTTAAGAAAGATAAGAAAGGGAAAGCTGTGACATGCATGATAGGGTGGTTCGAAGATGACGTTTAAGGTTTTGAATATTTACGTTTTGCAGTAGTGGTCCACAGTGTCTACTGCTGGGGCCGCCCTCCTAGAGGGAATCTGGTTGGATGCCCCAAACCATGATGTCTGCAGGAATGACACCAGCGGGGGACAAGAAAGAGACAGGTCTTGGAGATACAGGAGATTGGGAGAAGGGCGCACAAAGATGGTTGGGGCCAGGGGTGTCTTCCAAAAACCTTAGTGATTCCTACCATCCAGATCCGGGCAAAAAAGGTCAGGGAGAAAATGGAATTGTGGAAAGAGAAGGCCCTGATCGGTAAGTTCATTGGGATCTGGCCTTAGGAGAAAAACCTCATTAGATGGATCAAAATCACCTGGAAATCTAAAAGGGAATATGATTTACACCTGGGGGCAAAGGGTTTCTTATCCATTATTTTTTTCAATGTGGAAGATCGGGATAGAGTGTTTGAATGGCGACCCTATTTTTTCTTTTCTGTGGGCTTATACCTCAGACCCTGGAAAGAGCATTTCAATCCAGAGACTAAGGATATGAAGGTGGCCCCGGTTTGGATCCGACTTTATTCTCTACCATGCAAATTCTGGGATATGGAAATATTGAACTATATTGGTAATTCCCTTGGAGAATTCATAAAAGTAGAGGAAAGGACCAAACAAAAACGGTACATGGCATGTGCTCGGATCTGTGTTTACATGGATCTATATAAGGAACTCCTAGAAGCCATTAGCTTGAACTAGGAAGATGAAGAGTGGATCCAACCAATTGATTATGAACAACTACCTTTCATGTGTAGGTTATGCCATGAATATGACCATTTTGGGAGGAATTTCCCTCGAGCTAGCCAGATGAATCCTCCATCTCAATCTGATCGAGAAGGAAAGAAGGACAAAGAAGGTTTTACCCATATCCGCAATCACAGAAGGATTCGATCTAGCGATAACCAGCGGAAAGGGAAGGAAAACATGGACAATGGGTCAACCAGCAAAAACCATTTTCAGATATTGGAGGAGGTCAATGATGCAGGAAAAATCCTTAAGGAAGGTAAGGAGACCGAGGTACCAGAGGTGGTTGAGGCCATGGATATGATAACCCCGATAGAAAATCAGAAATCCCTAACAGCAAATATGGAGGAGGATGGCAAGGAGGAAGTAGATCTGGGTGAATTGGACCTGGATGAGATCGAAAGAGAGTGCAAGAAAAAGAAGGGCTATGTGTCCAGAAGGAAGTTGGAACTACTCAAGGAAGCAATCATCAAGATAAAAGCTAGTAAAAAACTGGGCATCCAGGTAGATGCCCAACCGGGGTATAAATGCAAGTCACCAGCTGGGGACTTGAAACGGGGCAGAAAATCTAATAAGTAGCGAATAGCAGAAATTGGAGTTAAGCTTGTCGAGTCAGGGCAGTACCATTCTATTAAGGCTTCCTTCACTACTTTCAACCAAGTTTCTTAATGAGGATAGTATCCTCGAATGTAATAGGGTGTAATCACCCCCAAAAGATAAAAGCGTTAGCTAGGAAAGTGAAGCAGGAAAACTTGGATGTCCTCTTTATGCAGGAAACCAAATGCTCCTCCGCTACACTAGAAAGAATCAATCAAAAAATTTGGAAAGGATGTGAGGTGATGGCGGTTGATGCATCAGGCATGGATGGAGGTTTAGCCGTCCTCTGGCAACCTCGAGCCATTTCACTAATTAACTGGAGAGCCAACATGTTTTCTCTAATCTGTGACTTTTCGGTGGTTAATTCTGCAGTCTCAAGCTCTTTGGTCGATATCTATGGTCCAAGTGTTGCTCCTTTCAAGGATTCCTTCCTCCTCTTCCTCTCATGGGTCTTTGCGTAGGCTCATGAGGGTTCATGGATTGTGGGCGGGGAATTCAACCTGATCTCGTCTTTGGATGAGAAGAAAGGTGGTCGAAGGTGCCTAGATAGGTTTCGGGAAAAAATCCGTGACATTCTAAACCTAGGACCTTTGGTGGACGTCGAAACCGGTGATGGTTGGTTCACGTGGAACAACAAGCGTGGGGGAACTCATATGGTTTCTTCTAGGCTTAATAGATTCCTTTCCACGGAGGACATAGCTTGTGGGGCAGGCGAGGTCAATGCTAGTGCACTCCCGGCAACAGGATCTGACCATTGGCCTGTCTGTTTGAATTGGGACATGACTACCAACAACCTTTTCAGGCCTTTTCGCTTTGAGCAATTCTAGTTGGACCATAAGGACTTCAATGATCTATTAGGTTAGTGGTAGCAGGAACTGGTCCCCCCAGCAGGATCAGGAATGTACCAATTCCAACAGAAACTAAAGGCTCTGAAATCCAAAATTCGTTCCTGGAATAGGGAGGATTTTGGCAATATCTTTTAGGATAAAAAAAAATTGATAGAAGAACTGGAACTTCTCCAAAGGAAGGGAATGGAAGATGGGTGGGATGAGGAATTAAAATATCAGGAACATTGCCTAGTGGAGCGTCTTGAAGCTAGGGAGAGGCAAGAGGAAACCAATTGGAAGCAAAAATCTCGCATTCAATGGATCCAGGAAGGTGAGAGGAATACAAAATTCTTTCACAACTCTGTTATCCAAAATAAACACAGATCTAAAATTCTCAAGATCTGTAAGTCTAATGGGGAAATGGAGGACACCGGAGAAGGCATAGAGGATGAACTTGTGCACCATTTTGAATCTATCCTCAAAGAAGACAGAATGTATCAGAGCCAGGATATCTCTAAGATCACCCACCTTATACCATGTCTTGTAACTTAAGAGAAAAACGATATGTTGGGTAAGCCCATATCTATGCAGGAGGTGGAGGATGCTATGAATCAGATGGCTTTAGGGAATGCACCATCGCCAGATGGTTTCACCTCTAACTTCTTTCACTTTTTATGGGATATGATTAAGATAGAAGTTCATCAAATTATGGGGGAATCCAAACGGTGTGGGGGGGTGTTGAAAGCCTTCAACGCGGCATTCTTTTCCCTTATCCCAGAAGAGGAAGGGGCTGATTCTTCGATTAAGTTTAGACCAATTGCATTATGCAATGTGATCTATAAATTTATTTCCAAAGTCATTGCCAATCGGATCAAGCCCTTTCTACCGACATTGATCAATCAGGGAGCGATCTGGTTTTGTAGAAGGAAGACAAATCGTGGATGGCATCATCTTGGTCCAAGAAACTATGCACTCTCTCAAGGTAACTAAGAAACCTTGTATGTTTGTAAAACTTGATATAGCCAAGGCTTATGATAAGATCAGTTGGAAATATATGAGAGGCATTCTGGAGGCTTTTGGTCTTAGCAGGGAGTGGGTTGCTTGGATCATGAATCTGATATCCACCCCTTTCTTCTACATTCTCATCAATGGCTCACCAACGAGAATCCTTTAGGCCTCTCGAGTATTAGGCAAGGGGATCCCATTTCCCCCTTCCTCTTCATCATTATGGCTGAAGGTCTCAGTAAACTTTTACAGGCCCAAGTTGCTAGTGGTGGTATTCACGGACATATGCTCCATGCTGGACTGTAAAAATAGATGCACCAGCAATTTCTGGATGACACAATGCTCATGGGGCACCCTTCAGTCCAAGAGTCTAGGGATTTCAAAAAGTGCCTAGTGCAGTTTGTAAAGGCTTCTGGCATGGAAGTTAATCCTGGCAAATATTAGGTTTTTTTCCTCAACACTTCAGGTCTGACCCAACGCAATATTTTAAGGATTCTCGGCTTTAATCGTGGAACATTTTCCACCAAATACCTTGGTGCTCCGTTAGCCAAAGGCACGATTCTCCAGGTTTCTTGGCAGGAACTTCTAGATAGAATGAAAATAAAAATCACCAGCTGGACTCTCCACCCTATAAACCTTCCCAACCGTCTGACTTTGGTTAAATCTGTCCTCCAAGCAATGCCTGTGTATCTATTTTCGATGCTCTCGAACCCTAAGGTTGTGCTTAAGGAAATTCGAGGCATTCAGAGGTCTTTTATGTGGGGATGCAGGGAGGTGAAGGCCAAATTTGTGCTGGTAGGATGGGTTAACATCTGCAAACCAAATATTAGGGGTTGTCTTGGCATGCAGAACCCAGAGATTTTGAGTGAGATATATGGTGCCAAAATTTGATGGAGGTGGTGCACTCACAACAATGAACCATGGGAAAAGTTATGGCACATCAAGTATGCTAGGGACAGAGATAGGGGCTAGTTAATCAGATTTAACAAAGAAAAGCAGGGGTCTCACATCTAGCTTAAGGATTTTTCAGGAAGGAAAATTGTTCATAACCACTACTTTTGGGAAATCCACAATGGTGCGTTTGCCAACTTTTGGGACGACTTGTGGAACCAGCTACCCAAGCTTGGGGATGATCCTAGGTGACAAACCATAAGGGTCATGGAATTGCAGCTGGTAAAATGAAGGTCATGCATTATTGGGACCACAATGATCATAATGGTTTCCATACTTGGCTCCATGCTGCTCGTTGGGATGATACCTCTTCCGACGAGCTCCTCTCCTCCTTTGATCTCATGCTTCAGGAATGTTTCATTAGGTCTAACTTTTCCTATAATAAACATAGGTGGGGGTATTCTCAGAAAGGCATATTTCATTTCAAAGAGGCCTACGAGGTCTACCTTCATTCCGAGGAGGAAGTGGATAAGATATGGGGAAAAATATGGCGCATGAATATATGGCCCAAAGTCTTGATGTTCTGTTGGTTAGTGGTTTGGAAGAGGATCCTGACTAGTGAAAACCTGAGTAAGTGGGGGATTCTTGGACCCTCTCGATGTCCTTTATGCTTAAATGACAAAGAGACTACTGGCCATCTTCTTGAATCATGTCCCTTCTCTTCCTCAATGTGGGACAAAAGAGATACCATTTTTAGGAAGATTAATCGGATCAGAGGTCATCCTGATCAGTCTCTTAAGGCTTGGGATCTAAAAGTCTTATCGAATCCCATCATTGGAACTTTCTGGATTCTTTTTCCAAGTATAGTGATATGGACGATATGGAAAGAGAGGAATGAATGCTTCTTCTAGGATAAACCTAACAGAGAGGAGGCTGTGTGGATGAAGCTTGTAAGAAATATGACTGAAACTATTAGAAGCCAACAATGCACTGACAAGGAAAAAGACCTTATTATGGGGGATCTGTGCATTGCTGCAGGATGGGGTTTAATCCGGTCGGATCTTGATGGTCTGTGAAGGAAAGAGGTGGTCTGTCGTTGAATGGTCTCCTTCCCTTTCTCCTAGCTTCAAATTCAATTTTGATGGTGCCTCCCGGGGTAATCTGGGCCCGATAGGTTTTTGCGGGGTGTGCAAAAACAGTGTTGGAGCCATCTTGAAGATATTTTTTGGGTACATTGGACATGACTCTAACAAATCTATGTATCTCGAAGGCCTTATTCATGGTCTCAACCTGGTTATTTTGGAGGACTAGTTTCCAGTAGTTCAAGAGGGGTATTCTCAAATTCTAATCCGCGTGGCAAAGAAACTCCACCTGGGTAATTCCCCAGAGAAAGCGTCGTCCAGCTGGCGCCTTCTGTCCTGACTAGAGTATTTGAAGGTTTTTCTCACCAATCAGCTACCATCTCCTTTTCACATGTTAAAAGGAAATCCAACAAATTGGTGGATTTCCTTGCAAATCATGGCATTGATGCGGAAAATGCTCTATGAATTGGCTCTCTTGCTAACTTCCCCTCGGATGACTAGACTAGATCATGCTGTCACTTGGAGGATGCTGACATGGTGGGGTCTCATCGGCAATTAGCACAGTTGTCCTTTACCCTAGATGACGATAGCAGGAGTGTGGGGGGAGTAATTAGGGAGCCACGTGAATGGGCTCGTCCTCGTCCCGAATGACGCTTGTTGTACCACCTGTCATGTCGTATGTTAAGTATGGGCTTAGTCTTAAGCGTGGCAGTTTAGTTGAAAAGGGTGGAGACAGATTTCTCTGTACTTTTTCCTGCTCTTTCCTCATTCTCGTTTGTGGGCTCTTAATTCCGCAGCAGGATTTTCCATATCCCTTGTCACCATTCCTTCAAAGCACAACTTCCTCTATGATTATGCTATGGGTATTAAATATGAAGGAGTGCTCTCACACCTTCATCATTTTCTCTCTTGTTCCGTGTGACAGATGTTGTTTAGCAAGAGCCGAGAGCTTTACTGAGTGGGAGCAGGGGTGGTTTTTGCTAGGTAAGACCACCCGAATTGTTGAGGGATTTTATCATGGCTCTGACTTGCTGCTATAAGTATCAGAGTCAGAAGGTTTTGGGGGTTGATGGGTATCACACTGTCTGTGAAACCTCTGCACAGGGCAGTGTTAGGGTGGGTCGTGTTACTTGAGCTTCTACAAAAGCTTGTCTTAGGGAGTCGGCTTCCTTCTTCCGTGGTCGTATTCCCCCGTCTTTTAGAGAAGAAGTTGAAGGAATGGAGAAATACCTCTGGGACTTGGTCTAGAGTATCCCTATCAAGGATGTACGCAAGGAAATTGAAGAGTGGTTGGAAGACCCTGGTTCCATAGCTAGTCGTGCCTCCCTCTATGCGCGAACTCTAATGACATACTGGGTTATGAAGAACCTTCTGGAAAATGTTCTAATCGATTCTTTCAATAAGAGAAGAATGGATGTTGAACCGATCAGGTCTTGGAAGACCCATAATCTGGATAATCGGGTGATGCATGTGAAAATTGATGCCATTGCCAAGAAAATTGGCCTTTCTTTTATCATTCAAGGGAAGGGTGATGCCGAACCAGGACTCCTCCTGCGGAGATGAGCAATGTTGCCAGTGTCCAGAACCCATCGAGCGATCTTCGGCAAGCGCTGGATATTCCAGGTAGGGGTCCTCCTATTGTCACAATTGATTAGGTCCTATGTCACGTCCCCTCCCATCCTACCAGATAGGTGGAGAGGATCGTGACGTTAAACCGGGCATCCAGCCCCATACATTATAAGAAAGCATTCAAATTAACAGAAGTTGAACATATGCAAGTGCCTAACCATTTGAAAACACAGCGGAAGTAAATTCGTTTAACACATCTACATACATTCATAATATTCATCAAATGGTAATTTCAATTTAACACAAGAGGATACTTATCTTATATGAAAGTAGTCCCACGCAACTGGCTATGCAACTGCAACGTTCCACCCAACCGTAGGCCAGGGTGCTCCTCAATCTCTCAGCACCACTGCCACCCCCGAGCTGGGCATGATCTCTACAAGGAACCAGGGAACAATAGACTCACACATAGCCAAGCATACACTAAGATGAGCCAAGCCAATCTGAAATTGGGTTTATCAGGCTGCTAGGACATGGAAGGGAAGAATTGCTAAGCTAGTGAGCTCCAGCACGGAGCCAGGGATAACCTTGCAAGATCTATCTAGCTTGGCACCCACAATACCTACACACCTAGCACAAGGAAGTATTATTTTCACTGTTGTACAGTCCCTCAAGCCATACCTTCCCTATCTAGTGCTCTCAGGGCATGCATAGAAGAGTAACAAAATCCCTCCTGATCTTCTTGAGAGGTTGTCTCCCCCACTAGGTTTATCAAGCCACTTCTGTCCACTACCACTCCCCAAACTTCAATTCACAGGCTCAAACCAAAAACGAGGATGCACATAGCAGCAGAACACACTTATAGGCATAATGAAAATCGTTTGTACAGTGACAGGCATAAAAATGATCCCCTAGGCTTCAGAAAAAAAATGTGGGAAGGTTAAAATGAGCAATGGAGGTTTGGAAGAAACCCCAGGTAGCAGAAAACGTTTTTAGGAAAAACACCCATGGCAAATCGGGGACAAAATGGACTCCCTACAGTCCCAAATCGCAGCCCCTCCTTCCCAGCTACTATCCAAAACCAAAAACGGGTTTTTGGGCAGGGAGAACCCTGCGTTTTTGCTCAAAAACGTGACTGTAACTCCCAGCCTTCTCTATCTGCGTGAATGAGTGAAGACTCCCCATTCCCCATGGCTTTGGGCACCATTTCGTGGGTGTTTTCTTGCCCCACAAGCAAAAACACGAATTTCCAGGTTGATGGCTTGCCCATGCATGAAATTGGCTGCCATACTCCCTCATTCCCAAGGCATTAACTGCCTTAACCATTTTCTTGGAAGAATTAAATGATTGGGTGCATGAGACAAAATGGGTAGTTGGTGGTTTATGGGTTTCCCCATTGACACATGGATTAAACCCTTGGCTCAAGGGTTTGAATAATTTCCCTCCCTTTTCCTTGTAGAGTCATGCCCCATCTCTTTTGTTGCATTGCATAGCCGATTGTGGATATTTTTCATTAAAATTCATATTTACATGATGTCTCATTTACATTGTGCCCATCTAGCACAAGAGTCATAAGCATCTAGTTTAATTGCCGATACATAAACGCTAAATCAATGGTGGGGCCTTGGCCTTGAGCTCCTCACCATGATTAAATATCAGTATTTACATCATTTACAAAGGGGGTCAAAATGGGGACGTGACATCCTATGTTATGGATTATTTTTGGGTGTTTTGAACCTTGCTCTGTGGTTATGCAGTCGACCGAGTTGGTTTTTTTGTATAGGCTAACTGATATAGGATTTGAACATCTTTGGTTAAGTGAGTGTCAAATTCCTGTTTGGCGGGTCCTCTACCGGGAATATCTTAGTTATGTTTTGTTATGTTTGATTGATACATGGGTTCCTGTTTGGATGCCCTCGGCTAGGAACACCTAAGACTTGGAAGAAACTAAGTGATAAGCTATGTACTATGTTTTAAGCAGTAATATATAGTTCCTTTTATTTACAAAAAAAAAGAAATAAGGAAGGAAATGTTTGTTTGATATCATTGTATGTTGATGATCTCATTATCATAAGTAGTGCATGTAAGTTGATTGCAGAATTAAAAATCAACTGTCACAGGAATTTGAAATGAAATACCTTGGCAAGTTACATTATTGTTTGGGACTTGAATTCTTGAAGGAGTTTGGTAAGACAATGATCAGTCAAAGTAAATATATAAGAGAAATTATGAAAAAGTTTAATATGAGTGAATGTAAGGCAACATCAATTCCTTCAGATCAGGACTTGAAGTTATACAGTGATGATGGAACTAAGGAAGTAGATGGTGCCTTATATCATCAGTTGGTGGGAAGTTTGAATTATCTCGCTACTACCAGTACAGATATAGCATATGCAGCTAGTATCCTTAGTCATTTTATGGATAATCCTTGTGAAATTCATTGGAAAGCTACAAAGAAAGTCCTCAGATATCTCAAAGGAACAATGAATTTTGGTCGTTTGTATATTGATGAATTTGATGTTCAATTGGAAAGTTTTTCTGATTATGATTGGGCAGGAAATGCTGATGACAAAATATCTACCTCGGGTTATGCTTTCAACATTGGATCTAGGGTCGTGCCTACCTCGGTGTTCTACCATTCATGTGTGTGAGCGAGCCTCTGTGCTCTACAATTTATCTTTGTTATATTTGAGTAGGTTTCCACCAATATTCTTTTTGCAGACGTGTTCCACCAGATATTTCCCTTTACAACTGAATTGGAAGAGCCAACCATACGAGATCTTTGTTTTTGAATATTACCTAACATTTTCTAAAGCATGCTGAAAGTTCCTCATCATATTTATTTGGTTGTTTGACATGGATCCATTTTCCTGAGGTACCTCATCTTCACTGTTTTTTCATACTATAAATCCATGCCCACTATGCTTTATTTTATAAAGAACATTTACATCTCCACTTTCCAAATTACGAAATGCATAAAAATCGTGATCAACATTCATTAATTGCTTACAAGTTTCTTTGAGGCTCATTGGTGGAATTTCAAAATATTTTGTCTGAACCACCTCATTAGATAAATCATCAAGTTCTTCATAACACATTTTCTTTGGAATCTACCAAATATATAGACATAAGCTCCCCATGCTTAGGTTGTCTTCACATCTTGGATGAACTATCATGGTCCAAATGCATTATATATATATATATATATAGATATATATATAGATATTATTAAAAAGGGTGATAATGTCTATAATACAAGTATATCAACCACTTTTAAATATGTGGTTGTTGAGGACAATATGAGCATCAAAATGAGTTAGCAGCAAGAAATGAGAAAAAAATGAGCAATTCACATCACAAGTTCAAATGACTTACGAATTTTCTAAATACTTAAAATCGGGATGAAAGAGCTGACTTACAAATTCTCTAAATACTTGGGACATATTTATTCTCATGTATTCCATATTTCTTTTTATACATAGATAGGATTATGGGACATTTGATCACATGCTTCTTTAATAACACTTCAAGTAAACTCTTAAAATTTAAAAATTAAAAGAAAAATCCTTTGCAACCTTTCTAATCTTCAACCCATTAATTCTCCATGCTTGAGTCATGATATGTATACTTCATTGTTGACTTGAAACCCATACACATTCGAATTTTTATCTTAAAAAAAGATGGCTATAAAGAAGGAAATACATAAATAGCCCTAGAAAAATATTCTTCAATTGATATGTTTTAATATTGGCTTTATTACTAGAGATGTGGCTTCATTATTGTTAACATTCCACCTTTTAATGAAAACCTAGCTCATATCAAAGAAATAATCAATGCAACAAGTTAAATTTCTATAGCTAGCCATCATGTGCATAGATTCTCTACTTTTCCATCAATACTTGTAAAATGTCCATCATGGATTTCAATGTTTAACTAATGTGAATTAGTAGGTTATATTCTCTCTCCATGGGTTTACATGGTGATTCATTGATGTGAGAAATCACATAGCCTAGCACCATTCCAAACCAAAAACCAAAATAATTTTATGCATGTATGCTTGCAGCCAGTTCTCTACAAAAAAATCTAAGTTTGCATGTTGTCTCATAATTGCATAAACAGGAAACAGTTTAACATTTTCAATTATACAATATGTGGAAGTCACACTTGAGTGTAGCAATAAACATGGGATTTCACTACCCAAGATAAGAAATGTTTTCTATAGCAGTTACTACCAGTAGAGAACGATGGAAATGCTTACACCTATTGTTTGAATCACACTCAAAAAACGATTCCTAATGCCATGAAGTGGTGGAAACTATTAGAGGTTACATGTCTTCTTACCATATACCATGTGCTAATGTGTCCCATCCAAAAACATGATCACAAGGAGCTAGAAAAAGATGTCTAAAAATAAAAACCATTTGTTAATGGGAGTGATTTTTGCATTGCAATTTAAGAACTTTGTCAGCATTAATTTAATTGCTTTATGATTAGTGACCATATGACATAATAACTTGATAAATCCTTGAGCACATGCTTCACTTTACTGGTAAATAAATAAACAAACATATTAAGTAAAATTATATAACCCTAGTCATGATCCACATTGCTTTGACAGATGGAGTAATATTTAAATCTGGATTTCCCAAAAAAATATAGACATCATCATCAAATAAAGGCACTTCCCCTTCGCCCTTAGTGGAATTTGGTTGAAACACCATGCATTTCAACAATTATCTCATTTTTCTTGATGTCACATGGTTGTTAAACATGAATGAAAATATTTTTTAATATACTTCTTCATATTGGCTCCAAGATTCACATGCATTGTTCTATATACTTCTTTAAATTGTCTTCAAGCTTCACATGCATTCCAAACCTATTTGACATCAATGACAACGTTAAGTGGAAAACAAACTTGTTCTCCAACAATTTTGTTCTATATACTTCTTCAAACTGGTTTCAAGCTTCTCATGCATTCCAATGCATTCTAATCCTATTTGACATAAATGACAACATTAAGTCCTTGTGACCGTGTTTTTGGAATAAAAAATAACACTTGCATTGAAATATATGTTTATGCAAAATGAAATATGTTTTTATTGAAATAATGCTAGGAAATATTTCAAAGTGGTTTCTCAGAGGTGTAGAATGGGTTTCCATTTATAGAAAGCATTAGCGACATAGAAACTAGTACTGGAACATGTCTAGAAGGGCTTGGAAACTGCTTAGTAGTTTCCAATCATCATAGATAGTAATAAGTTTTGGGAAATTCTTGGTTGTCACTAGGACATGTCTAGATGTGTAGAAAGCACTCATGGCATAAAAGCTATTGAAATTAATGTTTTCATTGATGTCAAATAGGATTAGAGTGTATTGGAATGCATGAGAAGATTGAATCCAGTTTGAAGAAGTATATAGAACAATATTGTTGGAGAACAAGTTTGTTGGACCTGACATTGTCATTGATGTCAAATAGGTTTGGAATGCATGTGAAGCTTGAAGACAGTTTAAAGAACTATATAGAACAATGCATGTGAATCTTGAAGCCAATTTGAAGAAGTATATAAAACAAGATTGTCATTGATGTTTAACAACCATGTGACATCAAGAATGATGAGATAACCATTGAAATGCATGGTTAGCCAAACAGGAAAAGGATGCAAATGTGTACACAAGCAAGTGAGATGTCAAAGTGAGCAAAAAATAGTTGGTATGTTGAATAACTCCAGTTAGAGTAATAAAGGATGCACATATGTACACAAACACGCAGATGAAAAGTGCATACAAAAATCCGACAGTAAAACTAACAAAGCAAGTAAATCTTTTAAAATGCCAAATTTTGCAGTAATGTCGAAGTAAGAAGTGTGTGGAATGTCAAAGTGCGCAGTTGGAAAAATGATGAAATGCACAAGTTGGCAAAATATCGAAGTATGCCGTAACAAAGTTTGTGAAGTGTGCAGTTGGGAAAATGTTGAAATACACAATTCGGTGGGATGTTGAAGTTTGTAGTACATGAAATGAGGAACTTATCAACAAGAAGAGATATGATCTTATCAATTAGAAAACCACTTCGAGGAAAAATGCAGAAGACTTAAACAATACAAATGAATCTCAAGTTGACGAAAGATCAAGACATCTGCACAGATGGAAGTGGACAATGAAAGCCTATGGTAAGCTCAAGTTAGTTATGTACTAGACACAAATTAAGTATGAATAAAGTATATGGGAAAACATGATCATGAAGGAAGAAAGATGGGATGTTGTCGATAAAAAGAAGCCCCTAAGAGAGGTCCACTTAAGAAAATCGTGTCAACATAAATAAAAAAAGGATTGAAGCATATTTAATAGTGGAGGTGTGGAGGTGAGATAACATGTGGAAAAAAATCTAAAATTACAAAGATGAAGTTAATTGAGGACAAATATTGGTTTTGATATGGGGTTTAATCACTAAGTAAAATGTGAGGAAAATGAAGAAACAAGGTGATATATTGACGAGGATTCAACTCAACGAAAGAATAATTTCTCAGGTCAGCTGGAAATGAAGTAATTGGTGCCAAATCGAAAAGGATACAGTGTGACAACACTTCGGATAGAACAAGTGATGTTACATTGATGAATACCTGAATTTCAGGTTAACAGAAAGATGATTGGTAGAATGAAGAAAAAAATTAGTCGCTAGTTGAAACACACATTGCATAATGTAATAATCGACAAGGTTGGAATATGCAGATAAACTCATAGATTGAATTACGTAGTGGATAAAGGATTTCCAGATTACAGTTTGAGAAGCAATGGTTGCATTTGAAGGAATTTTTTAACACAAAAACTTGCATCAATCATAACTGATGTTCTTCATTGGAGATTAGTGTCTCCAATTGACAAGTTGGGTCTTGTTTGCAAGCTAGGTCTTGCGTCAAGGATTGGATTGCTCACGACAGGTTGGATTCTATCTACAAGCTAGGTCTTACACTAAGGATTGGTTTCCTCACCCCTCATTTGGTGCCAAGAACCCCAAATATTGGTGTCTTCTATAAGTCGATGAACTTGTGAATTATCAAATATTTACATACATATCTTGTGTGTCTCTTGCATGTGATTCTTATTGTTTATAGATTGAAACATTAATGATAGGAGCTCAATAGTAGTGATTAAACAGAGAGAATTAAAGTTAATTAATATGAGACATTGATTCACCCCCCCCCTCTTAGTGTCTTGGAGTGTTCAACAATTGGTATCAGAGCGAGGTTCCTTCACAACAACTAACAACTGGAAGGAGATCCTTGAACACACAAATGGATGGGAAAATAGTATTGTCTACAAATGAAGCTCTATTCTTTGATAGGACAAATTATTCTTCCTAGAGGGAAATAATGAAAGGATATCTGAAGTTAAGAGCATCTAGTGTTTGGGAAACAATTGCATGCAAATCCACCCCTTCAAAAAACCAATCAAAGTATCTATAAAAAAGGGAAGTAAGGAAAAATGACTCGATGGAATTGGAAGCTATTCTCGATAGTTTATCAAGTCAAATCAAAGCAAATATGTGATAGTGCATGTCGGCTAAAGAATTATGGCTCAAGATAGAGAAAATCTATCAAGATGAAATAAGAAACATAGAATCCAACCTCAGTAAGGATCAAATGCAGTGTTCAGAAACAACGAAAGTAGGGTCCATGGATGAAAACACAATTTATAAAGGTATGCACTCTCTTAAACATTCAAACTGTACTGATTCGAAGAGTAAGGTTTACTATTTTGTTATAGATGAAGAACATGACATGAAAAAACTTAAGAATGATGTTTTAGACTCTTTAGAAGGAGTTAAAGGATCGGAATATGATGAATATGTCTAATTATCAACAACATTTCGATGAATCTAAGAAAAGGGAACAAGAAATTGATGATCTAACAAAATAAGTGGAAATGTAGAAATCTAACAATATTGTTGGCGAACAAGTTTGTTGGACCTAACATTGTCATTGATGTCAAATAGGTTTGGAATGCATGTGAAGCTTGAAGACAGTTTAAAGAACTATATAGAACAATGCACGTGAATCTTGAATCCAATTTGAAGAAGTATATAAAACAAGATTGTCATTGATTTTTAGAAACCATGTGACATCAAGAATGATGAGATAACCATTGAAATGCATGGCTAGCAAAACATGAAAAGGATGCAGATGTGTATACAAGCAAGTAAGATGTCGAAGTGAGAAACAAATAGTTGGTAGGTTGAATAACTACAGTTAGAGTAATAAAGGATGCACATCTGTACACAAACACGCAGATGAAAAGTGCAAACAAAAATCCGACAGTAAAACTAACAAAGCAAGTAAATATTGTAAAATGCCAAATTTTGTAGTAATGTCGAAGTGAGAAGTATGTGGAATGTCAAAGTGAGAAGTATGTGGAATGTCGAAGTGCGCAGTTGGTAAAATGATGAAATGCACAAGTTGGTGAAATGTTGAAGTATGTCGTAACAATGTTTGTGAAGTGTGCAATTGGAAAAATGTTGAAATACACAATTGGGTGGGATGTTGAAGTTCATAGTACATGAAATGAGGAACTTATCAACAAGAAGAGACATGATCTTATCAATTAGAAAAACACTTCGAGGAAAAATGCAAATGACTTAAACAATACAAATGAATTTGAGGTTGACGAAAGATCAAGACATCTGCACAGATGGAAGTGGACAATGAAAGCCTACAATAAGATCAAGTTAGTTATGTACTGGACACAAATTAAGTATTAATAAAGAATATTGGAAAATGTGATCATGAAGGAAGGAAGATGGGGTGTCACCGATAAAGAGAAGCCCCTAAGAGAGGTCCACTTAAGAAAATCGTGTAAACATAAATAAAAAAGGATTGAAGCATATTTAATAGTGGAGGTGTGGAGCTAAGGTAACACGTGGAAAAAATAATAATATTACGAAGATGAAGTCAATTGAGGAAAAATATTGGTTTTGACATGGGGTTTAATCGCTAAGTAAAATGTGAGGAAAATGAAGAAACAAGGTGATATATTGACGAGGATTCAGTTCAACGAAAGAATAATTTCTTAGGTCAGCTGAAAATGAATTAATTTGTGCCAAATCAAAAGGGATACAATGTCACAACACTTCAGATAGAACAAGTGATGTCACAGTGATGAATATTTAATTTCAGGTTAACAAAAAGCTGATTGGTAGAATGAAGAAACAAATTAGTTGCTAGCTGAAACACACATTGCATAATGTAATACTCGACAAGGTTGGAATATGCATATAAACTCATAGATTGAATTACGTAGTGGATAAAGGATTTCCAGATTATAGTTTGAGAAGCAACGATTTCATTTGAAGGAATTTTTTAACACAAACACTTGCATCAATCACAACTGATGTTCTTCATTGGAGATTAGTGTCTCCATTTGACAAGTTGGGTCTTGTCTGCAAGCTAGGTCTTGCATCAAGGATTTGTTTCCTCACGACAAGTTGGATTCTATATACAAGTTCGGTCTTACACTGAGGATTGGTTTCCTCACCCCTCATTTGCTATCGAGAAACCCGAATATTGGTGTCTTCTATGAGTCGATGAACTTGTGAATTATCAAATATTTACATACATATCTTGCGTGTCTCTTGTGTGTGATGCTTATTATTTATAGATTGAAAAATTAATGAAACGAGCTCAATAGTAGTGATTAAACAGAGAGAATTAAAGTTAAATAATATGAGACATTGATTCACCCCCCCCTCTCAGTGTCTTGGAGTGTTCAACAATTGGTATCAGAGCAAGGTTCCTTCACAATAGCTAATAACTGGAAGAAGATCCTTGAACACACAAATGGATGGGAAAATAGTATTGTCTACAAATGAAGCTCCATTCTTTGATGGGACAAATTATTCTTCCTAGAGGGAAATAATGAAAGGATATCTGAAGTTAAGAGGATCTGTTGTTTGGAAACAATTGCATGCAAATCCACCCCTTCAACAAACCAATCAAAGTATCTATAAAAAATGGAAGTAAGAAAAAATGACTTGATGGAATTGGAGGCTATTCTCGACGGTTTATCAAGTCAAATCAAAGAAAATATGTGATAGTGCATGTCGGGTAAAGAACTATGGCTCAAGATAGAGAATATCTATCAAGATGAAATAAGCAACATATAATAAGGATCAAATGCAATGTCCAGAAACAACAAAAGTAGGGTCCTTGGATGAAAACACAGTTTATAAAGGTAAGTACTCTCTTAAACATTCAAACTGTACTGATTCGAAGAGTAAGGTTTACTATTTTGTTATAGATGAAGAACATGACATGACAAAACTTAATAATGATGTTTTAGACTCTTTAGAAGGAGTTAAAGGATTAGAATATGATGCATATGTCTAATTATCAACAACATTTCGATGAATCTAAGAAAAGGAAACAAGAAATGGATGAACAAGTCACCAAAGACATGAGTGATTTAAAGTTCCAAGGTGAAGAAGTCTTGAAAACCAAAGAAGAAGAAATCATGAATATGAACACAAAAATCGACTATCTAACAAAAGAAGTGGAAATGTAGAAATCAAATGAAAATATCAATAATCACATAGAAGTCCTGTAAAGTACAAAAGAAGTGGTCGTTGGTTTAAAAACACAACATGAGGAAGCTAAAAGAATAGAGAAAGGTTTAAAAAATCAGCTGATGGAGAAAGAAGACACATGTCACAAGATGAAGTTGGAAATACAAGAAGGAAATACTAAGGAATCAGATGACAAGTCTAGTTTCAAGAACAAATCATCAATTTTGGATGAGATACTAAATAGCTAAAGGTCACCTTCTGAAAAATCTAGTATATTTTAAAACAAGATAGTGGAAAATTCAAAGATGACAAAAGGACTCCGATTTGGAAGCAAGAGATAGGTTCTTCCTTTTCAAAAGGAAAGGGTGAAGTCGCAGATCAAGAATATGTTATGAATTCAGTCAACCAGAAAATATACAGAAGAAC
The DNA here is from genome assembly GCA_027924585.1 of Larix kaempferi. Classification (NCBI taxonomy): domain Eukaryota; kingdom Viridiplantae; phylum Streptophyta; class Pinopsida; order Pinales; family Pinaceae; genus Larix; species Larix kaempferi. The sequence goes on along the minus strand of BSBM01000406.1, from coordinate 13,730,727 downwards.
AAGTCGGAAGGAACATCAAAATGTGAGCTCTTCCTATCAAAAATAATTGGGAAAATATATGTCACTAGAGTGGGCTCAAAAGACCAGGCATGGGAATTTATTTAATGGCTATTGTTTTTCTTGTTATGAGTTTGGTCATAAAGCATCAAGGTACGAGAGTGATGGCAAGAAAAAGTCCAGTAATATTCTAAGATGTTTGAGGTGTAATTACTATGGACATATTGCAATGTATTGTCATACAATAAGATGCTACAATTGTAATGGTTTTGGGTACAAAGCTCAAAATTGTCGGAGTCCAAGAAGACAGTCAATGAATTCTTTATACAATATAAGGATAGTTAAGACGTGGTATTAGAAATTTCATTCAGAAAGGCATGTGCACTTTAAAAAATGGATAAGGAAACCTTCAAGGCCATATGTTGATCAAACTGATAATAGTTGTCTTGAAGTAGCACAAGGTTGTTGTATATTCTGCTAACTTTTCAACATCACATGAAAATCCTTGAGTTCAAATGGAACACTATATTTAAATCATGAATTCAAGGACAAACAAAACTACATGTTGAATAATTATGATGAAAGGAAATTCAAAGCTAGATAACATTTGAATACTTCCATAGAAGAATAGATTGATTCAGATCCTCTAAAATAGATCAAAAATCATATTATATAAAGGAGCTACTTTCGTAGAAGCCAAAAAAAAGAAAAGAGAAAGGGGCACATTCATTCGAATTGGCCATCTCTGGCAAGTGTATCAGTTTCATTGGTCTACAAAATTGTTGTTCTTTGCTCATGAACAATATTAATGTTCAAAGAACAAGTCCAAACTATAGCAGTGGTTGCGAATAAATTGCTAGAATATGAAGCTCAAGTGAAACATCCAAAAGTCTGCAAGGATAGGCATAATCCAATATATGGAGAAGGTCGCTCTTCAAAACTAACACTGTCGAGCATCATTCTAAGTTGTTTTAAAAGGACCAAAATTTTCCCCTGTTTCTCTTCTAATCGTTCAATTCGGTTTTTCAGAGCTGCAATTTCCTTTTTATTTCTCTGATTAACTTGTTCCTGAGCATACCATTCTTCGATGTCATCCTCTTTCATTTGAGACGCCCAATTATCCAATTGGTTCCTAATGTTTGTGTATTCTGATTACTGATATTGAACTATCATGGAAATAATTTCTAGAGATGAATTAACTTGCTGTAGAAGATTAGACATTGTGATAGAACTAAGGGAATCGACTCAAAGGACAATTCGACACTAGAAAAATAATGCACCAGAAGTATTTGTATGAACTCAATGGATTTGAAATGCAATTGCTAAACCTGGTAAAATGTATGACCAATCATCGCTCATAAATGAGTTTAAATCATTGCATACTTCTAGAAAGGTTGAAAAATGCAAAAGTAAAATTACATTCATTTGGGAACGATTGAATTGACAATTCCTTCTCTATCTACATTAACTTTGGGTTTGCATACTCACATGAGACATCTAACAGGTACCAAGGAGACTAAATGATCGATTCATGCATATGTCACAATATTTGATAGCAAATTTGGATCATGGTAAGTAGTCTACTACACAATTCGACCTATCAACAGCTAAAGAAACAATATGAAAAGTTGACAGAATTAAGATTGTCGTCCATGGGAAAGGAATTTCAATGTCGAGGCATAGTTTTGGTAATTGGATGAGTGAGGAAGAGGACGAAATGTCTTGAAATAGACATAACCATAATCTATGGGACTCCCAATATGGGGCACATGAAAAAGGAAGCAGTCAATATTTTGTGGACTCCTCTCAGGTAGAAACATGAAGGCTTGTGATGGTTATATGTAGAGAAGTCTCAAGAGAAGAACATAGTAAAGACCAACAACTGTCAAGATCAAATAGCACAAATCTGGGCATAATCTAAGGGGAGAAGAATTAGAACAAGTATATTATCAAGTAGAAGGTGCAGGCTCATGGGGAGTAACATAATCAGAATGAGAACCCTTTACCATTGATGTCAAAGTGGGAGAAATTAACAAACGGGGAGAAAGTAACAAACAATAAGAGGGATATTTTACACTCAAGACAAGAAATCCGATCAGGGGAGCTTCAGTTTTACTTGGTTTTGACGTCAATGCCAAAGGGGGATATTTTTGGACTTAATGTTTTCATTGATGTCAAATAGGATTAGAATGCATTGGAATGCATGAGAATATTAAAGCCATAATTTTGAAGAATTATATAGAACAAGTTTCTTAGACCTAACATTGTCATTGATATCAAATAGTTTTGGAATGCATGTGAAGCTTGAAGATAGTTTAAAGAAGTATATAGAATAATGCATGTGAAGCTTGAATCCAATTTGAAGAAGTATATAAAACAAGATTGTCATTGATATTTAATAACCATGTGACATCAGGCGATGATATAATTGTTGAAATGAATGGTTAGAAAAACATCAAAAGGATGTAAATGTGTATATAAGCAAGTGAGATGTCGAAGTGCGTAGTAGATAGTTGGTATGTCAAATAATGATAGTTAGAGTAATAAATGATGCACATGTGTACACAAACATGTAGATGACAAGTGCATACAGAAAGATGATAGTAAAACTAACAAAGCAAGTAAAGCCTGTAAAATGTCGAAGTTTGCAATAATGTTGAAGTGTGCAATATGTGGAATGACGAAGTGCACAATTGGTAAAATGATGAAATCCAAAAAATGGTGAAATGTTGAAGTTTGCAGTAATGGAGTTTGTAATGTCGAAGTGTGCAGTTGGAAAAATGTTGAAATACACAAGTCGGTGGGATGTTGAATTTCGCTGTACATGAAATGACGAAGTTATTAACAAGAAGAGAACTGATCTGATCAACTAGAAAATCACTTTGAGGAAAAATGCAGAAGTCTTATACAATACAAATGACTCTGAAGCCGACTAAATATCAAGACAAATTTGTAGATGAAAATGGACAATGAAATCCTTGGTTGGCTCAAGTTAGTTATGTGGACAAAACTTAAGTATAAAGAAAGTATATGGGAAAACATGATCATGAAGGAAGAAATATGGGGTGTCGCTGACAAAGAGAATCCCTAAGAGTGGTCCACTTAAGAAAATTACGTCAATATAAATGAACAAATATTGAAGAATCTTTAGTGGTGGAGGTGTGGAGTTGAGATAACATATGGAGAAAACTCCAAGAATACAAAGATGAAGTCAGTCGAGGACAAATATTAGTTCTGATATAGGGTATACTCGCTAAGTAAAATGTGAGTAAAATGAAGTAACAAGGTGAGAGACTGATGAGGATTCATCTCAATGAAAGAATAATCTCTCGGGTTAACAGGAAACGAAGTAATCGGTATCAAATTGAAAAGGATACAGTGCAACAACAGTTTAGGTAGAACAAATGATGTCACAGTGATGAAGACTCAAATTTCAAGTTAACAGAAAGATTATTGGTAGAATGAAGAAATAGAGTTGTTGTTAGCTTAAACACACATTTCATAATGTATTATTCGACGAGGTTGGAATATGTAGATAAACTCACCGATTGAATTATGTAGTGGATAAATAATTTCCAGATTACAGTTTGAGAAGCAACGGTTGCAGTTGAAGGAATTTACAAAGACGAAAACTTGCATCAGTCATGACTAGTGTTCTTCATTGGATATTAGTGTCTCCACCTTACAAGTTGGGTCTTTACTACAAGATAGGTGTTGACACTCAATAAAATCTGTGTTGAGGAAGCATCGATTGTCACAAATAATAATTGCAGTGGTAGTTATAAAAATAGGGAATGTAAAGCTCGAAAGTCAGAGTTCATCTATTATCGGCGTGAACAGGATTATAGGTGAAGAAAAGCTGAAGCTCCATACACATTCTTATTGTTGTTTAATGAACTAGAGGACAGGAATACACTTCAGGAATATATCTGTCCTAATTGCAGTCGCAGGTATTCAGCCTTAAATGCATGCAACTGATCAGCCTTACTGAGGATAGTTTTCACTGTGAAAATTGCAATGCTGAACTCGTTGTTGAAAGTGACAGCAAGAAGCAGAAGCAACAGCCTTACAACGAATACGCCATCCTCCATTTGGCTACGTACTTTTTACAGTTAAGATGGAAAATATCAAGTTGGAAGCAGTTAAATTCTGCATTCAAATATTGGTGACAGAAGTAATGTTGCTAAGGAAATTGATACGGCAGATGAAGACATAGCAAAGGCGTCAAGTCTGTCAAGATGTATCGTATGGGATGTTTGCCAAAAGTCAGAGAGAAAGATCTACGGTCCCTAATCCATCCCGCGTCGTTCACATGTTCGTGAGATAACGTCGGTTAGTGGTCGCGGAACAAAAACCACCATGCAACGTGTCCATTTCTGATGCGTCCGGATACGTGAAAAGTTGTATTGCAAACCACTCCAAGCCCGCGCGGATACCATCCATTGGAAATGTTATAAAAAGGAGGTGGTCACATTTGTAGTATTTGTTTCTTCTTTTGACCAAAGCCGTCACGCTCTCCAAAACCCTAAGCCAAATTCGATGGGGTCTTTGAACGCTGCGATGTGAGCCTGGCCAAAAAGTTTGGTTTTCTATACAGGAGCGAGAAGCTAAAGGCTAAAAGTTCAAAATCAAAGAGATAAGACGCCATTATCCAAGAGCTGGCGAGTCTGCTATTTTTGTCCAATCCATTTCATATGATGAATATTAAAAAGGTTCTTGGAGAATGATGCAACAGGTTTAAGTGAAATGGCCTCATCAGAAAACAATCCTACAGTCTCAAACGTATGGTATATTATGGCTCAATAAAACCAGCTATATTGCAATCAGAATCTCGCCGTTCTTATTCTTAATAATGGGAAAAGCTATTTGAGCCCTAAAAATTCGAAATGGTTTCATGAAACCCTGACAGATATGGATATCAAAGATCCAAATCGAAGAGGATGCAGATTTATTTTCCAAATGGGCAGAGATGTTATATAAAAAGCTGGTACATTTGGTCGAAGAAGTTTTTAGAGTATATCGAGCTTTAGTAGAACGATGTGACCACATCTCTGGGGAGCCACGTCTAAATACATTATAGCATAAGCAGAGGCAACTCATCAATCTCCGAAAGCCCAAAATTCCAGGCAGAATATCAACAAGTGGCAGAATATTAAATATCGGTGGAAGAAGTGAATAAATAGAGATAGCTGGCAGCCATCTTTCAGTTTCCGAGAACAACATTCCAGATTTTCCGTCATTTAGAGTTTAAAAATTAATTCTTGTAAAGTAACGATTAGTTATTTGATTGTTATTTTAGTATCGGTGGTTTATTTTTAGAAAAAATACAGTTAGGGTTTGCTCATAGGGAAAAATTTTGTATAAATTTTGCATTTTTGCAATGTAAAGGGGTTGGATTTTATGTAAGGGGAGACCCATTTTGGGTGTTTTGCAGGGTTTGCAGAAATTAATACAGATCTCAGGACTGAGCAGGTTTTTCTTCAAAGATTCATGTGCTGTTTAAAATTGCAGTCTGTACCATTTCCTTTCTTTACCTGTGCAAGTTTATTTTCTGCGTCATTCCTTTCATTATGTCGTTTTCTTCTATGCTTAGATGAACGTTCATAATAGATTGAGATTCATGTTTCTATGCCTCGATTTATTCGCTTCTGAGCATCCATTTATTTCTCTAAAATTAACGGTAGATTCATCTGAAAATTGATGCCTGCTGTTAATGGACTGTCTTTATTTCTTTCCCTATCACCTGCAAAAATCTTATTGACTGTAATAAGACAGCTATCTTGCCTTTGTATGAAAATATTTGTTTAACTGCTGGTCCATATTTTTCTGTTTTCTCGACTCCATTGCCCAATGGTATCCTGTTCATGTTGATCTAGCCACCTCATTAAAAATCCTTAAGTTTTTATTCATTTTACAAATTGGCCCTTGAGTTTCATTGTCGAACTGCTGTCGTGGTGACATTGGATGGCAGATTTGCCGAGAGAGCCTTCTCTGGCTGAAGGAGGCCAACTTTCAGTCTAAAGATTGGTTTGAAATAGGTTACCTCGGGTTTCTTTGATACAGCCCAAGGAAAATCCGAGTGCTAACATTTTGGCGCCGTTGCCGGGGAACGAGGGTTTCATTTTCCCTGGGTATGAACGACAAAGTTGCAGATTTGATTGTTGATGGTGAACAACGGTCAGATATCAAACAGGCTGTGCATCTTTCACCTGGCGACTCCATCTTCAAAGAATCCAGTTTTCAAAAATTTCATGGCGACTCCACATTAAAAGAAATCCAGTTTTGCATTGGTTCACAGGCTAGTCTCCTCAGTTTTCAGATCAAAATCTACAGCTCCAGTATTTCGAGATGGCCTCGTTATTAAGAAGGTATGCTCCTATGAGCAGGTCTCATATTCCCGGTTTTCCGAATCAAATTCCTAAAATAGATTGGCAGTCTTATTTGCCTAAATTCAGAGATGAAAACAGTGATAATGCTGCTTTACATTTAATCAAATTTCATGCGCATATACACAAGCTGAAGATTAGGTTTCATGAGGACTGTCTGATGAAGATGTTCATGGATTCTTTAGAAGGAAAAGCAAGGGATTGGTATGAAAGTTTAAGACCTGGTAGCTTGTTTTCTTTAAAAGATTTTCACATAGCATTTTATGAGCATTATACAGTAGATTTTCCAGCTTTGTCTTTAGTGGAAGATTGCTGTGATCAGTTTGAGGGTTTCATACAGTACCTCGAAAGTATTGACGAAGATCTGGAAGGTATGAATGATGAAGACATGTCTGAAATATTTTATCATTTTTCTTCGCAAGTCCATGGCCACGATGATCAAGAGAAGCTAGCTATAGATAAGATCAATGAAGAAATAATAGTAGATTCCCATGAGCTCCGTTCAGAAACAAATGAAGAATGCATTCAGCATCAATCTGCAGAAGAGAAGGAAAACGATAGTTGTTTGATTCAAAAAATGCACAAGCCACCTCCTCTTTTAACAGAAGAAGAAATAGATCGGCTCCTGCAGAGTCATGCTACGACCCCTGCTTATACAGATTTGCAGTCTTCATATAGTCCGGGATATGTAAGTCAATCTTCTTCCAGTTTTGGGCATGTAAATCTGAATTTGAATGATGACAATCATGATGATTTTATGAAGGAATTCATTTTTGAAGACGATCTGCCACAAGAAAATCAGCTATTAGACACCAGTTTCTTTCATCAAAAAGATAGAGCTGTCATATTTAATGATCTTGCAGAGTGTTTGCTATTTGAGGATGCATTAGATTATGAAGATAATCATTCATTTCTGGAAAAGAATGTTAAGGAAGAAAGACTATTCCAGCTCTCCCGCCAAGTTGCAAAAAATCCAAAGGTACTTCAAATAAAATGTATTTTTTTTTATCCTATACTTGAGTATATGAAGAAATTTCTCAGTTTCGATTTGCAGCTGGGTTTTTATTTTGAGAATAAAGATTATCAGTGGTTGCCTATACTGTCATATTTTCTGTTATTGGCTTATTTCGAACACGGTGAAAGAGTCAGATTTTTTGGACATTTAATGGATTGGCTTCATTGGTGTTTCCGAATTACTTGATTGATGGAAAGTCTTTGACATTCTAAAGGTAGGGTAGGTAGGAGAAATAAGTTTGCCACGCAAGCAGTCTTCAGTATGTACAGTGGTGTTTTCAGTTCAGTTTCAGCATGTGAGTTTTCAGTTTTCTATAGTTAAATGGTTTTCAGTTACAGTTTTGGATAGAGGACTGGTTACAGGATACAGGATATAATATACAGGACACAGGTTACAGGTTGCAGTTGTCAGGATTGGGAGCCGCCCAATCGTCAGGCACATGGTCTACGGTGTTCTTTGCTGCCTCGCTGGGAGGACAGCATCCCCAGTAGGAGCCAGTTGTTGACACTCAATAAAATCTGTGTTGAGGAAGCATCGATTGTCACAAATAATAATTGCAGTGGTAGTTATAAAAATAGGGAATGTAAAGCTCGAAAGTCAGAGTTCATCTATTATCGGCGTGAACAGGATTATAGGTGAAGAAAAGCTGAAGCTCCATACACATTCTTATTGTTGTTTAATGAACTAGAGGACAGGAATACACTTCAGGAATATATCTGTCCTAATTGCAGTCGCAGGTATTCAGCCTTAAATGCATGCAACTGATCAGCCTTACTGAGGATAGTTTTCACTGTGAAAATTGCAATGCTGAACTCGTTGTTGAAAGTGACAGCAAGAAGCAGAAGCAACAGCCTTACAACGAATACGCCATCCTCCATTCGGCTACGTACTTTTTACAGTTAAGATGGAAAATATCAAGTTGGAAGCAGTTAAATTCTGCATTCAAATATTGGTGACAGAAGTAATGTTGCTAAGGAAATTGATACGGCAGATGAAGACATAGCAAAGGCGTCAAGTCTGTCAAGATGTATCGTATGGGATGTTTGCCAAAAGTCAGAGAGAAAGATCTACGGTCCCTAATCCATCCCGCGTCGTTCACATGTTCGTGAGATAACGTCGGTTAGTGGTCGCGGAACAAAAACCACCATGCAATGTGTCCATTTCTGATGCGTCCGGATACGTGAAAAGTTGTATTGCAAACCACTCCAAGCCCGCGCGGATACCATCATTGGAAATGTTATAAAAAGGAGGTGGTCACATTTGTAGTATTTGTTTCTTCTTTTGACCAAAGCCGTCACGCTCTCCAAAACCCTAAGCCAAATTCGATGGGGTCTTTGAACGCTGCGATGTGAGCCTGGCCAAAAAGTTTGGTTTTCTATACAGGAGCGAGAAGCTAAAGGCTAAAAGTTCAAAATCAAAGAGATAAGACGCCATTATCCAAGAGCTGGCGAGTCTGCTATTTTTGTCCAATCCATTTCATATGATGAATATTAAAAAGGTTCTTGGAGAATGATGCAACAGGTTTAAGTGAAATGGCCTCATCAGAAAACAATCCTACAGTCTCAAACGTATGGTATATTATGGCTCAATAAAACCAGCTATATTGCAATCAGAATCTCGCCGTTCTTATTCTTAATAATGGGAAAAGCTATTTGAGCCCTAAAAATTCGAAATGGTTTCATGAAACCCTGACAGATATGGATATCAAAGATCCAAATCGAAGAGGATGCAGATTTATTTTCCAAATGGGCAGAGATGTTATATAAAAAGCTGGTACATTTGGTCGAAGAAGTTTTTAGAGTATATCGAGCTTTAGTAGAACGATGTGACCACATCTCTGGGGAGCCACGTCTAAATACATTATAGCATAAGCAGAGGCAACTCATCAATCTCCGAAAGCCCAAAATTCCAGGCAGAATATCAACAAGTGGCAGAATATTAAATATCGGTGGAAGAAGTGAATAAATAGAGATAGCTGGCAGCCATCTTTCAGTTTCCGAGAACAACATTCCAGATTTTCCGTCATTTAGAGTTTAAAAATTAATTCTTGTAAAGTAACGATTAGTTATTTGATTGTTATTTTAGTATCGGTGGTTTATTTTTAGAAAAAATACAGTTAGGGTTTGCTCATAGGGAAAAATTTTGTATAAATTTTGCATTTTTGCAATGTAAAGGGGTTGGATTTTATGTAAGGGGAGACCCATTTTGGGTGTTTTGCAGGGTTTGCAGAAATTAATACAGATCTCAGGACTGAGCAGGTTTTTCTTCAAAGATTCATGTGCTGTTTAAAATTGCAGTCTGTACCATTTCCTTTCTTTACCTGTGCAAGTTTATTTTCTGCGTCATTCCTTTCATTATGTCGTTTTCTTCTATGCTTAGATGAACGTTCATAATAGATTGAGATTCATGTTTCTATGCCTCGATTTATTCGCTTCTGAGCATCCATTTATTTCTCTAAAATTAACGGTAGATTCATCTGAAAATTGATGCCTGCTGTTAATGGACTGTCTTTATTTCTTTCCCTATCACCTGCAAAAATCTTATTGACTGTAATAAGACAGCTATCTTGCCTTTGTATGAAAATATTTGTTTAACTGCTGGTCCATATTTTTCTGTTTTCTCGACTCCATTGCCCAATGGTATCCTGTTCATGTTGATCTAGCCACCTCATTAAAAATCCTTAAGTTTTTATTCATTTTACAAATTGGCCCTTGAGTTTCATTGTCGAACTGCTGTCGTGGTGACATTGGATGGCAGATTTGCCGAGAGAGCCTTCTCTGGCTGAAGGAGGCCAACTTTCAGTCTAAAGATTGGTTTGAAATAGGTTACCTCGGGTTTCTTTGATACAGCCCAAGGAAAATCCGAGTGCTAACAATAGGTCTTGCGTTGGGGATTGAATTTCTTATGACAGGTTGGATTCTGTCTTCAAGCTAGGTCTTGCATTGAGGATTGGATTTCTCACCCCTCAGTTGGGACTGAGAACCCCAAATATTGGTGTCTTCTAGAAACTAATGAACTTGTGAATTATCAAATATGTATATGCATATCGTGTGTGTCTCTTGTGTGTGTTTCGTATTTTTTACTGATTGAAACGTTAATGATATGTGATCAATAGTAGTGCTTCAACATAGATAATTCAATTTAATTAATATGAGACATTGATTCACCCCCCCTCTTAGTGCCTTGGAGTGTTCAACAAATCACACAATAGAAATGATGCCTAATGCCATGAAGTGGAGTAAACTATTAGAGGTTACATGTCTTCTTACCATATACCATACACTAATTTCACCCATTAAAAAACATGATCACAAGGATCTAGGAAAACATGGCTAAAAATAACAAACATTTGTTTATGGGAGAGATTTATGCATTGCAATTTAAGAACTTTTTTAGCATTAATTTAACCACTTGATGATCAGTGACCATATGGCATAATAGCTTGATTATCACTGAGCGCATGCTTGACTTTATTGACAATTAAAGAAACAAACATATAAAGTAAAATAAAATAACACTAGTCGTGATCCACACTACTTTAACAGATGGAGTAATATTTAAATATGAATTTCCCCAAACAAATATAGACATCATCATCAAAGAAGGAAGGGTAACATATATATGAGCAATAGAATATGGAGGAAAATTCAAGGTAACATGAGGTTGAATAGACTTAGGTGGAGGAGAGGATTCATTAAAATAAACTTCTCACCAGATAATCAAACCTTGGGTAGATGGATCAAACAACCAGTAATCTTTATAATCCTCACTTTAACCAATGGATATACATTTGTGAGATTTGGGCTCTAACTTTTCCCATTTTTCATCTGGAATATGGGTCCAACATTCACTGCCAAATATTTTCCAGTTACTAATGTATGGTTTCCTTTCACTCCAATTTTCTTCAAGAGTAACATGTAAAACTACTTTAGTGCGAACTCTATTCAAAATATAGTTACCGCAACAAATATCTTTAGCCAAAATCTTTTAATGTAATCCCTTAGAATAAAGCATACACCTAGCCATTTCAACCAAAGTTTTATTTTCCTTTTGGTAACCCTAATTTGTTGAGGTTTATAAGGAACAGTCTTTTGATGTTGAATGTTGTGTTTAGATAAGTATGCATTAAATTCATTTTTAGTATACTCCCCTACATTATCAGTTCTTAATGTCTTAATACTTTTACTAGATACATTTTCAACCAAGGATCTCAATTCTTGAAATATAACAAAGGCTTCACTTTTATGTTTCAAAAATTAAACCCAAATATTCCTACTGTAATCATTAATAAAAGTAATGAAATAGATAGAATGAGATAAAGAAGGTGTTTCAAGAGGACCACATATGTCACTATGAATTAGTTGCAATTGTTCTTTAGCACGCAAGAATTGATGTTTACCAAGAACAAAACTTTCACAAAGACCTGTAGTGGAAGAAATTGTATGTAAGCCAAACAACATTTTAAATAATAGTTTCATTTTACCATAACTCAAGTGACTTAGTCTTTCATTCCATGATTTACTTTTATAATTAGCATGAGCAACGTATGAATAAATTGGTTTACTTTTATGTGAGTTAAAACCAATACATTTAAATAAACTAGCTTCATGATTAATAGGGACAGAAGAACATTTTGATGTCTTTATGAACATATTTACCTCGCCATGATTCAAATTTATAACTTTTTAACAAACATGATAAATAGAAATAAAATTGATGAGCATTCCTTCAACATCAAAACATCTTCCAATGTACCATTGGGAACGTTAATATCACTAGAACCTACCTCAATTTTTTTTTCCATCACTAATTGAAACTTTATGTGTTGTGTGCTTTTTAATTCCATAAGAAGAAAAAAATGAAGCGGTATTAGTCATATAATCAGAGGCACCTAAATCCATAATACATTCCACATAGAATAATAATTACCAAGGTGAATATATTAGGCACAAAGAGCTACCTGTTCTTCTTGGAGGATTTTTTCTTGGCTTTAGAAAGTTCATTTTTCCTTTTAAAGCAATTCTTATCAGGGTGGTTTTTTTTATCCACAATATTTACAAGGGATTAAATAATTTCATTTTAGGAGAATCATTAGAAGTGTTATGGTATGTACCATTAGTATGTGGTTTGGGGTTCTTGTAAAAACCTTTATGTGAATTCTATTCTTATTATGTGCCATACAAGATTTACCAATAACTAATTGACCTGATGAAATCAACCGATCTTTCTCACAAATAAAACCTTTACAAAAATCTTCAAAAGATGGTTTCACGGATCCCTTAGACATTTCAATATCCCTATTCCTAGTTTGGATGAACAAATCAAAGGAATAACAAAATTTTTATCTACGAGAATAATAAGGGAACTATCAATTTTTCTTATAATATTTGCCACAATTAATAAGTTTTTCATTATAAGTTTTTAATTCAGCAAGAAATCACTCAATTCTATCAAATATTTAGGATCAATGTCATGAATCTTCTTTTCAAGATAATAAGCTGAAACATCATCATATCTATCATATAATAAAGCTAACCTTTTTCATACCTCAATCAAGTCATCTTCAACCTCAACATGTATCTATAAACCATTTGATACAGTTTGACCAATGAGGTCATATTGCGTGATCATAACTTGCTTTCCATCTAGATAAGCCTTTGGCATCAGTTGACTTCTGATGTTCATCATTGCTTAAATGCCATAGATTCTTACTACAATGAGAATTTCAATCATCGTCCTTTCCCAGCAAGATAGTTAGTGCCAAGTAACTTAGGAACATAAGAAATAAAGACAATAAGATAATGAGAATAAATATAGAACAATAAATGAAACTCTCACCAATGATGGATCCCTAAAGACCCTATCGATAGATCAAGTAAGCCCCCAACAAAATAACATAAGAAATCAACTTACAACAAATTTTAGCTTTCGGAAAGGCATAGACACACTTTCCTATAGATGAAGTTGCATATGTATGCAATTGATGAGAAGGAAAAGCATGTGTATGCATGCTTTCAGAGACTGTAACACGTTTATGTGATTGTAAATGTTCCTGACTGGAATCTTGGAGGGAAACCTATGCAAAATACATCTACACAAAGGCAAACAACTAGTTCTTTTGCAATAGAGAGACATCCTTGACAACAAGTTAGAATACTAAGAATTTCTACTTATATTTAAAGAATATTTAAGTAAAACATAAAAATTTCTCAAATAAAATTTCTAAAAAATTAATGGAGAGCTTAGGTTTTCTTTTATAATATCATAGATGTAGAAAAATTCCCAGGTATGCTATAAAACCCTCAATGGTTTTCCAAATATTATGGAATATATACAAGAGGAGTAGGGACCAATAAATTTTTAAAATAAATTTAATGCTTAAAAAATTAACAAAAATTTACTTAAGGAGGTAGAGCTTAGTAACTAGCTCTGATACCATGTTAGAATTGAGAAATATGCATCAACATATAAAAATAGCTTACTAACATGTAAATCAATAGCCCAAATCTTACTATTCTAATCTCCTATCAACACAAGCATCAAATAATCAATAAAATATGGAAGAAAGGAAGGAGAAAAGATATGACTCATTTAACGTGGTAAACCCCAAAATGGGGAAACATCCATAGAAGGATGATCTTTTTATTCTTCAGGAAAATTTTACGCTTACAATCTTTGGAAACCAAACATATGCCTTACATCACAACTTTACAATAGTTCTCACAATAATTTTCATGTATTCAATGGGTCTCCTTCACCACTATTACATATGCCAGAGGTATAGAAGATCACATCCCATAATACATTTGGGATAAAAAAAATTCCACCTCTCTTTTATAAAGAATGGTAATAGAATAATTTTACTCCATTATGCATGTGGGATAACTCATTTTTCTTAAGTTAGAGAGTTATGAAGATTATTATTCCTTCTTCTTCTAGGTAGGACTCATTGTGTCTACAAAATGGATTAGTTGGGATTGTACAACAATAAATGAGACCAGTAGACATCAACACATAATGACAGACATGATTACACATTCCAACAATGAGCTCCTACTCATGATCCCAGTATTACTTCCAGCTAATTTGTTCTTCTTATAGTTTTCACGAATTTTGACATTTCCATGTGCAAGAAGATGCTTGAATTAGACATTTCCTCATGCAATTCTACCCTGTCTGATTTGGTTTCTTGTAGTAGTAACATATAATATTGTACTTTGAATTCCATGCTTTGGAGGAGGAATTTTCTTGAGTAGATCTAGGATTTTACTCATTATTTCCTTTGTTTAGTTCCTTTTTCATGATATCTTATTCTTTCATTGATTTATAGCATAAGCATGGTCCTTTGATGACTTCAAGGAGCCCATTTGAACACGTTGATCTTCCTCATGGGGTGGGAGAGTCATCAAAATCATCAAAGGTAGTCATGTTCCAAGCATCTTCAAGTGTTATTTTTATAGCATGATATGTAGAAGAAAATATTGAGTACTTAGAACCCAATTCGGATAGGAGTGAGAGTATTAGATACTCATATTTCATGTCCCTCCACATATCTTAAGCTACAACAATACATATTTAAATTTTGTGAATAAATATTTGATTGTATCAAAGCTACCTGGGTTCAAATTGATGAGCTCATTCTCAATTAATCACCCCTCATCTCATCCTTCTTCCAAAAGAGTCCTTCCAACTTACTCCAAACTTTATGAGGATTTTTCACAACTTTGACGTGATATACAACTTCATGACAAATAGAGAGACAAATCATCCCAAATGCCTCATACATTCGATTAAACCATTCTGCCTATTCCATCATGGGATTTGGCTTATTTTATGTTCCCATTGTGATCCTATAGAGGATTTTGTTATGCAATACAATCAAAAATCTTACGTTTCCATTAAAATTAATTGAATGGAGCAAGAATTATTTGAGGGGAAATATGCATTCAAGTTGATGGACTTTAATCGTCGTCCTCACCTACAAACCTATAAAACTACATCTTTAGAATCACCAATGTTTTGACACCATGTGAGATTTTGAACCAATGGATCTAGAAGCTAGATGGGGGCAGTAGTACATTTAGCGATAGATAGAAGAGAAAATAATACAATCAATGATCCAAACAATGCAATCTTTATTAACCAGTGAATTCTCAAAGAGAGTACATGAATGAATACGTGATTAATAAGATACATGCCTTCATATATAGGTGACAAAACTTAGGATTAATTACATAAAAAAGCTTAATGGCTAGTGAAATTGATAGTAATTACCCCTAAATGATCAAGTGTGCATTCCTTTTTAAGCAATAATGATCATGCAATAGCTTATAAGGTGTAACTAAGCTTAGAGCACTTGAAAATGAGGTGATTTTATGACTAAGCTTCGACAAGTGCACTCTCCTTAAAGAGTACACTTGACCATGAATGAGAAGCTAGGGTTACCTATCCCTATAAATTCCTCATTAGGTAGTTAACTTAGTTATGCATGTGAAACTAAAGTCTAACTAGTCAAATTAGATAACTAGGGTGTATTTGGAAATTAACTAAGCCAAAATAGCCAATTATATAGTTAACTAAGCTAAAATAACTAACCAAGGTGCATTAATCAATTGACTAAACTTTAATTGCTAAGTTAAGTGCACAAGACCAAAAGAAGGGGAAACAAGAAGGGGAAACTCATGCAAGAGCACCCTAATCACCAGAAAAGAGGAAACACTAGCTATGAGGGTTCCCTAACTAACTATTAGGGAACATTTGACCCTAAAAACCAGGCTTTGGTTCTAGGAAAAGAGCATTTGACCCTTAGATAAGAGACTAACTCCAATATGAATGCTCTTAATCCCCTAGAGATGAAAAAACGATGCAGTAAGGTGTGTATGTACACCAATGTTCTATACATTCATTAATAATTTCTCTTGCTTTAGCAACCCTAACACTTGTATCAAATGATATCACGATGCTCTATCTTTGTCTTGCTTGAAATTAAAATATAATCCAATTAAACCACAACAAACTAACCCAAATAAGAGTTAAACACTTTAGTCATTACTCTCATAAAAGTACTTGGTGTGTTTGTCAGTCCAAAATGTGTGACCAACCATTCATAAATCCCGTCCTTGGTCTTAAATGTAGTCTTCCATTCATATCCATAAAAAATTCTAATCGGGGTGATACCCACTCTTTAAATCAATCTTTGTAAAATAACTTGTAACAATCAAATAGTCCATTAAGCCATCCATTCCCTGGTATTGGAAATCTATACTTAATTGTAATTCTATTAGGGTCAATGCAAGCTAATGAGGGTCACTTTTGGCGTGTTAGATGCAATAGAAAACTAAAAAATAAGGCATCCATTAACTTACTTGGATTGTTTGAGATACTTACGCAAAATATCTTGCATTGAGTAAAACACATGAAATGTAGGAAATTGAATCCCGTTTCCGAATATATAACTTTTATGTATTGAAAATTTGCATAGCTATGTCTACATTCATTTTTCCTAACAGACCACTTTTTATTTTTTAGGAAAATGATAAGGTATATGTTTTTGTGGGTGCAACCTTTGAGGGCCTAAATGATGGAATCAAGATACAAAAATGGGCATGCATGTAGAGAACATATATCACTAGTGCGTAGTTTATTTTTCGAAAATTAAATTAGTAATTTTATAATTTTTTTATAATTGTCGAAGTGATCAAACCTCGAAAATAGTATGTCTTTTTGTGGGTGCAGCTTTTGAAGGTCTTAAATGCAAAAATTATGAAATAGGGTTTTGATAGAATGTGGAGGTTAGTGTCTACTTGTGCACCATAACAATTTTTTTTTGAAATGATTAGGAATTGAAAAAGTTATGGAAGAAACACTAACAGTGTGTTTCACGAGTTAAGGAAGGTAGGACACAAAAGAAATTGAAAGAAAATAGGAAAAACTAATATTTTTAAATAAAAGTTACATATGTGGAATATGCAGAAAAAATGCTATTTGTGTTTAAGATTTCATCAAAAATGACTGTGTGTAGCATACTCTAACGAGTCGCTAAGCACAGGCCTCTCCAGAAACTGGAAGAAATATACCCAATTAGCTTTGTTTTATCATTACCATAGCACAGGTTTGGTATTTACCCGAAGAAAACTCCAAAGCATACACATAGGATTATGGTTGACATGAAAGCAAGTGAGTCGGCTTGGTTTAGGCTCTAACAAACATCAGCACGTTCTATTTAAATTCAAAAAATATTGTCGCACTTTTAGAATTTCATAATGCAAATGTGTTATCTAACATAACGTGTGCGCGTTCTGTAGTGAAGAAATGCGCTAGAATTATGTAAACCATAAAATCTATGTTTAATACTTGAGAGGGGGTGGGGAACACTCAAGGCCATTTTTTTTTTAATATTTGAGAAGGGGTGGGGAAGGGTCAAGGGAATCTATGGGTTAATATTTTTAATAGCGATGGGAAAGGGTCAAGGGATTAGAAGGATGTTGGAATCTTGAGTCGGGAGAGATGAAGGAATGAGAACACGATGGGGTACAGGGGTGAAGGGCAGTGGAGCTTGAGAGCACTATTAGGAGTAAAAGAGGTTTTGAAGAGGTATAGGTTTAGAAGTGGAAAATGAGACTTGAGTGAAAAGGGGGGGGTTTAATGGAGGCAAGGGGGATGTGAGAGAGAAAGAAAGAATACAAGGGGGGAGAGACATAGAGTGAGGGAGGGAGAGCGACAATGGGGAGGAATGGATTTAGAGGGAGTGAGAGATAGATGGGATAGAATGAAATAAAAAGATAGGAAGGTAGGGATATAAAGTTGTTGGTGGGAGACATGCATGGAGT